>JAHTLZ010000237.1:30047112-30089949 GCA_023846285.1 Phrynocephalus versicolor | reverse complement strand
TAGAAACGTTTTGCTGTTCATCCAAACAGCTTCATCGGTCTGATGAAGCTGTTTGGATGAACAGCAAAACGTTTCTATCTCTCAAAAAAGAAGTCCAGTAGCCATGACTCAACTTCCAGATAAACTCACCTGGATGACTGAGAATCTTCACAGACTTAAGACTGAGGAGAACAGATTTATGATACAATGAAATAAATATGTTTTACATGAATGTATTTAAAAGATTTTGTATAAACAAAGGCAACATAAACCCACTCATTTTCATTCCATATATGCCCTTTTCAAGAGCATGGCCTCTAAGCATTTGGTCAAGCTGAAAAATGTCAGCCAGTTCTAAAAATGTTTTCCTCTTCTTCAGTATGACAGCTTCTGTTTAAAGAAGACATGAAAAGAGGGAAGGCACTTCTGCCTAGTGTTCTGTGTATGATTTTTAATTTTAATTGCCCAGAGAATTTATAGCACTATGGGGTGGTATATAAGTCAAAACAACAATAACATGCCTTGATTTTGTCTTGTGCTTCTAGCTGTTGTGGAATCCTGACCCACACAATTTTAATTACCTGCTGTTTGAAAATGGAGATGATGATGGGGGAACGGATTGTTCTTTTCATTTTACAGTACCTTTTACAGTTGGCATTTAGCTCTTCATATGGAAAAGTACACACCCCACTTACTGCTGCTTGGTAATGCTTAGGTTCTGGTGCCGTTTGAAGCGTATGTGCATACTAGAAGCCCTAAGAGATGTAATGCAAACTATCTTTGTACACCCAGTTTAATTGCTGTACCTATATATTTTTTTCTGCTGGGAGTTGGCAATGAAGGGTTAGGTTTTGATATGATAAGAGGCATTTCTCTTTCACTGTCTTCTCTTACTCACATGGCTTGTCTTCCCTGAGGGAGGATAATGGATTTGGAGTACAGCCCTCCAGAGCAGCGGCTCTCAGCTTTTAGGTAGGGCAGGTGTTCTCAGACTGCAGTACTCAAAAGCTGTTACGGTACCACCAACTGTTCTGGCTGGGATTTCTGGGCATTGCAGAATACCTGGGTTACCCAAGGTTGGGAACCGCTGCTTCAGAGGTAAAAAGCTTGCATTGGTAGAAATTACCCTTTCTAGTAGCCAGTGCTTTGTAGGCTTTCTAAAAATTAAGGTAATTCAGCATGATTTTCTTACTACTGACAAGAGCTAAATAAGGACAAGAAGTTTGGTGGCTCTTAAAAACTACCATGTTTTATATGGCATGAGCTTCTGTGGGCTAATCTCACTGCTGCAGATTGGATTAAGCCTTAGTCGACTGTCAGTTAGGCAGTATAAGGTATAATAAAGAAAAGGTCACTGGCTGACCGCTGATGGTTTTACCAGTGGTTAGTGAAATGTACATGCAAGGGGATATGGTGGGGAAGATTTTGTCTAAGTGAAAAATAATGCATATCTGTACAGAATAAAATTCTGGGGGCTGATGGGAAACCACATTGTGCAAAATTGTAAGTAGTTATAAAATGCAGAACAGTGGTAGTGGTGCAAGTAGCCATGAGTGGGATGATTAGCAGATATGGTGAGAATGAAAAGCTACTGGTCTGAACAAGGAAAGTAGAGCAGAACATCTTAATATGTATTTGCCCATTTGCTTCCCTTCAGAGTCTGTTTGCCTTCAGAGTTGGTAGGTTCAGGAATGACCATATGGCAAAAAGCAGCATATATCAGGTTGGAGAATGAGCAGGTTGGCACACCACGATTTCCACAGTATCTTTCCTCTTGTATCTCCACTGGATTAGGGTCCCATCAGCACTTGACAGTTTTGCAAGGGACACAGATTCTAATCCATTAACCCTTCCATCATTTATTTTCTGTTTTAGGTGTAAAACTTATAAAAAGTAAATAATAGAACTATGTTTAAAATATCTTGTGATATATATGTCCAATATTGGCATCTGAACTGTTGGGGCATTAGTTGGCTTTAGTTCCATATAGTCTCATGAATTCCTACTGCTAATGTAGCCTTGGATTGATTGAGGTAGATATGAAAGCATGCCCTATTTCATTTGTTATGAAACAGAAGCAAAAGTGTGTGACATAATCTTGACCTTTCACAGAAGAGTAAAAAGGCAACTTCAACAAAATGAAATTTATGTTTTTAATTGTCATTTGTTATTATTTACAGCCGCACCTGGTGAAAGCTTCTTTATGACTGAATTTAGAATGTCTGAAAATCTTTTAATTTTATGCTGGTGCAGGTCTTCATATTTTTTAAAGTACAGGTGGTGGAAATTGCATTTTCTGATTTCTGCTTTGTTGGGTTTTATTTTGGATAGCTTGAAGATGGACATACCTTATTTGATTACAATGTTGGACTCAATGATATAGTTCAGCTTTTGATACGCTCAGATTCTGATGCTCCTAATGCGCCACTGACTAATCAAGATGGAAAACCTAGTCCATGTGCGGTTGCCAATTGCAAGAACAAAGTCAAGCAAGGAGCAAACTGTGGAACATCTAATCTGCCATCTACATCTGCCCGTTCATTTCTTATTGATCCTGGCATTGGACAATACAAGGTATTTATGGGTTTTTGTAATCTTGGGTCGCTGGTATGGCATAATTGTTTATTGTCTACTCCTGTGAACATTATGAAGTTAGATGTCAAGTAAAATATCAGTTCCATTATGGAGGAATGCAAAACTTTATTAAAGAGGCATAAGATAGCAAAGATTGAAGTACAAACATTGAAAATAATAGAGAGAGAGAGAGAGAGAGAGAGACAGCACATGCCTTCTGCATATTGGAAACTTTGAGGAACAGGAGTGAGCAACATCTGGAAATTACAGTAGTTGCGTAGCACACACTGGAGTCTGGTTTACACTGAGGCTCACCAATGGTCAGAATCCCAGCAGTTGTAATACCGGTACATTTTCAGATCATGCACCTGGTCATCTCTGACAGCCAGTTTCTTGAATGTTTATATTGCATTAATTAGCAGAGTGATAACAAAGCCAAACATCAGAGGTTTGCAGTCAAACATCAAAGTGTAATTTCTGGTGGAATTGTCCAGTCCTGGGTATGTCTTACAACTTTTAGACCTCTTTGTATAGAACTTGGTATCATATTGAGCAACCACAGCCACCTTTCTGCCAGTTTTCAGCAGCTGAAGTGCTCCTTGAGTAACCTTTGATAACCTGTGATTTTCAAAAAAATGAGTATTGCTGTGCACCACGCTAAGCTTTGTTGCCATTTTAGTGGTTCTGTAAAATGGACAACAGCAGTTTTGTAGCCATCCTTTCTGGAGTGGGCTAAACCACGGTTTATTTAATAATAATGTATGTTTGTTTCTGGATCTGGGTCTGGGTCTACAGTGGAACATTACCTGTGGTTTGTTTTTGCCGTTTTGAAATCTGGATTTAAAGTTGAATTAGACATTTCAGCTTTCATGTATGTGGTCTCGTCACTCAGGACTGCTGGCTTGAAGCTTCTTTTGCTGGCAGCTTTCCAGACCTTGACTCTTCTTGCTGTGGCTGGCAGCATGCTCCTTTCCTGACCTAGCTCTTTCTGAGTATCCCTCCACCTCAAAACTGTTCATGCAACTTCAGTAAAGCTTTGGAAAGAGAGAAAAATGTAAATGACCCTTTAATTATTAAGTTCAGTCCAAGATTATATGAGGGGTCTCCGTGTATCAAGTCCAACACTCATTAAGTACAGATGATGTAGCTAAGTAGACTATCCTGTTTGTTAAACCCACAGAAAGTTAAAAATAAAAATTCCAAAAGCAATAAAATACTACTGAATTTTCTGACTTAAGATCCCCCTCTCCTTTTTATAGTCACTTAATGCCTCACTGACTAAAGTAAACACTCCAGGAAACAGCCTACAATTCCTTCTCATCTGCTTAAATCTGCAGTTGTTTTATTTGTGCCACAATTCTGAATGTTTTAAGCAAGACTGCAACAACGTTGATCAGAAAAAAAATATTTCTTTTGAAGAATATATAACTGACTAGGTTTAATTTCTATATCAAGATCAGAGTAGTTAGTTAGTAATTCTCCGACAAAGAAAATGAAAAGTAGCTTTGATAAATGAATAAGTATGAAGACTTGAGGAAACTAAGGAAAAACTTTCATTACTAGAGGGAATTTATAGTCAGCATCAGATGAATTTTTAGAGGCTAAGACAAGCTGAAGTGAAGAAAATGGATACAAAGTTTAAATCATTACAGCATAGATTTAATGGAATGTTTGAGGAAGTTAAACATGCAGTGAACGCCAAGTTGGAAAATTCTGGGATATATGATAATGGGCTCAAGTTACTGGAAGACAGATTTTTGTTGACTATCAGGAAGAACTTCCTAAGTGTTAGAGCAGAATGACATTGGAAACAGCTATCTTATGGGATGGGTGAGTGTTCCAGTGCTGGAGGCATTCAAGAAAAAAATTAATAGCCATTTGCCAGATATACTTTAATTTGGATTCCTGCCTTGAGCAGGGAGTTGGTGGCTTTATAGGCCACTTCCGAAACAGGCTTAAAATATAGAAAATAGTAAAAATAAGTCTGCAAATGTGGGTGAAGAACAACATAACATCCATAATGCAGTTGAGAGTATTAAAACTAAAGCTTGCCTTACTGGAGGCAACTATAAGATTAAATAGCCCTCTCAGAGAAAAAAGCAGTGAGCATTGACATCAGTGTGGTGATACCAGAGAAACTTTAAACTTAGTTCTAGTTCTCAGGTAATTGGAATTGGGAAGATTGTCTGTTGTGTTCTGATCTGAGTTGTTCTTATTCCAGTGGTTATTTTGGTATATAGAATACTACATTGAGTATAATATCACACCTTCAGCCTTTGGCTTTTTTTTTGGGGGGGGGGGAGGTTAGGGGTGGCTGTGAATCATTCTGAGACATTTTAGTGAGATAGAAGACATTGAAATCTGTGAGAAAGCAGGGATGTTGATGTGGTGGTGAAGATAAGAAACTTGAGTTAGATAATTACAATAATTAATTATCTATTCCTAGCTGGACATCCTATTATTCAGTATTAGAATCAGAAATCTTTGTGGTAATCTTTTATTTCATTATTTTGTAATTTTGTTTTGTCACTTTGGTTGCTTTTTTGTAAATGAAACTTTACCAATCTATTAGTATCTCTATTTGTAATGTAAAAAGATAACTAACAGAATTGCATGCTGCACTGGGTTTGTATTTTGTCCATTGTTAATTTTTTTTAAATACTAAATGATGTTAACCTAAATAGAGTATATGTCTGTAAGTGGTGTGGGATATGACACACCTAAAATGAAAATTTCTTTTTCTATGAGACGTAACTAGAATAAATGAAAACTGCAGTGAAAACTGATTTGTGTGATACAGCATACTTTTTCCTGTAAGAAGATGGCAACTTCTGTTTGGTAATAGGCTGTATTGCATGGTGGTGGTTTTTTTTTTTTTTTTCATTTTCCTCTATATGGAAATTCAGTTTCTGCATGATTTTACAGACTGTTTCAAGTGAGCGTGCATGCTGATTTCATTTGGCTCAAAATGTAGAAGCCTTTTCACATGCTTCATTTCATATTCAGTTACCATAGAAATTTGCTGATACTGTAGTACATACTCCTGGAGCTGGAATTCAGGCATTGTTAATGACCCATTTCTTTAAAAAAATCTTACCAGGGCTTGCAACCTCAATGTAGTAACTCACCTAAGGTCATAGATTTGAGTCTTATGTCAAAATCATGTCATTTACTTCTTTAATATGAGTTTTACGATTTAATTCATTATGATTGTTAGATGAGTTATGAGGGCTCTCCACCCCTTGACATAATTCCACCTGCTTCAATCCTTTGTGCATTCCTCGATCACTGCTGCAGTGTAGCTCAGGGGAATGGGTTCCGGGACACCTACAATAAAAGTCAGAAGAGCAAGATGGAGAAACAATAGAGGTTCCGGAGCTCAGCCGTGAAAGCACTCAGTTAGAAGTAATGAAATATGGTTTAGCTTTGTGCAACCAAGTACTCCTTCAGGAGGTTCAACAGATATATTCTGAGGCCATGCTGTCATATATTTAAAGCTTTCAGGGCTCCAAGGTCTGCATCCCCCTGGACTGTCAGTTTGCTTGTTATGAGTATCACATGATCCACATAGATAACTTTATTTCCTCAACCCTTTCTTCTCACTGGTTTTCTGTTTCATCAGTATTTCCACAAATGTTTTGGAGGTGGTCATGGTGAACACAAATAGCAATATCAGACAGTGACTCAAGAATGACCACTCTTTTCTATTTTCACTTAGTAGAAAAGTAGAAGTCCTATCATAATTGATGATGGCTTTCTGTAGCTGTGCATCATATAAATTGACACTGCTTCATTGCTTACATTGCAGCTGCAGGCAAGTCTGCATATTTAATTGGAGCATTCAGTCTGAGTAGTATGAATGCATGAGGAACATGCAACTTGATTCCACATAAGGCAAGACCTATTATAGTTTGCAGTACAATTGCACAGGTTCTGTTAGTCAGGAAAGGAAAGGATCCTATCTGTTAAGCAAGACAGAACCATCCATTCATCTGCACTGCATCAGTCCAGGTTGCAACTGCCAGTAGTGGGGAAATGCATGGTAGGAAAGTTTATTTGCCTTTCTTTCAGGTTAGAAAGCTCAACATGTGATGTGCAGACAAATTAAGTCATTTACTACTGCAGGGGAAGGGCATATATTCCAAGCCAATCCAACTTGAAAGAATGTCTTCCTGAATGCAAATACTGTACAATGATCAGTCATACCCTGAGGGCAACTTTTCACACAAGTGCACAGAAGTGTGGCTCTTCTTTATCATTGCGTACTTGTGGGAGTAGTTTGTGGTTTAAAAGATAACAGTCAGCTAAACAACTCTATCTTGTTGTCTGGAGGAAGTTTTGATTTAGCGCACGTGGGTGTTTAAAAATCCACAACAAGGATTAGGCATGTCTAAAGCTCTGTTTTATCTATTTAAAATGAACAGCATGGGCATAGAGGAAGAGAGTTGTTATGTATATCACAGAGTATGACACTGGGAGTACCGGTAATTCCTTGTGAACAGTCCTAGCTGCTTCAGCTGTTGTAGTAAGAGTGCCAGCTTAAAGTGCAGATCCAAAGAGCAAAATATTGCATTTTATGTACTAGTAATATGTGATTTCCACTCTCCAGAAGTGTTTCTGTGGGGGAAGGCATCTGAATTTTCTGCATGTGTTGGGTGGAAAAATCTGTTGCATAGCTACATGTAATGGGAAGCTGTGGAAGTGGTAAAAGAAATTGCAGCAGGACCAAAGTAATATACATAAAGCACTTCCACTGGCATGACATGCGGCATCATGACATGAACCATGTGGTTGATTGTCAGTCAGATTGCACAGTGCTGCCTGCCAAGGCATAGTGTGTAAGATAATTCTCCAGGTGTAACTTTATGTCAGGCCAAACTCAAATGAAAATTCAGCCATTGTGTAAAATGTAGCACTCAGGGATTCTTTCTTTCTTTCTTTCTTTCTTTCTTTCCTGCCAGCCTGCCTGCCTGCCTGCCTGCATTTCTCCTTATACACCATAGTAATGTTCCCATAGACAAATTATATGTAACAAAGTGAACATAAGTGAACATCCGTTTCCTCCAACAGTACTAAATGCTGTGTTGGAAGACATTTTCTGGGACAAAGCATTTCAGTACTGTGTGGGAAAATCAACATGTACGCAGAGCTTAAATGCATGAAGTCAAATGCTAGAAATTCTGCAGTCTGAAATAAGGAGAAAGAAAGCACTGTTAGAAAACTTCAACAACCATTAAATGCTAGTGATTGTGAACAATGCCGTGAAAGAGAGATGAGCACATACACAAAAGCAGCAGCTCTTTTTATATTCAATATGTGGTTTTTGTACTCTTTAAAAATGCACTTTAAAAATATTTGTTGGCAGACTATACAAGGTTCTATTATATTATTAAAAGGTAAAGACAAAAAAATACTACCTAAAGTAATGCAGCAAATAATAGTTGGCATAGCACATCATTAAGTTGTTGGTATATTTTTGGCATAATTTTAACTAAATGTTATATTTATTTTTAGATAAATGAATTGGTGGATGCCCGAGATGATACTATAGGATCCTGGTTTGAAGCTCATATAGAAAATGTAATTCGAACAAAAAAAGGACATAAAAATGGAAAAGCTCAAGAAAAGAGTGGCAGTAATTACAAAAGGACTAATGGAAGCTTAAGCCAAGATCATTCTAGAGAAAATACGAATAATTTGGACAATGCACCTTCTACGTCTTATTCAGATTATATGGACAATGACGAAGATATTATATATCGTATCAAGTATGATGAGTAAGTGCTGCTAATATTATTATGAAGCCACCATCTAAATTTATATGGTTGCTATAAGCTAAGCATTTTTACAAAATTGGAATCCTTAAGCAGGCAAGCTTTCATTTCAGTTATAAAGGAAATAGTAATTGAAAAAGTATATGTGTTTCAGTTTTATTTTCTAGGCATGAATGAATTTCCTTTTGGAGTTTGAATGAAGTTATTTGCTAACTTGGCCCTCCAGCCATATGTGAAATCATGAATTAATCTGACTAGATTTTGGTTTGTTTGTTGCAGAATACATTTATGGAGCGCAAAGTCATATCTGATGTTTTACGAAATATGTGGACATTTCCAAAGAACTGAGGCTGGGTGGGCAAAAAATATTTTAGGGAGACCATTACTTAGTGCATTATTTCCTTTACTTTATATAAACATTTATGGTAAAGGGGATTTTGGAATGACACATCAGTCCACTTTGACTCTTTGCTTGATCAGTACTAGAAGTTACTTGTGGGGCAAAGCAGGTAAAGAGTCTCCCACTGTGTGGCACATGGTCTGACTGCATTGGAAGACTCAGTATCAGAAAAGCCTATTGATGGTACGGTATATGTGTGTGCAGAGGTTGTCTCCTACAATGGGCCTTGTCAAGAAGAAAATGGAGAATAGTGTGTTAAGGAATTCATGGATCCATATATATATATATATATATATATATATGGGGACATCCTATCACATTGACTCTGGATAGGCAATAGGAATTGTTTATTTTAACTGGAACCTGTGGGCATGTACAAGCAGATTTCATCTCTTTAAAAAACTATGCTTTCATTGTGATAATCTTGATTGTGTTTCTAGCAATGTCTCAGACAATACTCAAACCAAAGGAGGGACTGATTCGCTTCAGTTGATTGGATGACTTCATGCCATTATCAGTTTCTGTTTCCTTAACAATTTTAAGTGAAAGTGTGTGTTAACAGGTTGCATTTATCTAGTTTCAAGGAGGGGAAAATATGTAACTCTTTGTTAGCATAGCAAAAATACAGTTAGGCTACCTTGGAGGAAACTGGGACTTTCTTCAGGGTAGGCTGACAAAGGATTGTGCTCTAAGTGGTTTCCTTTTTCCTTTTCATACTTGTGCAGAAGTCTGGCCAAGTTCAGGATTGTTGTGGATTCCAAAACTCATAGTGAATGGGGAAAAGTACAGTGGCACCTTGTATAAAGGAATTAATTCATTCCAAATGAAATTATGTTAAGCAAATTTTCCTTTATACAAATTTCCCATAAGAATGCATTGAAAACAGAATACTCCCTCATCGCAACCATTTTTATGTTGTACGGATTCGCCCCATAGGCGATTATGTTAAGCAAATTTCCCCTATCTCCAGAATTTTTTTATGTTGTACAGATTTTATGTTATACAAACCATTTGTTATACGAGGGTCCACTGTAATAGATTTTAGGAGTAAATATAACTATTTGGTAAGAAGAATGTCAGAGGAGATTGGGTTGATTCAGGGTAATTAAATCACTAAAACAACAGCAATAAAATGCTTTCCACTTGAAACTCATACATGTTCTCCTGAACAGACATGCTAATTTGACATGCTACAGTAGAACCACCGTATCCGCAGGGGATTGGTTCCGGGGGACCCCCTCCCACGGATAGCTAAATCTGCGCATAAGAGCAAACACTCTTATCTGGGTTGACAGTGGCGACGTGGTGGTGGGGTACTGAGGCAAAAAGCTTTTGCCCCGACATTCCCCAAATGCTGGGCAGTCCGGTGTTGGTGGCAAGCAGGGAATAAAGTTTTTTTTTCCTTTCTCCTCACCAGCGATGGCGGTGTCCAGCCTCCCTCCTCACTGCCACCCCCCCTCGCTCCCGCATGCCCCCGATGTTGCTGCCGCTGGCCAGCCATCCTCATCACAGGGCTCATCAGCCAGCCTTTGGGGACAGTGGAAGTAGTGAGGAGGGGGGGGAGAAAATTTATTGACCCCGCTGCAGGCTGGCTGCCCTCCGGAGGGGTGGGGTGGGGACTTAAGAGTTGATTGCTTTAAAAAAAATAGTAAGATTTCAGGTGGCAGGGTGAGAGTTAACCTGAGGTATACCACGAATGATGGAATAATGCAGTTGTAATACTAGCCAGTGCTTCTAACCATAGTTCTAACCATTGGCATTTCCACTACTTGTCCTTAGTCCCAAATCACAGTGTGCAGACATAGCAAGAAATGGGAGTAGAAATGGTGGTTTGAGACAGACACAATTAGCAAAAATGTTTTGCCTTTTAGAGTTGAATACATATGATTCTGCCACAATTTGCACAATACCATATAGAAAGAACTACTTTCTTTGCAGTATTATTTGATACACTATTTCAGCATTTTATTTTGCAACTTTATTGTAAACTCTCAATTAAATATCCCTGTTGCACAATGATGACATTATCCTACTTGTGCAGCGTAGAAATGTGTAAAGAGTATGTTGGACATTGTTTGGAAGGTGTATTGAAATACTATTAATCCAGTGGTTCTCAACCTTCCTAATGCTGCAACCCTTTAATATAGTTCCTCATGTTGTGGTGATCCCTTGCCCTGCTTGGAAGAGGCCACAAGCCCCCCTTGGCAGGCCACTGCCCCAGGTGCCATAGAGAACTTACCTCTATGCAGGCACCCTCAGCCAATCGCATCCTCCGGTGCCATTGACTGACATCCCCTCCAACCTATCAAGCTGTAACTCACTCTTCCCCCTTCCTCCCCCTCCTTCTCCAGACCCAAGCTGTTCGTGCCTTTTTCTTCACTGGCTCATGGCGACCCCTGTGAAATGGTCGTTCGACCCCCAAAGGGATCCTGAAACCCAGGTTGGGAATCAATGTATTAATCTTAATGATTTTATGTGTTATTTTGTAGGCCTTAGCTTCAGGAAAAAGATTCTCATATATGGCAGTTTTCAAAGAAGTAGCTATGTGAAATTAGAGTTGTGTCATTAAAAATCACTGCTATATGGTCTCTGTGACTCGCAAAAATGATATTGTTTGAAGCATTCTGAAGCTGAGCAGTTCAAGTGGAAAACGTTTTGTTTAAAACTGTAGCCCAGACTGGATAACTTCAGAGTACTAATTAATAATACACCTAGCGTGCTAAGAATCCTTGGCCCTTGTTTTAATCTTTTTGATATACACTTGAATCTTTTTGACAGCTTACATCAGCTGTCCCCCTCTCAAAATGTATACAGTGGACCCTTGTATAACAAACGGTTTGAATAACATAAAATTGGTACAACATAAAAAATTTTGGAGATAGGAAAAATTTGCTTAACAGAATCGTCTATGGGCGAATCCGTACAACATAAAAATGGTTGCGATTAGGGATTACTCCGTTTTCAATGCATTCCTATGGGAAATTTGTATAAAGGAAACTTTGCTGAACATAATTTCATTTGGAATGAATTAATTCCTTTATACAAGGTACCACTGTATCAAGGTTTTTCCCTATTGCTCTGTCTGCCTTGTGTGTCCTGTTGAATTTGGCAGCAAGCAAAAGCCTGGTTAGGGACATCTTTTTGCCCTACTAGACAACCTGCAATGTGTAGCCTGCAAAATGTAATTAAAACTGTAAACTGCGCAGAAACTACTTGGAATGGTATGGGCAGTATGTATATAAGCAGAACACTTTGTTACAGATCTCAAGGCCATTGCTGTGGAGAATAGGAATTAGAAAGGAAAATTTAAGAGAAAGATTACTGATGTGCTATATTCAGATACTCCAGTGTAAATCAGCAAAATTAAATTAAAAAGGAGGATTCTTAGCACCAATATGTATTAATAGTCCTGATTCGTCCAAGCAGGCATGTCCAAACTTCAGCCCTCCAGATATTTTGGACCACAGCTCCCACAGTCCTTTGTCATTGGCAATCTAAGCCTAGAATTCTGGGAGTTGTGGTCCAAAACAGCAGGAGGGCCGAAGTTTGGACATGCCAAAGCCTTGAGTATAGCTAGAACCAACAGATGGTTAGCTTTGACATGGCTGATCAGCTGTTTGGTTTGTGGCCATGGGTTATTGTGCTACAAGTTATTCCTTTTGCCCTGACATATCATCTTCAATCAATTAGAATTGATTGCTTCAACCATCTTTTTGATGGGATGGGGTTTATACATACCAATGTGCTCAATGTTGAATTCATTCCCTATACCACTCTTACCTTAGCATTGTTTGTCTGTATCCAGAACGCCAGCTTTTGCCTGCAAGCCTGTTTCTGAACACAAATCACTCTTGCTGCTTTGTGCTTGCTTGCTTAGGCATTGTTTATTGTTTGTGCCTTAAATACCAGCATAGATTGAGGGAAAAGAAATACAATGAATCTGATCAACATAGTGTATTTGCTTTGGAGCCGCTGATTGAATTTTTTTGTCATATCCTCCATAGGGTATCACTGAAAGGTAATGATGATTTTCTAAAAAGCCTTGAACTCTGAATACATTTGTCATATCCTACTGTAGGATTAACATTTGTGGGTGAATCACATTCGAGGAATGTACAGACAGAGCCTGTGGTCAAGGAAAAATGGGAGTCTTTCTTCGTGGGCAACCAATTGCTAAGAAAGGTTTCCATAGAGATGGTAGATCACGTGAAAGTGCTGCTATGTTAGCATTAATATTTAAAATTAGAAGCAGGCTGAGTAGGGTTAAGCTTCCTCTTTTGTGCAGTTTATGCAGTATATATTTTTCCATGTCTTGTTCTGACGGTTATTTTGAATATGTGCTGAATATATCAAAACTTAAAGCTTTAACCAGTAGTTTTCTAGATTAAAATAATTTTTGCATGACCCTCTTTGGCTGCTAAAAACTGTTAATCAACCCAAGTTATTATTTAAAATGTATCAAGCTATGTTCTAATAAATGAGAAGTTCTTTATTTTAAGAACTTGCAATGCTTCATTTAACCAGGTACAATTGCATTGTATATGGATATACTGATTGAATGTATCTGAGAAGGACATCTTTAGTGTCGAGCTAATGCTGCAGTGCTTACACTAAGTAAGAGCAACATAATAAAATAGAGAATAATGGAGTTGCTTCCCTTTTAAGACTCATTTTAGCTTAATTGGTTTCTCTTATTTCTTTGAAAAAGGAAAAAAGAATCTTTTGTTTCTTTGTCTAATTTTCTAGTCATTATGGATTGCAGTGCTGCACTGATAAATGCTGCATTGCATTACTACATTACTGAGATTCAAATCCTGTGTGTAGAGCCATTAAACTGTTAATGTAAGAAACATGGCATGTGATGTACAGATATTATTTAAATCTTTGCAATTGTAAATGTAAATTGTCATATTCGTGCGCCACTCTCATTCCCACTGTGGTGAAAGAGTATGTTCCAACTCAGGTCTATTTCATTTTTAACTACCAGGTGTTTCTTCCTCGATAATTTTTTATATATGCTACTGCACATATACTCTGTAGCTGTACATTTTCAAAAATTTAAGCATTTTGTTCTAAACATTTTCTGAAGAATAATTTGATTTTTAGGTTACTGCTCTGTGAATAATGTTGTATTGCATCTTTTACTATCATTTACAGAACATTTTCTACCATCTTTCTGATACTGTTTGATATGATTATCTTGATTAACAATCAAGGTAAGATCAACAGTGTCAAACAAAGCTTTAAATGAGATGCAGGAGCCCTTTTTCTGAATTAACTTTATTTTAGTAGTACTGTTCATTTTTCACATTAACTTTAAAACAATTCACAGGACTAGAAATCTGGACTCTGTTCTTCACATTATTTAAGACTGTTTGGTACTTGCATTCTCAGGGACTTGCATCCTGATATGAAGAGTATAATAAAAGCTTCTTTCTGGTGTCTCTGAATCACATATGGATGTTTCTGTACTCGTATGAAACTCACTAGAATATTTTAGAACTTAAAGAACCATTAGAATAGCTCTCTGCACTGCACATGTCCCTGTCACTAGTGGTTAACCCTCAGATCCCCTTAGCCATCGCTGAGAAAACTCCTAGTAATGTTCGCTAAAAGCTATTTTCCAATTTATTTCAAAAACCTTCAGTTGTCATCATCTTACTCATTGCCATCTTTCTCCCATTGTCTGAATAGCTAGAAATGAATGAATATAATAAAAAATAGTCATTATGATGCCTTCCAACTTTTTATGGCCTGGTAAGCCTTTTTAAAAATGTGCTTTATGTCCCTCACTGATGGACATTCAAAGTGTTTATATTCCTCATTGAAAGGTAGTCAACATAGAACTGTCAGCATTGCTGCAGGTTTACAGAGGTTACAGTTAAAATGCAACAATCTTAAATTTTGTCCTTGGGAGAAACCCCTACAGGCTGTTGGATCTCAACAGGCATCTTGGGTTGGACACCTAAAACCAAATCATATAGATCTTCCAGTCAGAACACACTCCGAGAGCCAAGACAACCAGAGGCCAAATGAAGCTGAAATGGCCCAATCTCCTGATACCAGTGGCGTACCATTTACCTCAAGGACAGTAGGCTTGAAAATCTCTTTGACAGTAGCATCAACATTGATTTATTTAAAAAGTAAAGAAAAACCTTGACTTTGGTGCAAACAATGCCTCTAATTTTCAACCTTGCTGGGTGGGGTTCCACCCCCTGTGCACATGAGCCCATCCCTGTATGCATGGAATTCCACTGTGACCAGAACCATAGTAGCTGGAAACATTTGCGATTGATGTGTGGAGGACGGTACAGCTGCATGCAATTACGCAACTTAGATGGAACCTTGGATGCAATATTTGGAAAGAAATCAAAGCAGAAACATCAACAAAGACATCTAAAGAACTGCTCATGATTATCAAAATATCCAAGGAACTCCTGTCCTTACAAATAAGAAGCAAGGTGGTCTGGTGTGCCTTGGATAGACTGGAGGAGGAGCCGACCCATATTCAAGCATCTTTTCCTGCATTTAGTCAATCTTCAGAGTCTGCTTACTCAAAAAACACTGAGCAAGATTTCTCCTCTACAGAGAAGCCCATGATCTCTCACAGGTCAAGATGCCCATGAGTCATCCCAGTGTCTGTGTCAAAAGTACAGGAGCAAAGCGCTCCCCACTAAAAAAGTCTCCGCAAGACCCATCAGCAGTAGGAGGTCATGCCAAAGTTGAGAGGACCTCCACTGTGCTGCTATGGTGTGATGCCTTAAATTTATCTGAAACCATACTCTGGACCAGAATGACATTTTCCCTCACAATTTTTGACTTTTTTTGGGGGGGGGGGATCCACAGAGAGAAGCATCCTGGATCTCTCATAGGTACACAAGTGTATTGCCTTATTATTTGCTGGTATGAAAGCCAGGTATTGAGATTGCTGGGGTACAGGCATGGCAACCACATACAAAACACAAGGGAGAAGGAGCCACCAATATAGAATTGCAAAGCCCTGACTCCTAAACTGCCAGTTGCTCAGGGACAGGAATGGTTGGTTTCAAAGTATTTGTCTGATGCAGAACCCTGCATGGTAAGAGCCTTAAACAATCAACACATCCTTGTGGAGACACATTTACATTGTGATCTTCAAAATCAATGTAAAGTGAATACAGGTACTTAACTTTACTGCCCTCTTTACCTTCCAGTTCATCTTCCATCTTGGCCTTGCATAATCGTAGATCCTGATCACCACTCCAGTCAACTTAAGTCAGTAGTGGCCAAACTTTGCTTTCCAGATGTTTTGGATCACAACTCCCAGAATGCCATGCCTGTATTGCCAATGACAAAGGACTGTGGGAGTTGTGGTCCAAAACATCTGGAGGACCAAAGTTTGGCCACCACTGACTTAAATGGTCTTGTTGAAACACAAGAAGATACCACGATCAGTTCTTGCCATTAACACTGGAATTGAGGGAGAAAAAGAGGGAAAAAACCAAAATAACCCCAAAACACACGCATTCCCAGGCCCACTCTGCTGACTCACAGTTGGCTACGGACCATCATAATCATGGTAAGACAAAACAGGCTGTAGCCCACCAAAGGGCTACCCTATGTCCAAGCACCCCATTCACACCAGTCTCAGCATTCAGGCCTTAAGCAGAAATATTCATCCAAACCAGAATCAGAGGAACAGGAACCACATACCATAGCTTCTTCAACACCTGGGGAACATTTCAAAATCTCAGAGTGCTCTATAGAACAAGAAGATTTACTGTTTAGCAAGGGTTCCCATTCTGCTGCCTCTGACCCAGCAAATCATGAGACTTTGCTATGTTGATCGCCATTCACATAGAGTTGCACGTGGGACATATCAACCCTCTCTTGTCATTTGAGGATTTTTATTCTTATTCGGATTTAATGCTAAGAAGTCTTTGCAGTTAGCGTTCAGAAGCCAACTTTGTCAAGATCCAATTGAGTTTCTGATAGATAAATAAGGATTTCGGCACTTCTGTCCACATTGGGATGTTACCACCTTTGCTCTATTAGGTCAAGGAATTGTGTAATGAGCCACACCTCCCAGTCATCCTCAAGACAGCTGGAAAACCTATGCAGAATCCATGATAGTGAGGCAGCATTCCTTCTCTACAAACAAATTCAATTATTGTGTGGCTTCTCAAACCAGGGCCAAGGGGTATCATGTGAATAACAGACATTACTTCTGAAGTTACTCACAAAAATATATACCTTTTACTTCTGAAGTTACTCACAAGCGCTTGGACCTCCTTATGCAAATGTGTGCATCCCTTGTAGCTTGGCTTGGTTTTTGAGGATAAACAAAACTGAAGTAATTAAAGTAAATTACGCCTTTTGATATGTATGAGAAAGACAGGAGAATGGATGCTTCTTCAGCCTTGAACATTCATATTGATAATTGCCAAGGAGGTATGGGGACAAAACAGCATTTCTTTTGGACAAAATCCAGCCATTATCTGACACTGGGTTTTTAATCCCAGGTACCAACAATAGACCTTACTGGAGACAGACATATTCATAAAAATGTCCATCTGATTGACAAAAGCACCCACCATCATCAGCTTCACACTATGACAAGCAATCTCAACAACAGAATTAAAAACAACCAATTTACCACCAAACAGTATGAAAAGATGTCAAAGCAGCACCTTTGACTTGCCTACAGATTGAGGTCCTCATGACATTGGCACTTTTTTAAAAAAGACACTATCATTTTAGCATCATTCCTCACCGACCTATTTTGAATGTAAGAGCTGTAAACTCTGTGTACGACACAAAAAGTTGAGGATGGTGAAGATAGAAACAATATTATCACTTACTAAGAAGAGAGACTGGTTTGCTGTAATAGACCTCAAGGATATTTATTTCCATTTTATTATCTGTTCCAACCCTTACAGTCTCCTGTGTCTTTCATTGGGCAACAATATCTAGCAGTTCATGGTTTTCACTTTTAGTCTTTCCATAGCATCTAGAGCAGGCATGTCCAAACTTTGCCTTGCAGATGTTTTGGATCACAACTCCCAGAATTTCAAGCCTGTATTTCCAATGGCAAAGGACTGTGGGAGTTGTGCAAAACATCTGGAGGGCCGAAGTTTGGACATGGCTGATCTAGAGTCTTCATGAAGTGTATGGCTCCAGTTGCTTATCTGAGACTCTGTGGCATGACAGCATCTCTGCACGTAGATGAGTTGTTGATTATTGGGATAGAAGAAGTCTCTTTTACCATACGTCGCCTGACAGATCTGGGTCATTGAATAAGACTAGAAAAGTTGGTTTTAATTCCACATCAGAATGTTCATTACATTTGTGCAGCTCTGGACTCCATAACTGAAGGGGCTTAATTTTCTTGAGAAAAGAGGCTCAAACTGCTAACCTTAATAAAGACATTTAAAGCAAATGCAAGAGTTACGGCATACATATCTCAGAGCCTTCTCAGCCTGATGGTGTCAACAACATCCACAATCCCACATGCACAATTGAAATTGAGGTCCCTCCAGGGTTGATACCTGGCCTTCTTTAATGTGTTGACAGACAGCAGCTCTATTATCTTGATTGTGACTCCCAAATGAAGAGTAGAACAGTAGTTGGCTAGAGTACCCAATGTATCCACGGAAAGGCCATTCAGACATCTCAGGCCCAAAAGTCAGGGAACTGGTGCAAGTGTCACAGACTGGGGAACCCACTGCTTGGATTTCCAAGTCTATTCTCTGTGGTCCAAGAAAGAATTTTTTTTTTACATAAACTGGAGTTGCTTGCTGAAATTAAGGCCTTCAAAGCATTAGAAACAATAATTGTGGGCAGGGTAGTTCAGATGTCCAGCAACAGGGCTGTAATGATGTACTATATAAACTGTCGTAGCAGAAGGCACCTCCATCTCTGTTTTGCTCCTCACATTGCACTTCTTAGATAGACAGAGATTTTTTTCAGTGAAATACACAATTGGCGGCATCAGCCAGATAGACACCTCTTCATCACTCAGAACAACAAGAAATGTTAGGGATATCATTCTCGAGTAAGATGGGGTCAGGGTTCATTGGGAAGGTGCCTTCACGACTTGGCAGTCGAAATACCTTTGTAGCTTCTTTTCTCCAATACCCTTGCTGCACAGGGTAATAGTGAAGTTTCACCAAGAGAGGTCCAAGGCCCTTGTAATAGCTCTGTGGTGGCAATGCCAAGCCTGGTTTGCAACAGTGAAACAAGAGGCATGTGACTCGGGACAGTTCCCCCTCCAGACTTAGCCTGCTTGAGACTGACAATGTGGAGAATTCTCCAACGCTTAATAAAGATCAGACATGAATCTAGAAGACTTTTCATTTGACACCTGTGAATATAAATAGCAAAGGTTTGCTTCTTTTGCCCATTCGGTCAGAAAATCTGATCTTCCACTCTCACTGCATACGATGTTGCATTTTCTCTTACACCTTAAGGAGAACAGTATCCCATTCTTTCATAAAAGTATATCTAGCTGTTACAGTGGTAAAGCAGTCCCCCACCTCCAAAGCACCCCAATATTTCAAGAATCCAAATGGGAAGAAGCTCTTGAAGTTTGCAGAATGCCATTTTGTGTGAGCTCCATCTCTGCAGTAGTCACTTTTTCTAGTTCACAACCAAGTAATGAAACCACTTTTTGAACCAATAGCTATAATGGAACTGAGAATACTTAATAGAAACACTGTATTCCTCCTAACTATTACATCAACTGCATAGAGCAGGCATGTCCAAACTTCGGCCCTCCAGGTGTTTTGGACCACAGCTCCCACAGTGCTTTGCCATTGGCAATCTAAGCTTAGAATTCTGGTGGTTGTGGTCCAAAACATCAGGAGGGCCGAAGTTTGGACACGCCTGGCATAGAGCAAGTGAATCACTCATTCTCTGCATGACCCACAATTCTACAAGGATAAAGTTTACCATATTTCCTGTTAATTTCCCCCCAGGTGGTTTCCAACTTACCCCAACCAGCCCTTCATACACCCAGCCTTCTTTCCATTGACTTTTACACAGCTGGGAAAAGCCTTTCACACATTGGATGTTAGTAATAAGAGTTTTGCCAAGCCCTAGTTCTCTAGATCTCAAGAACTAAGCACCTTGAGAAAACTAGTAGTCTATTTCTTAGCTATCGGGGTTCCAAAATGGGTGGCCAGATTACACCCCAGTGCTTATGAAAGTGACTTGTTAATACAATCACACTGTCGTACCAGCTGGCAAAGAAACCAGTCTGTGAATCTCTGAAAGGGTACTCTTATTAGAGACTTTCTCAAAAGGCATCCAGCTAAGAAAAATGTGTAAGGCAGCAATGTAGTCTCAACCTTTGACATTCAACAAAATATTGAATGTTAGGTCAAAACTTATTCCTGCGTTTGGGAGTGCAGTAATTCCATCCATGTTAACATGACATCCCACCAGCCAGTAAGTGAACTTGTCAGTCGCCCATCTGTGTAATTCACAAGAGACCACAACGAGGCACACATTACTTTCATGTAACTGGTTCCTTGAGTGGCCAGTTGCGAATTTGTACAGCAGGAGATGGGATGTGGCAATTGAGGGACAACTGTTAGGCACTGGGACATGTGCAGTGGAGAGGGTTTTCTAACCTTTCTTTAAGCTCTAGCATGTTGGAAGGAGTTCACATGGGAGCAGAAGCGCCTACATGTGTGATTTTATAGGTTACTACTTGGCAAACTACAGTCACAGGTAAGTAACATGTTCATTCCTCCCTGATTGTGTTCCCATGAATCCTGAAGATGCTGCATTCATACTATGTGCACATACAGAATAATATTTCCCAATACTAAGAACTTCAGAGGTAGAATGTCTTACTTTACCTGTACTCCAGCTTTTGGCCATTAAATCTTGACTTGGATGCTACCAATACCTTTTACTTCTGAAGTTGCTCACAAGCTCTTGGACCTCCTTATGCAAATGTGTGCATCCCTTGCAGCTTGGCTTGGTTTTTGAGGATAAACAAAACTGAAGTAATTAAGTAACTTAACACCTTTTGATAGTTTTGATCATTACAATCACTGTGATTGTAATTACACAAAATGTAGAACCCGATTAGAAAATACATCTCTTAACAGAATTTCAGTCACTTGTAGAAGGTGCCAGTCCAAAAGGAATATTTCATTGAATCCCATAGATAATCTTTGAATTTTATCCTGTTTATTGTCAAAAGCCAGTTATTTCTCATTAGCCTTTATTGTGGTTACTTTTTATAATTTATAGTTTAGTTTTTATTGTTTAAAATAAGAAATGTTCTTAAGAAATAACTGTGTGTACTGGTCTGGGCATAGGGTGGGGTATACAGAAAGACCCTTCCCTCTAGATGGCAGTCCTTTCATTTATTCTTACTAATGATAGATATATTTTATTACAGTCCTTAGACCAATTTAAAACAGAGAGACAGTTGCATTTCCAACCTTTTTCAGCATAAGAATGCACAGCAATACTACACAATTTGGTCTAAACTTTTTACTAATGTATAACTGAATTTTCAAATGTCAGTTTACTCTGTTCTCATTGGAGCTAATTCAAAATTGAAATGTATGAGCAAAATCTGAAGATATATGCAACCAGGTCTGTGTACTTGAGGACTTGGCATGCGGATCCGAAGCCTTCTGTGTCATACTGACTTTCAAAACATGACAGTTTTGGAAGTCTTTTCTGATATGACATGGGTTTGGATTTTTAAAAAACCAAACTGGGCATAGGCAAGCCCTTAAGAATAACGAAAAACCTATTTTATTTTATTTTTGCTGAAAACAATTGCAATTTTTGTTTTTGAGTCCTTCCAGTGGCATTGGATAAACAGATTTAGATACATAGATGTGACAGAAAATTGTTGTTCTTCATTTATAATTATAACTGCAGTTATATAATGGTTTTATGGGATTGGACAGAAAGTAATAGGGCTGCGGTTAAATTGCTGACCAGGCGCTATGTCAGGGTGATCAGGGAGACAAAAAGGTCTCATGCCTCCCTGAGAATTGGGGAGGCCTCGAACTGCCTGGCAGAATTGTTCAGGGTGGTTTGGGACCTCTCCAATCCTGGTCAACGGAGGCCTCCTCCTAGTGATTTCACTAGTGAGTCTTTCACAGCCCATTTTTAATCTAAAATAGAGGCCATCCGGGCTGATCTGGACTCCAGTTTCAATAATCTGTCCCCGAGTATTGATCACACCGCACCCCTCGGTCTCCCCGATTTGCTGAGTTTGGGCCGGTGACTCCAGCTGAGGCCTCGAGGACACTGCCTCATTGCCGACCAACGGCTTCTCCATTCGACCCTTGCCCATCCTGGCTGATTAAGACTGCTGGGGCGGCATGCCAGAATGGGCGGCTGTGATCGTGTCTGCCTCCTTCAGGGACGGGATTCTGCCCGATCGCCTGAAGGACACTGTGATCCGGCCCATTCTTAAAAGACCTGACCAGGCTGCCGACGATTTGTCTATTGCCTGGTAGCCAATGTTCCCTTTTTGGTCAAGGTGATTGAGCGGGTTGCCACGGTCAGGCTCCAATTGTTCCTGGAGGAAGATCGCGTCCTGGATCCTTTCCAGTCTGGGTTCAACCCGGGGCATGGGACTGAGACAACCCTTGTCGTGTTGCAAGATGACCTATTGAAGGGGGCCGACGGGTTGTTCCACCCTGTTGGTACTTCTTGATCTGTCAGCGGCCGTTGACTACAGTATCCTCCTGAGCAGGCTGTCTGAGGCGGGCATTGGGAGTCATGCTTTGTGGTGGCTCCAGTCCTTTCTCAGTGGCCGAGCCCAGAGAGTAGAGATGGGGTGTGTTTTGTTGGACCCATGGACACTCTCTTGTTGGGTGCCCCAGGGGTCGGCGATATCCCCTATACTCTAACATTTATATGAGAACGCTGGCTGAGGTCATTCGGAGTTATGGAGTCTGCTGTCATCAGTATGCTGATGACATGCAGCTCCATCTCTCCTTTTCCACCTCTGGAATGAAGGCTGTGCAGACCCTTGATCACTTTCTGGACGCAGTCATGGCGTGGACCAGGACTAACAGACTCAAGCTCAACCCTGGGAAGTCTGAGGCTCTGTACCTTGGGGGAATCCCTGGATAGGTATAGTGGCCCTCTCCCCAGTTTGGAGGTATTGACCCTACAGCTGGTGGATCGAGTGAGGAGTCTGGGCATTGTCTTGGACCCAGCTTTGTCGCTGGAAGCCCAGATGGCAGCTGTGTCTAGGGCGGCCTTTTACCAGTTTAGGCTTATCGCCCAGATTTGCCCGTACCTGGATGTGGATTGCCTTAGGACGGTTGTGCAGGTGCTGGTGATCTCGAGGACAGATTACTGGAATGCTCTCTACATGGGGCTTCCCTTGACCCTTGTTCGGCGCCTGCAGCGGGTGCAGAATGCGGCGGCCAGGCTGGTGGTTGGTGCAGGCAGGTATGACTGCATCATCTCCATCCTGGCTCGCCTGCATTGACTACCTGTTGCCTCCCGAATAAGGTTCAAGGTATTGGTTTTTGTTTACAAAACCCTCCATGGCCTGGGACCTGTCTGTCTGGCGGAGCGGATCGTTCAGAGGTCAACTTTGTCCCGACCGACCAGAGCTTCGCTCTCCATCTCGCTCCGGGTGGCCACACCTAGAGAGGCCCAAAGGGTTTCTGCTCGGAATCGGGCCTTCTCGGTGGTCACCCCGGCACACTGGAACAAACTGCCAGTGGAGATAAGGGTTCGTTCTCAGCTTTCAGAAGGGCATTAAAGACCTGGCTCTTCAGGGAATGCTTTAGGAGACCTTTGAGTGTACAGTGGTTTTGTTATTAGTCTGTTGGTTTGTTGGTCCCAGCCCTTTCTTGCCAGATCCTGCCTATGTTATATGGTTGTTGATGTGCTATTTCTATTTATTTATTTATTTATTTATTTATTTATTTATTTATTTATTTATTTATTTTCTCCTTTGATTTGGTATGTCTGGGTTTTTTTGTATGCGTGAAAATCGGGCTGTCAACAAGTATAAACAAACAAACAAACAAACAAACAAACAAACAAACAAACAAACAAACTACTAGAGTTTATTCTCAAGTAAATGTGCTTGGATTAGAGAGAGATCCTTTTTCAGATGGTAGTTTTAATTAAATGAATTGAGACATATGAGATTTGCCCAGGTGTGAGTCAGAAGCTCTATGAAAAAGGCAAGAATTAATTTGCAGAATAAATCACTTGATAAAGTGTGAGGCCATCCTGTATAATGTATACATCAATTGTGCAAATGAATGACCTGGGCTTAAAATGGTCTTGTAGATGTGCACACAGATCTTTACAGTATTTGGAAAAGTATCTGTTTAATAACCATCACCATCCTTTTTGCATGATGGCTTTGGATATTCCCTAGTCTTTTAAAAAAAGCAGTTTTGTAGTAGTATCACAGGAAGTTCTAGTTAGCTATGCAGGCTGAACACCTAAGTGTATTTACCATGGAGTAAGTGTTGAATTTAATGCTACTTACTTTAAGGAAACCAGCATAGAATCACAGTTCAATTTCATGACTCTAGTTCATTATCTGTGTAATCTGAGAAAAAAATCCATAAAATTACCCACCCAGGAATTGATAGGAACTTGAAATGGCAGTGTTTTAATTCCAAAAAAGATGCTCATTGTGAATTTCAAAATTATGTTTACCCATAGCCAAATTAAAATTACTGCATTTGCTTTAATCTTTTTTTTTTGTAATAAGTTGGATGGCACCATTACTGTCTTCCTTTGTCTCTTCCAGATACCCAGAGAGTGGCATAGTAGAAATGCCTGTCCGTAACCTACGGCCACGAGCAAGAACTCTTTTGAAATGGAATGAACTACGTGTGGGTGATGTAGTGATGGTTAACTACAATGTAGAGAGTCCCGAAGAGAGAGGCTTTTGGTTTGATGCAGAAATAACCGCTCTGAGGGAAATTTCAAGGACTAACAAAGAAGTTTATGCCAAAATTCTGCTTGGGTAAGATTTTTTATTTGTGGTATCAATTTTGAAGTCCCATCTACAAAGCAGGAGGAACACACAAGATTTGGGCTGTGGGATCTTAGCAGATTGTGGAGGCAAGTTGGTTTCCTTTTCCTACAGATTTTTGATTGTACATCAGTATTTAATGGACTCCCATCCTCATAAGTCAACAGGCAAACCAGATTATGGGAAAAGCAGCAAGAGACAAAATAGCCACTCTAGCTCTGGTTGTCAGCGGTTTCTCCATTAAGTGGAGAGCAAGCACCCAACTAAGTTCTGAGGATTGGGAGAGGAGCTAGCCTCTGTTGGAACTGCTGTCTTAGGGAATCTCTTGACTCCTAGAGCTCAGTGGGGCACTTTTCTTGCGGGAAGAACATCTGAGAACTGAATAGCGATAGAGGGGTAATTCTGCCTCCTACTTGTGAGGGTCTTGAATTTCCATAATTTGGCTTAGGAGGTTCTTGCCAATTTATAGAGGTAGAAGTCCATTACATACGAAAGTACCATCCTTGGTTAAAACTGATAATCTTATTTCCTATGGAAAGAGTTTTGACATAGTTTGTATTTGATTGATTCATAGACTACATTATCACAGCTTATCTCTGAGCCTAATATAGTTTGCTAACATTACCTTTTACTATATTCTCCTTCTGGATATCCTCATACAACAATAAGAGTTGTTCATATTTTGTGTACTCTCTACATTTATTATTTTTCTTTATCCAAGTGTCAGTCCATTTCTCTAATTGTATTAAATTAAACCAAGATATATCCCTACATTGAAGAATTTCCTTCATTTGTACTTTCTCTCTCATCTTGCCTACCCAATCTTTTAATCTAATAACTTGTTTCTCCCTAAATACTTTTTTGAAAACTTTCAAATTTATAGGGAAATTCTCCATTTTAGTTACAGATCTCAATGGTGAATCCAAGGGACATAATTTTTTTTATGTATGTACCATGCATTTAACATAGATCTAAGAAAGGGGCCATTAACCTCATTTAACTTTGATTTCTTAATAGTACCAAATAAGTATTTTTCAATATTTTCCTTGTGTATTTCGTTCTGTATCCAAATAGTCCCATTTTACTTGCTTATTCTTTGATCTTCCTACTTTGCTTCACAGTCTATTAAATAGCTTCTGGATGGTCCAGCTAGAGCCTAGATGTAGAAGGAATCTTCCTGTAGAATGGAAAAGCATTGCAAGCACACTTATGCATCCCTTAGATAGTGGTGTGTAGCAGAACAGTCCATTACTTCCAGAAGCGTTGAACTGAAAACTTGTAGATGACCACAATGACTGCAGCTTACATGGTGTAGAAACTGATGTTTCTGCACCATATAAGCTGGTGTGGGCCTACAGCGCAACAAGTGACACGGAATCTCCAACTGGGGCATCCAATTGCCAAGTACCCATTTTTAAGGGAGGAGCAGTTGAAAAGATTCAACCATGTTGTATGTACTCCTCTGTGTGAAGCTCTTGCTATACGTTTGGTGGGGGCAGTAATGCGTGTCTCCTCTGCTGCTCGTTGTTACCCATGCTGTTAAATATCTAAAGCTGGGCTCGCTTTTAGTATTTTGTCTACAAAACATGCTGTCCAGTATTAGGGGTTTTTTTCGTGTTCACATTTCTGAATATAAACAACACAACAAAGTGTTGTGCTTATATGCCGCTCCATAGTGCTTAAAGCACTCTCTGGGCGGTTTGCAACTTATTTATGCAGTCTACACATTACCTCCCCCCCCCCCTAGAAGGCTAGAAGGTTGAGTGCACCTTAGGTCTGCTACCTGGAATTGAACCCCAGATGGTGAGCACAGTTTTTGCTGCAGTACAGCAATTTAAGCACTGCACCGTGAAACTCTTATGCAGGTCCTGCCAACCTGAAATACTTCAGAACTTCAGTTCATTTCACTGTGAATGGAATACAGGAGCTCTGACCTGTCCCTCAAATCCATGAGAAATAAGTGGGACCTGTAAGAAAATGTCGCAATGGATGTTGAGTTTTTCCCGTTTTTTTCTTTCCTGGGGAACAGGCCATGGCTATTGAATATTCTGCATTATTTTTCCGTTGTGTTTTTTTTCTGTAAACATCTGTAAACAACTGACTTTCTCCTTTTGTGACCCTATTTTGACTCCATTTCTGTTGCCATGTCTTGCCTGTGTTTACCAGTACAGAAGTAATAAAAGTGTTTTAATCACTGTGTGTTTTGTGTGGTTAAATTTTTGTATATGACTAAAGATACAGAAATTGGAGCTTTAGCCTGATTATACTTTGGTTTTTGCTATTTATTTATTTTATTTATATATTTTAGGTCTTCCGGAGTTTTTATGTCAGATGTTTTACTTACTTGTTTTTGGTCTTAAGTGATTTTATGAAACCATTAATTCAGTAGAGATGACCTGGTTAGTTCATTTGAGAAGGAAATATAATATCTGAATCAGAAATGTAAATACAGTGGTACCTTGTATAAAGGAATTGATTCGTTCCAAATGAAATTGTGTTAAGCAAATTTTCCTTTATACAAATTTCCCATGGGAACGCATTGAAAACAGAGTAATCCCTAATTGCAACCATTTTTATGTTGTATGGATTTGCCCCATAGACAATTCTGTTAAGCAAATATCTCCTATCTCCGGAATTTATATGTTGTACAGATTTTATGTTATACAAACCGTTTGTTATATGAGGGACCACTGTACAGTATATTTCCGCATATATCTGTTGAATGATTTTCATATGGATTTATCATTTGTTTTACTCTGAATGTTGAGTATTTTTTGAGTTGATGTTCAGTAGTATTGAATACTTTAAGAACTACAACTGAATTTTGTTCAGTTTGGACTAGTTTAAGTATTTTGTATAATCCTTTCATAAAAAAATAACACCTGTAGTTCAAGGTAACCTTTATTTGTGTCATGTTGGTCTTATTAGAATTTTAATTAGAGAAACTAAATTAATCTATGTGTTAACTTTCAGAGGCCCAGAAGATGTCATAAATGATTGCAAGCTACTTTTTATAGATGAAATATACAAGATTGAAAAGCCAGGAGCATATCCACTAACATTTGCAGATGGAGAATTCAGAAGTAGGTATTTTGTGTTCCCTTGATAGTTTCGAGAAGTAATTTTAAATCTTAAAAATTTTATGTCTTTATTTTTTACAAAATTCATCTCCAACACTTATTCCATCCTTCAGTTTTTCTATTTGTTTTTATTTTTGCTTTCTTAAATTGCAAGATTCTTTGATGCGTAAAGCCATATGATAGATTTCATTGTGTCCAAAATTAAGCTTTCCATACTGCCCCCTCAATGTGCCATATTTCCATCAACTCTTTCTCCATTTTTCTCCATGTATTAACCGTACATCAGTTCTCCAAACTCCAGACAGCAAATCATTAGTAAACTTCTTTTCATCATTTTTCTATTCTGTCCAAACATATTTCAGTTTTACTTATCAGTTTATTTCATATTATAGTATTATATATTCTTTCATCCTTGGTAGGGTTTAACATATCTTTCTCTACCCATTACCATATTAAAAAATTCTACCATCATTACAAAACCTTTCCTTATATTTTCCAGTTCCTTGAATACAGTAACCCCCTGCCTATCACGGGGGTTAGGGACCCACCCAACCCGCAATCATTAAAAATCCGTGATATGGTCGGGTGGGTGGGCAGATTGCCGCTCCGGAAGGGGGAGCGAGGGGCACAAAGTTTTAAAAGGGTTCTGACGTCGGAGCCAAGCGCTTGGCTCCGCCTCCGAGAGCCCTGTAAATGTCGCGCACTGCTCGCCCGCACCCCGAGGGGAGCGCGGACCAGCAGTGCACTATCTTCAGAAAGGGTTTTGGCTGTGGAGACAAGCGCTTGTCTCTGCAGCCAGAGCCCTTTAAAGGTCT
The DNA here is from genome assembly GCA_023846285.1 of Phrynocephalus versicolor. Lineage (NCBI taxonomy): Eukaryota > Metazoa > Chordata > Lepidosauria > Squamata > Agamidae > Phrynocephalus > Phrynocephalus versicolor. The sequence goes on along the minus strand of JAHTLZ010000237.1, from coordinate 30,061,348 downwards.
CGCCCTGCTTGCCCACGCCCCAAGGGGTGCGCGAACCAGCGGCGTGCGATCTTTGGAAAGGGCTTTGGCTGCGGAGACAAGCGCTTGTCCCGCGCTGCTCACCTGCGCCCCAAGGGGAGCGCAGACCAGTGGCGCACCATCTTTGGAAAGGGCTCTGGCTGTGGAGACAACCACTGCTTCCTGCAGCCAGAGCCCTTTAAATGTCATGTGCTGCTGGCCCGCACCCCAAGGGGAGCACAGACCAGCGCTGCGCGAACTTCAGAAAGGATTCTGGCTGTGGAGACAAGGGCTTGTCTCCGCAGTCAGAGCCCTTTAAACGTTGCGCACCACTCGCCCGCACCCCCAAGGGGGGTGCAGGCGAGCAGTGTGCGATCTTTGAAATGGGCTCTGGCTGCAGAGCCAAAACCTTCCTTTCCCTCAAGCCCTTCATGGTACTGCGGTTCCGCAATATAGCGGGACCGCATTATATGAACCGCGAAAGGACAAGGGACCACTGTACCTCAAAAAACCATATGATTTTCATTCAGTACATATATATTGACTAAAGTATAATCTCTCACTGGCCCTTGGAGCATCAAAATTTTTCCTGTATAATCTTTCTTTAGTCTTATTTAACTTTAAATTCACATTTCTTAGGAACCTCTTGACCTTGAGCTTCCATGTTTTTTCTTAATTTCCAGCCCAAGATCATTTTAGCTTATTTACTCATTTTTATGTGTTTCTTATGGAGAAACAATACCTGCTTTATCTTTATTAATCAAAGCTTCAATTATTTTCCTTTTTAAATCATGCTCCAAGCCTTTAACATTCACAGTTAGCACTCCTAAATTTTAACCATTCAATTTTAATATTATGCCTTCATTTGATCCCATACTGTGATGTCCTATCTTAGCAAAACAGTACCTAATAATCACAAATCCCCGAACTTCTACTAATTCCATAACTCTACCCATAATTCACCACCCCCACATTTAATCTTCTCCTGCTTCTTCCATCAAGGTATAGCACCTTTGATTGCTGCTTGGGGACATGCTCATGGGGGGAGTGGGGGAGGAGAAATCACCTCTGAACCAAACAACCTCCCAATTCCTCATGCCTCAACTCATCCTTACATAACCCCTTATTTCTCCTTCTCTGCCTTTTCATTTCTTCTTCAACTTGACTACTTGATCCCTTGCATCTTCCTCCAGCATTTTGGTCTTATCGTTCATCGACATAGAGCAGGCATGTCCAAACTTCGGCCCTCCAGATGTTTTGGACCACAACTCCCACAGTCCTTTGCTATTGGCAATCTCAGCTTAGAATTCTGGGATTTGTGGTCCAAAACATCAGGAGGGCCGAAGTTTGGTCATGCCTGACATAGAGCCAACAGCTCACTCCTGCTCCTCCATAGATAATAGCAAACACTATCTATCTATCTATCTATCTATCTATCTATCTATCTATCTATCTATCTATCTATCTATCTATCTATCTATCTATCTATCTATCTATCTATCTATCTATCTATCTATCTATCTATCTATAGCATGGTAATTAAAACGAACAGGGAAAATTATTTTCACATGCATTGCCAAACTGGCTAGAGCAGTGTTGGCGAATCTATAGCATGGGTGCCAAAAGTGGCACTCGGAGCCTTTTCTGTGGGCACCCAACATCGCCCCTTCACAGCCACCTGTATTCAGGCTAAATTGATGTATTGGCACTTTGCAAAAAATTACTGGGTTTTGAATCGCAGTTTTGGCACTCGGCCTCTAAAAGGATCACCATCACTGGGGCTAGACCATGCTGTGTATTCTTCACTAACAAATATTCCTAGCATGCTGTCTGACACCGTTTAGTGGCTGGTTCTGGTAATACATGTGAAAATAGTTTTTCTCTTTTTCTTTTTCTTTTAATACAGTATTTTTAATATTTTCAGACCGTGCATAAGTGAACCTGTGGATATGGGGATCCTTCTGTATTTCAGTTTGTTTGTTTGCTTCGACTTACTTTAAACATTCTCTTTAATAAGAAAGATCAGTTTGTGTCATTTTTATTTGCAGGAAAGAGTGGCCCTGAATGCAAGCACTGCCGAGCTGACCCCGATAAAGAATGTCGGTTTTGTTCTTGTTATTTGTGTGGGGGAAAACAGGATGCCCACATGCAGCTTCTCTGTGATGAGTGTAACATGGCCTACCACATCTACTGCTTGAATCCACCTTTAAGCAAGATACCAGAAGATGAGGACTGGTAAATAACCCCAGACAGGTTTATAATGTTGTTGTGTAGAATACAGCAAGGATGATACAATATTTCAGTTTTACTATGTCTGAGGTATTCTAAGTGACCATTAAAAAGCTGAATTCCCTAAAAACAAGTTAGCCTTTCATTTGGCGGAAAAGCTGGGAGATGTCTGTATTTGATGAAAGAAGGAAATATGAGTTTGTTATTATTTCGTTCAAAGAGGAATTAATTCTAAAATGCTGCCACTGTTGTAATTGTCATTGAATACAGATAGTGACTCCAAATTGACTTTAGTCCTTAAACAATGGAAAGGAGTTTGATTTTCTCCATGGTGTCAATCATGGTTATGCTTCACATAAATGCACAAAAAATCTTGGACTTTTCCTTGTGTATAAATTTATGTATTTATTAGATTTTTATACCGCACCATCTAGGAACAATGACCACTCTGGGCGGTTTATAGTTCTGGTGAATGCTTGAAACCATAAACCAAGAATACTTTACCTTCAGTACCTAGGAGAGAGATGTGTAGGATACCCTCCATCCTTTCTCATCAATTTTGTCTAAGATTATGTTACTAATATACAGTATATTTCTGTGTATAAGACTATATTTTTGTCTAAAATTGGCAGACTGAAAAATGAGAGTTGTCTTATACATGGCCTTGAACCACACCATTGCAAAACCTGTTTATTTCCCCTGAGCTTTGAAATTTCCAGAAATTTTTCATCTCTAGTTTTAGCATACCTATTAATACAGATTTGAATATAGGAACAAATCAGACATAGAAGACACTGCATCTGCTCTTTTAAATAGGATGCTAGCCAGCTTTTTTATATTTACTGAGAGTTAGGTACACCAGACAGCTATTTCAAGCAAGAAATGGGAGTATTTTTCCCATGATTCAGACATATATGATAATACATGTACCTAACTCTACCAATTTTATCTACTAATTTTATGTACCAATTGAAATACATTGACGCTTTGTATTTTGTTGTTATATATGCCTATTTTGGCCATTGGCCATAAATAAATAAATGATAATACTTGTCTCCAGACAGACCTGAAAATAAATAAACAGACCTAGCATCACCCAGCAACACCCCATCACAATCCAAAACCCTTGTCATCTGTCAACATTTTCAGCCTAAAAATCCTATCAAACGCAGCCAGCAGACCTCATGGTGATGGCTTATGGGAGCTACATTCCAAATGCATCTAACATTGCTCACTCCCGTTTAAAAAGAGAAAAAAAAAACAAAAGAGGAAAAAACCCAAACCAATACAATTACAGAGGCTTATGGTAAAAGCAAGGGAGATAACTTCCTCCCCACAGCTGGGGATGGGGAGGCTCACTCCACCACCCATGCTACAATCCAGCCTGAATACTACAGATCCATAACATCTGAAATTTTTGATACAGCATATTCCACCCCCTCTATAAGATGTCTCCACGTATAAGATGACCCCCACTTTTACAACTCAGATGGTTTAAGGCCTTTCCTCAGTGCTGTTCTGTCTTGCTCTTCATTGTTCATTTTATGATATGCCATTTTTAAAGGTACTGCCCATCCTGTAAAAATGATTCAGATGAAGTGGTAAAAGCTGGAGAAAAGCTCAAACAAAGCAAAAAGAAGGCCAAGATGCCCTCTGCGTGCACGGACAGCCAACGCGATTGGGGCAAGGTAAAGCCTACTTTTAAAAGCATTTGGATTGCATGGTCGATACCCTGCTGAGGTTCTGGGGAGCAGGAGGTCCCCACCCCCACCCCAACTCACGCATAGTAACCTAGGATTGCACTGCTTCAGCCAGTGCTGCAGAGGTCAGAGCTGATTGTGACAGTGAATGTGTAAAGCGCCATGATCTACATGGACTGCAGGGAACGGAAAACATATTGTACATGGCAGTGGCATTAGATCCAGTGCTCATTCTAGTATTTCAAGTAGCATCTGTGGCATTAAATAGTTTTTATTATAGTAAACTCAAGTGCCATGTTGAACTGTAGTACTTGATGAGCGAAGGTAGTTTCGCAGTCTTCACCCAGTGTCCATGCCTCTTGTAACACTGAGTGAACTTGTTTACTACAGTCTATTGTACATGAATGCTGTTGAAGTCTACTTACAAACGTCTCGCTTGATTGAGAGTCCGGCACCCAGGTGATTGACTGGGACGGGGCAATGGAATATATCTGTCTGGCATTCTTCACAGGCTGCCAGTCTGTTTCAGTGTACCATTTAACAGAGCTAAAAAGCCCTACAAAGCATAGGACCAAGTTACTTAAATAATTTGCTCCCCCCCCCTCTGAACGTGGCTATAATTTAAGATCTTCCTCAGTATTTGTCTTCATGAGGAAGATCTCTGAAGATCACCACCTTCAGAGGTCAGGGAGGTTGGTGACCTGGGACAGTCCAGGCTTTTTTGGCTTTTTGCTAGGTGTCTGTTTTATAAAGTTACAGTACTCTTCTCAGCAGGGATGGGGAACCTTTGGCCCTCAAGATGTTTTGGACCACCACTCCTGCAGCTCTTTATCTTTGGTACTGTAAGCTCAGAATTCTGGGAGGGCTGAGGTTTCATCAGGAGGGTTGAAGCTTCCCCACCCATCCTAGACACTCAGCTGTGCCCACTCCTTTAACTTTGCCATGAAAAGACAGTCCCCCAAGATTTTACCTTCTTTATCTCTGCTCATTGCTTTCATTAGCCAGTCTCACACTAGGAATCAAGAACTTAAATGGCTAAAACGTGCATCTGCTTGTAAAGTTTTGCAACCGTTTTCACTCATTACTTAGTATCTTCTTTGTGCCCCTAGGGTATGGCCTGCGTTGGTCGTACTAAGGAATGTACTATTGTTCCCTCTAACCACTATGGACCTATACCTGGAGTTCCTGTTGGAGCAACGTGGAAATTCAGAGTGCAGGTATTTTATTCATGGTCTTACCCTCCCCACTCCCCACTCCTTTTCTTTGCATTGTTGCTTTAATGAGAACATGTATTTCTTATTCTTAAAGCTTACAACAGTTTGAGATGTGTGTTGTCATCAGTCAAGGTCAAACTGTTCAGAGTAGCTTTCGGGCTAGATGGCGCTGTATATAAGTCTAGTAAATATATAAAATGCAAAACAGCCCAAGAGTCCCATTGCTATGTATAGCAGGGACTCGGTATAGCAATTAGAGATGGGCACAGAACGAACATTTTTTCGTTTCCGTTACGTAACAAAACGACAAACGAAAGTTGTGATGAAAATGAAACGAAACGAACAGAACCACGAAAATTGTGGTTGTTACGTTTCGTTTCCGTTAATGGCGACCCGCAATGAAATGAGCTGTTTTAAATGTTAAAAAATGCCCTGGACATCCGTAAAAACGCAGCGATAATTATTTATATTGTCTGATAATATCTACCAGAGAGGTTGGGGTCCTTAAAACGTTTGTTTTTGTCTTCTCCCATCGTGATGTATTTTTCTTTCCCCTCTAAAATGGATGTCGCCCCAGCCACAAAATGGAGGCAAGCCATGTGATGGGATCATGTTCAACCAATAGCATGCCCAGGTTGCAGACTGGGCGGGCAGGTCTGGCAGCCACAGAGGGCATAAAAAGGTCTGGCAGCCCCCGTCCTCCTTGCAGTCTCTGGTGGGAGTTAGGGTGGGTTTGCTGTCTCTGCAACTCTAGTTTCAATCCTGCAGCCTCCCTGTGTGCATGCGTGTTGCGTACCTCTCGGTGAATATCCTCCCTTGCCCCGCAGTGCAGTCACTCTGCGGCTGCCTTTCACCCTGGGCAACGCCCGCCGCTGCCTTTGCAGCCTCCCTGCGTACCTAGTCTATACTGTGTCTCTGCCAGCATCCATTTTTTTTAGTGTTTTCCCTCTAGTCTGGGGTGTTGGGGGATGCCTGCGCATGGAAATGCTTTAAAATCGCGCAAAAAGCAGGTAGAAACGACAAACGAAAAAACGAAAAATGGTAACGAAATTTTTCTAAAAAACGAACCGAAACAGACCTCTCAACGACAAATGAAAAACCGAAACACCATTTTTTTGTTTCGTGCCCATCTCTAATAGCAATGTCAGAGCTGTTTCTGAATTTTCCCTATCTGTTGGATCTAGCGGCAGGTCCATTAAGAGATTAATGCCTCGGAACTTACTATAACTGAGAGCTGAATTTTTAAAACTCTTTAGATAATCCTTTCTTGCATTCTTGCAAGGATTGAAACTTGAGTTTACTTTGCTCTCTTTGCTGACATCACCTTGCTTGAATTGCTGCTCCGTGAATGTTGCTGAAACTGTTTGTAAACCAACAGTTTAAAAATCCAATTCCCTATATATTTTAAGAAATAAAGTCACATAATACTTTAAATTACTATTAGGACTTACTGTCCGTTTGATTAATCTCCAAGGTGAGTGAAGCAGGTGTTCACAGACCTCACGTTGGTGGAATACATGGACGTAGTAACGATGGAGCTTACTCTCTTGTGCTGGCCGGAGGATTTGAAGATGAAGTAGTAAGTTTGACAGATATTTACTGTGCTGAGAGTAAATTTCTTTGCTTTACTTTGTTTTGTCGGTCAAGTCATAATTTATGTTGCCAGGGTCCCAGCATACAGATAGGCTGGATGTCTAAATTGAGATGATCATGGGATGAAAAAGGTCTCCAACCCTTGCAGGGAAGCAGGAATCCCTAAAAATGATCTTAGCTGGGCATCTTCTGCTGAACGTTGGTGGTGCTTGCATGCCACCGCTGGTGCATATTTCTGGCAGCTGAGGAAGATGCAGGTTTGTTAGCTAAAAACATTTCAGCCAGAGAAATGAGTTCCCATAGAATCATAGAGTTGGAAGAAACCGCAAGGGCCATCCAGTCCAACCTGCAGGAACCCCCATCAAAGTACCCCTGACAGATGGCCATCCAGCCGCTGCCTAAAAACCTCCAAAGAAAGAGACTCCACCACCCTCCGTGGCAGCATATTCGACTGCCAGACAGCTCTAACTGTCAGGGAGTGCTTCCTAATGTTCAAATGGAATCTCTTTTCCTGTAGTTTGAAACCATTGCTCCGAGTCCTAGTCTCTGATGCCATGGAAAACAAGCCAGCCCCCTCTTTGATGTGACATCCTTTCAAATATTTAAACATGGCTATCATATCCCCTCTCACCCTTCTTTTTGTAAGGCTAAACATTCCCAAATCACTAAGCTGCTCCTGATGAGAGATATATCCCAGACCTTTAACCATCCTGGTCACCCTCCTCTGGACCTGCTTGAGGTTGTCAACATAATTTTTAAATTGAGGTGCACAGAACTGAACACAGTATTCCAGGTGGGGTCTGCATAGAGCAGAATAGAGTGGTACTATCATCTCCCTTGCTCTAGAAACTATGCTCTGTTGATGCAACCAAGAATTGCATTGGCTTTCTTGGCAGCTGCATCACACTGCTGACACGTTAAATTTGTGGTCCACCCAGACTCCCAGATCCCTTTGACAGGTACTATTCTCCAGCCAGGTGTCTCCCATCCTGTAGATGTGCAATTCATTCTTTTTACCTAGATGCAGCACCCTACACTTCCCTCTGTTGAAACCCATTCCATTAGCCCTGGCCCAGCACTCTATAATCTGTCAGGGTCATTTGGATCTTCATCCTATCCTAGGGAATTAGCAACCCCTCCCATTTTGGTGTCATCTGCAGATTTAATCAGTCTACTCTATTCCTTTGTCCAATTCATTAATAAAGATGTTGAATAGCAACATGAAGAGTTGTCTTCAGTGAGTGAAAGCCAAACACTTGGTTTCCCTTTGAAGTATCGGAAATGATGGAGGAAAAGATGAAGAACTCTGGTCTCGGAGACAATGCTTTAGTGCTTTAAGTCCAAGCCTTGGGATTCCCCTTGGAATGAGCAGAAGTTGAGGAAATCCCAAATATTTTCCTCCTAAAGATGGGGCTCAGAGCATTTATTGGTAGGAAGGATTGGGGAATTGTGGAAGCAAGGAGCATATTTTCTACGATCTTCAGCACCATTCCTCCACCTTTCTGCAGATGTGAGGGAAAGGGGCCCTGTACTTCTATCCGGTATTTCTGAAGCAGAGAATTTTACTTGCACAGAAAAGTTAGCAAATTATTTTTGCCTGTTTTCAGAAATTGGGCTTAGTGCTTTGTACTGTAAGACGTCCTAATCATCTGTGAAGTAATGTCCATTGGTGCCTTAATGTGGGTTTGAAATAGTATATGCTGAATGAAATCCAGTAGTAAATTTCAACTAGACTAGACTCTACTTGTGTTCTCAGAGTGGCATTTATTTGTTCCTTTTTAGTATTTTTATACCTATTATTTTAGCTATAATATTTTATTGAGCTGCCTCTTTGTACTCATTCTTCTTAGCTTTTAATACTGGCTTTTAATTACGGTATATAAACCACTGTTGTAGACTCATTGTTTTCATTGCTTTAAATATTGTCTTTCAAGGATGTAAGCTGCCTTGGGTTCTTTTTAAAGAGAAAAGTGGTGTTAAAATAGTGTAAATAACTAAAATAAAATTAAGTGTTGATGCTCAAAGCCCTCACTGATTCTGGTGGGCCTACTTTAGTTGCAATTTACTGCTGGATTTCAGCCACTGACTCAGTTTAAGATTTTTTGCATGGTGTCTTAAACCAGAAAGACACACGTAGGCGCCAGCCTCTTGGGGAACTTCAGAGTATGGTTTGTTGCTTTGCAAATAATTAATTTTTAATAGCTAGCGATGGATCTTAAACATAGCCTGCACATAGACAGCCGGTTGTGCATGTATTGCCTTAGGCTTAGCTGACTGAAGGTATCTTTGACTTGGCAGAGACATTTATGAACTAGAGTTTGGTGGGGGGTTGGGGTTGGGGGGGGAGTTCCCCTTGAGCAGACCCTTGAGCCCAAGCTTCCGGAACTACCCACACTTGAAGCCAATGTGGTGGTGGGCGGAATGCAGGGGGAAAGGGGAATCCGTGAATGTTGCTCCCTCCCTCCCTCCCTCCCTTCCTTTCAATGAGAAGTTTCCACTGCATCATAGAAGTATTTGTCAGCAGCATGAACACCAGTTGGATCCCCCCTTCTGTGTAATTGTTTGCTCTTAAAGAAGGTTATTAACATGCAAGATGTCAACAAACACATAATCCATTGGATATTATAATGCCATATTTGGCATGACAATATTCCTTGCCCCTCCCCCCAAAAACTATTACTTACTTTATTTGCTTTCTTTACACCCTGCCTTCCTTCTATAATGGAACTGAAAAATGTGGCTGATGGCCTTTGCCCACAGCCTGTCATCTAAGTGTTTGGCAGAACACACTGTTTTAGTTTCAGCAAGGTGACGGCCATGTGAACATATCCTAAGACCTAGAAGAGGCTTTTGCATTAGGCATAAAGCTCCCTGTGATGGTAACCACTTCTGTCCCCAGGATGGGGCTTAAAAGCTTGATTATCCATCATCCCCGTAAGTAGAAAACATGTGTATCAGTCAGGGTGACTAGTTTTCTGCATGGGGGTAGTTCTTATATGGAGAAGAACTCATACGAGCCTCCCTGCACAGTTCCAGATGCTACAGATCAAACACAGATATACCTCCCTGCATAGAGTTAGGTGTCAACTGAGTGTTGATGAAAAGCTTGAAATGTAAGACTGGGGAATACTCAGCTAATTTTCTGTAGGTATTGCTGTTTGTGACAGATTTTTTCAGCCTGTGATCTCAGTGTCTGTCACCTGTTAGCAGATACTGAGAAACATTTCTGACATAAATAGAGGAGCAAGCTGTTCTGCTATGTGATGAATCAATTTTTGTGTCTTTCTCATTTCATGAATATAGTCATGGTTTGTTTAGGCATAAGCGGTTTTCTGCAATCAGAGTAATGTTTACACCCTCTTCTCCAGCTCTGTACCATCAGGAGGAATTCTGAAGCATGCTTCAGGTGAACAATAAAGCAGTAAGCAATGTATTTAGAGTTATTGTTAAGAATCCATTAGTAAGGAAAGTGATTCCAACTTTCTCAGTAGTCTCAGAATAAGGTATTTTTTGCTAACAATACTTACTCAAATGTTTTCAGTGGGGGGGGGGCTTTCCCTCTAGGGCAGTGGTTCTCAACCTGTGGGTCCCCCGATGTTCCTGGACTGCAACTCCCAGAAGTCTTCATCACTAGCTGAGACGGCCAAGATTTCTGAGAGTTGCAATCCAGGAACATCTGGGGACCCACAGGTTGAGAAGCATTGTTCTAGAGACACCGGCGTCTTTTGCTTGGAGAAAACCCACAAAAACGTACTTGATGCTGAAACATTACTAGAGCCCTGGGAGAGAAGAACGAAAAGGAGACCTAACTTACTAGTGGAGAGTTGAGTTGAGTTTTGACGGATGGCAGTGGCTTTCTTTTTAATTATGCCAATTGCATTTTGCTGGGTTAGCCAGTGAAATTTCTATACAGTGGCAACATTTCTGGCTATAGTTAAGGAGGATTTCCAAGTGACAAATTACTTCCATTTTTGTGATTTGATTTTTCTTTTGTTCTTTCAGTGTCTATTTTTTAACAGAAGTGTTGTTTCTGTGCTGGACCTATGACCTTTATCAGACCCTTTCTTACAGAACCATTTTACAGTCTGTGCTGTCTCTAGACGACGTTTCTTGAGCACTTCTTTGTACTCCAGAAACGTCAGCGGCATAACTGCAGTTCTGTTTTCATTGCATACGTGACCGGTTGACGTTAGCAGTTGCAGAATCCCCCCCCCAGCCCTTCTTAAGTGAATAGTAGATGACAGAGATCTATCAGGGAAGGTTATAGAAATCCCATTATGGACCAAGTGTAGCATTATGTCTGTCCAAGGAACACTTTGATTCGGCATTCTGTCATGGGCAGCTGAAGTGGTTCATGCCTAGGTCATGAGCTTGTGCTCAGGAGTTGGGAAGAGCCTGTGGAATCACCTTTTATCTGTGGCTCAGGCCTCTCCTCTTTTAAGTCACAAATTCTTGGGTTCTAGAACCAGTCTGGGTGCCTGAAAGTTTGCATTAACCAGGAATAATAGCGACCAGCCAGAATCCAAAACAAAGGTTCTCAGAAGAAAATTGTTTATGGGCAAGATGCCCTCTAAGGCAGGCATGTCCAAACTTCGGCCCTCCTGATGTTTTGGACCACAACTCCCAGAATTCCAAGCCTGTATTTCCAATGGCAAAGGACTGTGAGAGTTGTGGTCCAAAATATCTGGAGGGCTGAAGTTTGGACATGCCTGCTATAAGGGATGCGGGCACACAGCTCTGCTATCCTCCGCACAGGGTTTTTCCTCACCTGCATGCAACCACTTTTGTTCCAGTCCTAATGGAACCCATGGAGGGAGGGGAGGTGCCCACACTCACGGAACTGAGCCTCACGGATCAGGGCCAAAAATTATAGGGGATGTTGTTTGTGGGAGAAGAGGGTCCAGTCAGTTCAATTTTACACTAGTATTGTTTTTGTGGCATATTTTAATCCTTTATTGAACAATGAGATATACTGCCATTATAAATCACTGGGAAATCACAGAGACCCTGTCATCTTGTATTGATAAGACTATGTTAATTTTGTATTTTTGAAATATTTGTTATCTATTGCTATCACATATTAAATAATATATTCTTAAATGTGGAAATAGTTTTTTTTTCTCAGTTACTGTTGGCTAATCATGGGCTTCTCTGTCCATGTTAAGGATAAGAACAAATGTTAATGTTGCTTTCCTAAAACTCATTTGTAAGATTATTTATAATGTGTCTGTAAAAGCAATTCATATAATGGTATTAAAATAACAGATTGCACTTTGTACTGTATTTTAATAAGTGGCTCATAAAATGTTACAAACAGATAATGTGTGCTTTATAAATCATTCATCAGTGTTGAGTTTGGAAAACAAATCAGTAAGTTGCTACAGCCCTCTAATTTTTACTGATTATTTCAGTCTGTTATATTTGAACTGGTATCAGCTGGCACATCTTAATAGTTATTTAATAAATCTTTTAAAGTTACAGTTTCTTTTCAATGCTCACCTTCCTTGCTCAAGAAAAAAAGAGACATGAATAATTCATTACATCTCCCTGCTTCACAGTTTGGCCTGTTGTTACCAACATGTTTGTGATTAATGTTAATAAGACTGTTTGCGTGGTTTTCCTGTAGCCGGTTTGTTCCACTTCCTTAATGTCATTTGCAGTTAACTATACTCTTTTCTGGTAAGAAACTTATTGCATATTTTATTGCCCTTGTATATTCAAGTGTTACTGGGACTAAGTGGGGAATTCTCCTAATGTGACAAAAAAGGTACCTTCTTTACTGCTAGCATGGTTATGTATCAATGGTGTTCAACCCAAGGAATCTGTTCGTATGGTTCTCTAAAAGGCTGTGGTCATGCTATTGGCTAAGTATATTAATCTTTTACCAGAGCTCACAAATGGAGAACTAGCAGGCCAGAGAGGCAGTTTTGTCCTAAAGGAATTAGACTTTAAAGCAGTGGTTCTCAACCTGTGGGTCCTCAGCGAGTGGTGGAGGCTTCTGGGAGTTGCAGTCCAGGAACATCTGGGGACCCACAGGTTGAGAACCACTGCTTTGAAGGCTTCCTTGGGAGTCCATGAAAGTTTTTGTGAAGTGTGTTAGCAGGAAGGGGGAGGAGCCACAACTGAGAGAGGAGCCGGGAGCTCCTGTGTCAAAAATTTCCTCAGTGGAATTCAAGTATATTTATATATTTGAAGCTTTTCCAAATCACCTTGCATCCAGGAGGATTCTGCTATATTGTTTAAATCAGGCATGTCCAAACTTCGGCTCTCCAGATGTTTTGGACCGCAACTCCCACAGTCCTTTGCCATTGGAAATACAGGCTTGAAATTCTGGGAGTTGTGGCCCAAAACATCTGGAGGGGCGAAATTTGGCCATGCCTGGTTTAAATAGATGAATCACGCCGGCAATAGATACAGTGCATTAGTAACAGAATGAAACAAGAGACAGTTGCAAACACAAAACAGCCAGAAGCATTACTGAAATTCCTGGAGACCCGTGCAAGAATTTTCTCAAGCTTTATTCTAGTGTTTGTGGTTTTTTGGGGATTGGGGGCTCACAGTCAGTAGGAAAGGTTAAGCTGTGTACATTTACTGCTTGTACTAAAACCCTGGAAACCTTACTTTGGAGGCCACGGGAATTGGCCCGAATCCTGTTGCTTGGTGTCGCATGCTCCAGTCACATTTAGAGTAGGGCCCGTTTGAATCAACAGAACTTAAAGAGGATTCGGTGAGCCCGACTCTTGTGCAGTTTGCTATGCTAAGTGTCAGGATGTGGACTGTTGGTAGTGGCTTGACGTGGATGGATTCGGGCACCTGCGAAAGAGTCACAATGCAGCAGTCTTGCTCTTTGCCGCCATGGTGACCATGAAAGAATATTGGTATGAAAGCATATTGGAATATAGGGTATGTTGCTGTTGCCCTAAAAAAGTATTCCCACCTGTTGTGAATGTCAGAAACTTGTTTTCATTCCAGATTATTTAAAATATAACAAGAAAGGTAGACTATTTAATGAGTGAGGACAAAATCCAGTAAATGAAGTAAGTTAGGCTAATATAGAGTGCACACAGAGGCCATCAATTCAGGTCTCTTACTGCTTGCTTTAAAGAAAAGATGTAACATTGCAGAGCTGGTGGTGGTAAATAATATTACATATACTGCATATCATAACTGATTTGCTTTAGAACAGTGGTTCTCAACCTGTGGGTCCCCAGATGTTCCTGGACTGCAACTCCCAGAAGCCTCCACCACTCACTGTGCTGGAAGGGGTTTCTGGGAGTTGCAGTCCAGGAACATCTGGGGACCCACAGGTTGAGAACCACTGCTTTAGAACAATTCTCCATTTGCAATGTGTGTGAAGTAGAACGAGGCACACAAGTAATGAGCATGCTGCACTAGTGTAACTGCTTAAATTCTGTTCCAGTAAATTAATGATTAGCATCACAGTCTTGTCTTCTCTGATGCTGATGCCATTTTGGGAAACTTAAGGCTTCCTGTTGGAAGAGA
>JAHTLZ010000237.1:29995415-30043897 GCA_023846285.1 Phrynocephalus versicolor | reverse complement strand
TAACACTTAACTTACAAGGCCATTTGTATCTGAGGTGGTGAAATTTATTCAGTGAAGATGATGGAATAAATCATGAGATTTCTAAGTAACACTTAACTTACAAGGCCATTTGTATCTGAGGTGGTGAAATACTGGCCAGAAATTGGAAAATGTGGCTTCTTAGTTTGGCGTTATCTGCTGAGAAGAGATGATGCTGAACCTGCACCTTGGACTTCAGAAGGAATTGAAAGATCAAAGAAATTGGGCCTAAGTTTGCAGGTTGGAACTTACAATGGCTGTTATTTTTACTAACTGTACTAAAGCATAACCTTTGCAATAGATATTATAAGAGAGTTATATAAGAGATAACGAATTATTATATTACCAGTTGAAAATCCTCTGTAGTAAGGGCTCTGCTAAGATCAGTTTTGAGGATGTTTAATACTTCTTAATTTTAGTCAGAAATGTGTTAGAGTTTGTGTAGAGTGTGATCAGGTGGTTAGCACACACTTCATTTCCCTAGGTATCAGCCCCCAGTCCCCTGCTGATCTCAGAAACTAAAAGCCTGGCTACAGTCCTCAAGTGTATTTGTTGTGCTAGCTTAGAAACAGAGCATTAAGGTTCAGCTTGTGCCTCAAGGGAGAAATGGCATTTTGTTGTTTCGGTGAAGGCTCTCTCGTCAGGGCTGTAGCTTTCTTGCTCGTATGATACCATGTGCCCGAATCTACCTAACAGGTTATTTTAGGACCAACCTTTGTGCATTGTCCAACAAAAAGAAGAAAGCCACGTGGTTGTTGTACAGGATCTGAAGGCAAGGGCAGACTATACCTTGATTAGACCACTAAAACATTACAAACAGAACCTAGATTTTGATCCAAACTGGTATTCGTCAGGCAGTGCTCTGCTTAGGTTTGGATCGTGCAGAAAGGCCATGCACACTCAAAAAACAAACAAGCCCATGGCTAGATCTCTGTGCCAGGACTTGTACCCAAAAAGTTGGGACTGAATTTAGTTTGCACACTAAATGAGCCAGTTGCGGCCAACATAGAAGTATTACATATCAGTTGGAGGAAGTTGTTCTCATTAGTTTTCTTTTTAAACAACTATGCTGAGTGGCAGGTGGTGCCCTATTCAGCTGTTTAGGGTACCTTCCGTTGTCAAACTTAACTAGCGTGTAAACTAAATGTTGTCTGACTTCTCTGATAGGAAGTTTGTCACATGTTTGTGTAAGCTTAATCCTCGGCTCTGGGAAGAACCTGTTTGTTCCTTGTCAACACAGTGGGAGGGGAGGGGACACTGAACGCTTGGCCTCCCCCGTGAATTTGGGAGGGACGATCCGGACAACAGCCACAGGCGTGGAATTGAAACCAACACTCCTGACTTGATTGTGCACTCCTCATTACTTTGATGTCAGTGCTATTTAATAATATTTAATAATATGTCTTACGTGTGACATTCCTCTGTTATAGTACCCAGAAGGCTACCTGGAAGCTATGGCCAGTAAAGAAAAGAAGGAAAAAGTGAAAAAGCAACCTATGAAACAGGAGCCAACAGAGCAAAGCAATGGGAATCAAAAAAGACAAATTGATGACGGTATGACTGTTGAAGGCTATTTATTTTGTTGTAAAATAAATAATGTACAAGCAAGGCATACACTCAATTTTCCGTTTTCTTGGTCCTGTGCAAATTTATAATCCCTTCTGTGTATTAACTCCTCTCCCTACTCCACAGTATTGTTCAAGTTACTGGAGGAAAGACCCATGAAACTACCAGAACTATATAGGTAGAAACAAAACCCAAAGACGATTGAAGTTCCATTATAGTAAATCCCAAACTATACAAGAGAAGAGTATAAACACTCTGTTTGGAATTATTTTAATTTTTACACATATTGGAAGATGTTTGTGTTAGTGTTATCTCTAGCAGATCAAAATAAGCTATTCTTATTATGAGCTGTCAGATTGCTTCGGGATTCTGACAAACCTTACCATACGTTCAAGGTATAGGAGTTATTTATTTCAGGAGTGGTTTTACCATGGTCAACCCTGCAGCAGAGCATGAATCTGAGGCCAGGTCTCCTAAAGTCTTAGTCTGTTATCCTATCCATTACACCATGCTGGCTCTTGAAAGAAAACTAAGTCAAATGCATCCACAAATGATTGCTCTTTTGTTGTCCTGAACTGAGGATTCCAATACCACCTACCAAGTCCCTTTCTACCACATAAGAATCTTTTTAAAGAAATCTTTTGGATAAAGGATAAATAGGGGAGAATAATTTGGGGTACAGAAAAAAGGGGGGATGCAGGTTGGGCAGAAGACTTAAAATATCAATGTCATCTTACAATTATAGATAGTTCAATTCAGGCATATAAGTACATATCAGTAACCAAACCGTTTTGGCTTTTGTCATATATTCAATTTAACTTTGTCTTTTTTCTAACCACATATAAAACTTCTTCCAACATTCCTGGTGTTTCACCTTCCGGTGTACCTCTAACCATTCTGATAGTTTGTCCATTTCTGCAGTCTCAACGATTTTAGTTATCAACTCCTGTTCATTTGGTATTCCTGATTCTTTCTAGTGTTTTGCAAAGACAATTCTAACTCCTGTTACGATATGAATTACTAAATATACACATGTTTAGCAAAAAGAATGCAGGTTTTAAATCTATTGGGCTCACTAGAACATCTTGCAATAGCTGTCTAATCTTACCCCAATATTTTTGAGCTTTTTAACATAACACTATGGAATAGTGAACCTTCTTTTCACTAAATTATGTGGAGGAAAAAAAAAGAAATCTTTTGGCAATTTCTAGCCCAGCTGAAATTAAGAAAGTTAGGGCCTTTTTACACGACCCCTAAGATCCGCTGGTCCCTTAAATTCGGACCAGAGATCTTGAGGGTTTGTTGCTCTCCCTGTGTTCCCACCCCCTCCGCAGTTCCTTGTTCTGTCTGCGTGAGGGGAGGGAGAAAAAAAGGGAGGAAAAAAAGGAGAAAAGAATGCACTCTTACCTCCGAGTGCCAGTGGAAATTGCTCTGAGCCCCGTTCACTTCCTGGTTCCTCTTAAAGGGGCAGGAGGCAAAAGAAAAACAACAAAAAGAAGCGAGGAGAGCCTGGCACTCTGCGCATCAAAATTTTTCACTCTTTCAAGCAGGTACTTGAAAGGTGCGCTGGGTCGCGCTTAGGTGGGCGGGGCCGCACTTAATTTTCTGTTAGCTCCGAAGCTGGTGGGGAAACATTTTTAAGCTCCGGAGCTTGCAGCCATTTGCTGCGGAGCTTAGGGGTCGTGTATAAACGCTCTTATTAGATTTTAGTGCAGTACGTTTTGGGGGCCAATGTTAAGTATGTTTAGCAGTGCTTGGGAAAGTTTTAATGCTAATTTCTGGTTTTTGATTGGTCCAGTTTTCCTTTACATGGAGGACCCAGATCGTCAACTGTAGGAGAAGAGTGCCTATTTCACCACATCCTCTCTAGAATGTGAAATTAATATGACCCTAAGTATAGAGTTTTTTTGACACAAGTCAAATGTCACTTCTTTTGCCCTCCCTCCCTCGCCACTCCTTCTCCCTCCCGCCCATCTCTTTCTCGCACACACTGCTGCTGCTGCTGCTGTAGCGCCAGTACTGTTTCTGTAGAGCAGGGTGGTATCAGTGATGGGTGCAAAGTGTCTCTTAAAATGGCCACAGTGCCGCAGGAGGATAGCGGATGTCACACAATTTTTTTTAAAAAAGGAAGGGTGGAAAGATGGCGGGAAGCCTCTTTGAAAAGGTTGACAGACATGTAGATTTGGGTGAATTGGTGGATATTGTCTATCTTGATTTTCAGAAGGTTTTTGACACAGTCCCTCACCAAAGGCTGCTGAGAAAATTGCACAGTCAGAGGATAAGAGGGCAGGTCCTCATACGGATTGAGAACTGGTTGAGATCCAGGAAACAAAGAATAGGTGTCAATGGGCAATTTTCACAATGGAGATAGGTGAAAAGCGGTGTGCCCTAGGGATCTGTCCTGGGACTGGTACTTTTCAATCTGTTCATAAATGACCTGGAGACAGGGATAAGCAGTGAGGTGGCCAAGTTTGCAGATGACACCAAACTTCTGTGTGGTAAAAACCAGAGAAGATTGTGAAGAGATCCGAATGGGCTGCGAAATGGCAAATGCGTTTCAATGTAGGAAAATGTAAAGTAATGCATATTGGGGTAAAAAATCAAAACTTTATCTATCAACTCATGGGCTCTAAGGTATCCGAGATGGATCAGGAAAGAGATCTTGGAGCGCTGGTGGACAGCTCAATGAAGGTGTCTACCCAGTGTGTGGCAGCGGTGAAGAAGGCCAATTTCATGCTAGAGATTATCAAAAAGGGGATTGAAGATAAAACAGCCAACATTATACGAAACGATAGTAAGGCCACACCTGGAGTATTGTGTACAATTTTGGTCACCGCATCTCAAAAAAGACATGGCGGAACTGGAAAAGGTGCAGAAGAGAGCAACTAAAATGATTACTGGACAGGGGCACCTCCCTTATGAGGAAAGGCTACAGCATTTGGGGCTCCTTAGTAGATAGATGGACACTCTTCTGCCTCTCACAAAATACCAGAACTAGGTGACATCCACTTAAATTGAGGGTTGGGATAGTGAGAACAGACAAAAGAAAATATTTTGGCCTGAATGCCTTCAAAAGGGGATTGGTCAGATTTCCTGGAGGAAAAGTCCATCACAGGTTACAAGCCATGATGGACATGTGTAATCTCCAGACTTAAAAACAGGGTACTTCAAGGACCAAATGCAGGGGAGTGGTATCAGGAGACAGATATCTAGTCTCATGCGCTCCCAGACACATCTGGTAGGGCCACTGTGAGATACAGGAAGCTGGACTAGATGGGCCTTTGGCCTGATCCAACATGGCTCTTCTTATGTTCTTAGGTGTATTTAATGGGAGTGATGAACAGCTTGCCTTTTCCTGCTGCTGCCACATTGTACTTGGATCAGAGCAGGCTGAGCAGAGGTGCCACGGCCAATGGTAGTAGCAACAAGAGGAGAAGCAGGCCTCTTAAGACCCTGAAGCAGCTCTTAAGCTAGGAACTGTGAATGTGACACTATAATGACCGGAATGAATAATTCAGGGTAAACGGCAGATAACTGAAACCATGGAAACTGAATCTGCAGTTACAGGTGTTCTACTCGATGCATTGGAATGCTAAATCAGAGGGGGTGTGAATGTACATTGGGGGTGCAAAGTGATTCTACCAGTGTTGCTGGGTGATCAGTCTCCCTGACCGATGGCTTGGAGCAGTGGAGACAGGCCACTGGGAGGAGGCAGGGCAGGGAGTCCAGGGTGGTGCCTCTGAGTGGGGGCTTGCTGGAGGAGGTGGGACTGAGAAACCCCAACCAGCTTTTTGTCCAAAGGATGAATCCGGACGAACTGCCACTTCCTGCCCGCCTCTCATTAGCAGTGTTGAAAAGATAGCTGTCTCACAGAATCCTTTGTTTGTTCCCAAACAACCCGTGGTTTTCTGTCTTCTTTTGGAACTAAACAAATTGAGCATCTGGAAAGCATCATCTGACAATCTCTCACATATATAGGACTGGAATTGACAGCTTTGACTCTTTATGCTTGTCCATAAATTCATTAGCATGTTTTATGCTATGAGGTGAGAGATCTAATTGAAGTCTAGAAGAGGAAACATCTCTCCAGCACGGTCCTAGTCTTCCACCCAAACAAGAGAGGTGAACCACAGGCCAGTGCAGAAAGTCTCATTGTAACTCCATGGAAGGGGGGTCATAGTGGAGTATTTTTCATTTTGATAGGGTTTATAATTCCTAAATATCTGCCAGAGTCCGAAAAGAACAATACCGTGAGTGGTGTCAGTTAGTGTACATCTTGTGTGAATGTCAACCCCCCCCCCCAGCAAAATCATGTGATCCTAGTTCCACCATGACACACACACACACCCTTGATCTACAGAGTTGACATCTGCTTGTCTGCTGTAGTTTAAATGAGTATTTACCTTTTCCTTGTATGCACTTTGTATGGCTCAGGACCAACTTCATGAATCTAGTTGAATGATACCCGCCGGAGCCTCTTGCCAGGAACTGCAAGGTGGATATTTTGCCAGAACGTGTTATGTACCAAAGTGGCATGGATCGAACACAAGAAAATGCCAATATTGAGTTCTCTATTCCTTTTAAAATGGTTTGTTTCTTTAAAAATGGATTGTTTCTAAAAATCATTGATTTTAATATTGTATTTTTCGCAAGAATCATGTCTCGAGAGGAGGAGTTTTTCCAATTCCTTCAGTAAACCTCTCCGTAGGGAGTATCTGTGGATATCATCGCATAATCCATTGCTAGGGTGGTGGTGGTGGTGGTGGTGGTGGTGGTGGTGGTGGTGACAGCTTGGTGATGTGTTTTTCAGAAGGTATAGAAGAATCGACAAACACAGCCAAAGTCATGAAATTAGCAGACGGAGGACGAGGGGAAGCGTTCCAGTTAACTCAGCAACAACAGTGGCTGATTCAGGAAGACACTCCGAACCAGAAATTGTGGGATGAAGTTCTAGTTTCCCTTAAGGAAGGACCAGTATGTTTTTAATGACATTTTCCCTTTTTTAGAATAACCAGAATTAACGAATATGTAATACTTTTATTAATATTGGTGGGGTGGCATAGTTTGGAAATCTGTATTCTGATTTACTCAACTAAGGTTTGACAGATCTGGAATTCTGCATGGGGTGACTTTCATAAGAATACCTTTACAGTACTTGAAAAGTTCATTAAGAATGGGTTATTGATTTTTTTTTTCCATTTTAGAATTTTTTGAAAAAACTGGAGCAATCTTTTATGTGTGTCTGCTGTCAGGAGCTGGTGTACCAACCCGTGACCACAGAGTGCCTCCACAATGTCTGCAAAGTAAGTATACATGAAAAATTGTGCAGCAACCGGAATCACTATTTAACCTGAGAACTAGGTCCCAATACTCTACTTGGTGTAAACAGATACAGTGCAAACCTGATGTGGCAGTGGTAATATTTAATTGGAATGAAATGAGAGCTTCCTAACCCCTGTCCCAGGAACAGCAATCTGGTGCCCGAGGGGTTGGCTATTTAAAGGCACTTGTCTCCATCTTGAGGTTCTCAAAGGTTTCCCTTGCAAAAGGGAGTCATGGGGGGGGGCTTGGAACCTGAAAAGGGTGTGAATAGAAAACTTTCCAATTCATCTCAATCCAGTTTATAGACATATTATGACCTTGATACGACAGGATTTTGCCAACTGACTCTGTGTTTGAATCATCATTTCTGTATATATATACCGTTCATGGCCAAACATATGCATCATGCTGTTTGGTTTTTTGCAGTTTCTCCTCATCTTTGTATCATTATTTAAAAAGAGAGGCATTATGGCAGTTTGTGTGTGTGTTGTGTCGTTACAGTCATCACCGACTATTTGTGACTCCGTGTCCATGGAGTTTCCTTGGCAGGAATACTGGAATGGTTTGCCAGTTCCTACTCCAGGCGCCTAGAGCACCTGGTATTCCCCTGGTGGTCTCCCATCCAAGTACTAAGCAGGGCTGACCCTGCTTAACTTCCGAAATCAGGAGAGATCGGATGTGCTTAGGGCATCTAGGCAGATTGCAATTAAAATGGAAGCAGGGTGGTTTACCTTTTGATGGAAGAATGGTCTTCTAATTTTCCTATTGAGAGGATCTGCCCTGTTTCCCTGAAAATAAGACCTCCCTAAAAAATAAGCCCTAGAAGAATTTCTTTGCATTTGTTAAATATAAGCCCTACCCTGATAATAAGACCTAGTGATGGGCATGGCTATGGTTGTGTGCAGGGCTGACATTCAAGCATATTATACTTAATAAAATAAGACATCCCCTGAAAATAAGCCCTAGTGTGTCTTCTTTAGAAAAAATAAATATAAGACAATGTCTTATTTTCGGGGAAACACGGTAGTAAGATAGGCTTTGGAGTCTGAAAGGGAGAATATTCCTCTTAATCTTAAATTAAAATCAACAGGATTTGGACACAAGCACACCCTCTCTCGTTTGTTCTAGTGGTCATTGGTCTGGCCCCTCGTGTGCAGTTGTAAGAAATTCCTAAAGCTCGACTGACCTCACAATTAGAAGCCAGTTGGACAGTTAAGGACCGAATGTAGGACACCATTCAGTGTTTCTGAGCCTGCCCAGCATGTTAAAGCCTCATCTCGGAGACTTCCCAAGACGGACAGGTCCCTTTCGTTAGGGTTTTTAACCTAATAGGACCAGTACAGCTGGGCTCAGACTGAGAGAGTGGGCCATGGGGACTGCATTCATCAAACCCTTGCCTCTCCCCTCCTGGCCGGATGCACTTTCTCCCAGTTCTTTTAGGAATTAACCCTGAAAGCTCAATTTTTGTCTTCCCCAACTAAGTTTAGAAAAGTATTCAAGTTTTTAAAATTTGTGTTAGCAGAGGTTGTGTCCAGGGCAAAGAGAAACCTTTGAGGCAAGATGCATTTGTCCCCAGAACTCTGTTGATCCTTGCCATGAGGTACCTTTTTTTTGTCCCAGACACTGGAATGTATTTGGACCAGAAAATGTCCTGTGCCATTTTATTTCAGCCATCCAAGAAGCAGAAGTCATACTTTCTGGCAGTTGGTAGCTTGGGCTTGTTCAACAGGAAATACAAGGCATTCCCATTTAATCTTGTATTTGCTGCTAATCCTTCGTGCTCCAGAATTCTTCAGAAATTATTCCCAGAACTCTCCAGATTGATTTTGTTTTTAAAGTATCATGTTCACGTGTGTTAAATGAAACCCCATTTCTCATGGCGATTCAGCCAAGGAGTGGCAGGGAAAAAAACAACAGCAAAAGAGAGAAAGACCCTCAAGACTTAATTGCTGTATTTTGATAGGTGGTCTGGAATCCAAGATGGCATTTAGTCCTCCCCCAGTATGTTTACACAGACAACCTCAGCTACTTCTTTGAAAACACAAGGCATGGTGGTTTGTTCAAGCAGGGACGTTTCTGATCTTACATATGCGAAAGAGGAGGAGTCCGAAGAGGGAGCATGGAGGTTGGGGTTTGCTATTTTGTGGTTTTGGATGGCCATTCCCAAGCATTTTCCAGGCAGAAGTATGGGAGCTGTGCCCCACAAACACCCATCTGCAGACATCTTGTCAGGTTCTCTGCCCCGCACAGCAGTTGGTCATCCACCATCACCCTCACATGAAGAACCAGGGGGACTCTGTTGACTTCATAGCAATGTAAAATAAAATTGGGGAAAAGATTTCAGGAAATTTTTATTTCTGGTGGTTTCTTTCTTTCTTTTCTTTTTTTTTTTTTTTTGAAATGTCGATGTTCTTGGACTCGGGTTAATGTCTCTTTCTTTGTGAATCGGGTTTCAAACCATGTCACCCAATGGGATATGTCTGTCCTTTCTCGTTCTGTGCCCTAGAGCTGCCTACAGCGCTCTTTTCGAGCGGAAGTCTTCACTTGCCCCGCTTGCCGACACGACCTGGGCAAAGGCTACACCATGGTTCCCAACAAGATCCTGCAGGCACTGCTGGACCAGTTCTTCCCCGGTTACAGCAAAGGACGATGATAACGCGTTCCGTTCCCCCTCGACTTCCCTAAGGACTTAGAGACGGTAAAAAGAGAAGAAACTCGGGAGAACTGGGCAGCGGATCAGCTGGCTTGAGAAAGCTCGCCTCGCTGCCCTCTCGTGACGCAGCTCCTTCAACCTTCTTTCCGACTTCGCCATCTTTTTTTTTTGTGTGTGTAGTAGCAACTTCAAATTTCCGGCTCTCTTTCAGCGCTGAACGGTAGTTTTGGACAGATGCCAACCGTTGGCACGCAAGAAGAAGCGACCTCGGCTCCAGCCCCAGAAGATGCTTCAGTTTCTTCTTGTAACTACCCCAGACGGAGGAAAACAATTGGTGGGGAAATTTTAAGAGCACATCAACCGAAGTTGAGCTACACGCTGCCTTTCTGGCTCTTAGTTCTGCCGGGTCCGTAGAATTTGATTTGACAACAAGAAAACGGCACTGAAGCCTGTTTTCAATTGCAGAGCCTCCAGTTCTGTGGTGTGCATAATCCTTTCTTCTTTTGGGGTTTCTTCCCGTTATGCTGTATTTCTTACTCCTTTTGCGAGAACAGGCTTTTAGTCTACTTTTTGTGAGCGTCATTGTGCTCTCGTATCTTATGCAAGTTGACTACTAATGACTGAGAACAATATGAATGCATTGTCGCTGTTAATGTAAAGTGATTTGTGGTTTTTTTGCACTTAAAAGAGAGGGTATTCCGGACACTCTAGTTGTGTAAAAACTTTCATATGGAACAAGCCACTTTTGTATTAGGTAAAACTGTATGCTTTTAGTAGGTCGTGTATCAGTGGCAATACATCTTATATAGAGAGCATCGAGAGCACTGCTTGGAGAGGGCTCAGACAGCTTCATATTGTGATCTGAAATTTTATATACAGTATATTCCCTTCCCCCTGAATATACCTTATTAAATATTTTATGATTCATAAAGTGTTAAATTGTTTGCATTTTACACACATGGTAATCATTTCCTAAAGGAGGTCTTTTATAAAGAACAAGGACTCTCTCGTTTGGAATTTTTGATAACAGGGCCCATACATTTTTCTGTGCCCTAGAAAAATGTATTTTTAAAAGACCTTTGTTTTTAGGAGTTTACATTTCATATCTATTTTTGTTTATAGTTCAGCAAGTGACTGTTACCACATCTCAGAACATTTGTGGAGTGGTTTTAAAGTGTACAGTACACACAATATATTTTAATAGTTCCCAGCAGATTTGCAAGATAGGCCATTGTTATCCCAGCATTACATTTAGGGGCCTGGAGCTCCTAATCCCTGACAAATGGACTAGACTGGCTGGAGTCTCTCAACAGTACCTGGAGTACATTAGCTCTCCATCCCTGGCTTAGAGGAACAAACTGTGCCTAGTATGGCTAATGCTTCAATACAAGATCATGAATTTGGATCTGGAGTACCTGCAGCTAAGATGAAAGCTGCTGAAGGGGTGCGAGTGAGGGCGCACGGGCCTGAGTCATGTGCAGGTGATGCTAGACTGTGGCTTCATGTATGGTGCCAAGGGACTCGTGCTTTAGTTTGAATAGCGAGTATGGAGAACATTCTGATGTTATAAAAAGTGGTTCTCAACCTGCGGGTCCTCAGATGTTCCTGGACTGCAACTCCCAGAAACCCCTTCCAGCATAGCTAGTGGTGGAGGTCTCTGGGAGTTGCAGTCCAGGAGCATCTGGGGACCCACAGGTTGAGAACCACTGTTATAAAATAATGGCCGGCATGCAGAATGTTTAGTAGCCTCTGATGTAGCAGCTTTGGATTTTGGCCATTTAAAGAGACCACTGCCACAATTTAATTTCTTCCTTTCTGAAAAAAAGAACAGCTGACAAGACTAGACACTAGGCTCTCCAGTGAGGCTGTCCCAAACAGCTCCCGTATGAGAGGCACATGCCTGGTTTTTCACATAGGAAATTAGATCCTTTCCCCACTGTGCTAAATACTCACTGCACAATCCTCTATCCCTCCCCCTCAAAGCATGTTCTCCTGGTTTTCCTGGCTTGCAATCAGGTAAGTGCATGTGAGATTTCAGCTGCGGAATAGTAGTGGCAGAGCAACAACACATAACACAAGCAAGCTTTTTAATTGCTTAGATCCTGATTGCCAAGAGCAGAAGGGGGGCTTTCTTGTTTCCCCACCACCACCTCCCACATTTCTCTGGACAAAATTCTTCTAAAAACTGGGATGGATAGAGGAACCTCATGGAGGTGGCTCCATTCACACAAAGGGTCTCTGCCCGATTCCCATATTTTCAAGAAGTCTCCCACTTCTCTAAAATGATTTATTCCGAAACTGCAACCAAGAGAAAGCCATGTGCATCCTTCTGCATGTAGAGGAGCTCAACTATTACGTTCACACTACATTTCACTTGCTGGTTGGTTGTGGGCAGGAAGATAAAAGAGTCAGAACTATATGGAAAAATCTGTACAAAGACATCCCTCCAATGATCATTTTAGTCCTTAACATAATGGCCCAAATCCAGTTGTTTAGTGTAGGAAGCCACACTGGAGTAGACCCAGGGTGAATCTGGTGAATCATCTTCCCCATGAGATCCATAGATTCCTACTCTTAATTGTGCCTTTCTACGCTAAAGCCAGTTGCAGTTTGAGTAGGCCTCTTTGAAGAACTAGATCTTACATAGGAGCTGACTCGCCAAGTCCCTTTGAGTCAACAGGCCTCCTTTAGTTCAGTTTACTATGATAAGCAACAAGATTTGGGCCGTTATATGTTAAGCGAAGTTTGGGCAAATGTTTCTATAAAACAAAATTGAAGGAGGTCTTTCCTGTTGCTCTTTTAGCCAGCTGGGTACGCAACTCACAACTCTTTTTCCTATCACCTAGATTTACATCACTGTGTTATTTCCATTTTGGTAATTGCTAACAGATTTGTTAATTGTAAGATAGTTGCTTTAAAAAGTGATTTGCCGCCTGATATGCACTGTAAAGGATGTATGCTCATCCTTTAATGTAAAATAAATTCCAATTCAGTTTGTTGCACTTGCATTACTTTCCTTAGTAAATGGCATCAGATGCATTTTCTGTTACTCCTATACGTGACCTATTTTCCAAGGTAATCTGGACTTGGAGTATATAAACCAGATTTTGCAAGAAAGAGGAGTAATTCTCATTACACATTTGACCCAGTGAGGGCAATGCTTGTTTTAATTCCAGGTAACTAGAGCACGAATTGGCCTACTATTTCTGTCTAGAGTAGACTACTGTTAAAAGCAAGAAAGGGGTTTTTCTTCCATAATAAAAGGTCAGTTAAATTTTAAAAATCTGAAGAGAACACCCCAGTGAGCTGTAAAGAATGCCCTTAGCAGTTGAAGGTGTCTGGAACTTTTTTTTAAAGGGGGGGGGGCTGCTTGTTAATCAAAATGAGAATAGGTCTGTCTGAGAAGAGCTTGTTTTCTATATTTCTAAATGCCTGCTGTAATAAAGCCTCAGGCTTGGGTTACATTCCCTAGGGCCCCTAGGCTAATGTGAAAGGCGATTAGTGCACTGGAATCTCTCTATAAAGGCCAGAGATGGGGGACTGCCAGAATATGTATGTAATACAGAATGTGTCTTAGCTTAATATACTCCACCCTGTCTCGGGGTATTTGTACATGACCCCTAAACTCCGCAGCAAATGGCTGCCAGCTCTGGAGCTTACTATTGTTTCCCCACCAGCTCCGGAGATTGCAGGAAATTAAGTGCAACCACGCCCACCTAAGCGCGTCCCAGCACACTTTTGTTGTACCTGCTCTAGGAGGGTGAAAATCCCCAGGTCCAGATTTAATCTGGTGAGTGCGGGGCTCTCCTCGCTTCTGTTTGGTTTTTTTTGCCTCCTACCCCTTTAAGAGAAGGAGCAGGAGGCAAAAAAAAAAACAAACAAACAGAAGAGAAGGAATCAGGATGACAACAGGGCTCCGGGCAGCTTTGGAGGTTTTTTCCCTCTCTTTTTTCCTCCCCTCACGTAGACAGGAGCAAGGAAGTGTGGAGGGATGGGGACGCAGGAAGAGCAATGAACCCCCAAGATCTCTGGTCTAAGTGGCCAGCGGATCTTAGGGGTCGTGTGAAAAGGCCCTCAGTGAACAATTACAGGGTGTTGAGGGAACCCAAGAAAATTCTGCAGGGGCTCATGGCCATCTGGTGAAGGAGGGGACCAGGAATTCCCTTACATAGGTATCTCTTCTACTATTGGATGCGGACCGCTTTAATTTACAAATGCGCGAAGCCCAGTATTACATTATTTCAGAAATTTTATGTATTTGAAATCAAACTTCAAAGGCGACCGAGTCAACTAGTTTTTATTGGAATGCTAACAGTTGGAGTTTTTAAAAGGGGCATACACTTAAAAGGACATCAGTGCTAGAAGGAGGAGTATAAATTTCACCAGCATGAACACCAAAAAAAGTTAATACACAGGGAGGTCCACACTGTCGCAAGTCTTAGTAGGTTTCAACATTCTTGTTGGATTGTGGCCTGTATCTATAGCTGATAGAAAATAAGCATTCACTAGATTTTAGTCACCACCGTGAGCCCCACAAGGGCTAAGAGAGTATAGACTGCTAAAAAGACTTAAGTTTGCTTTGTACCATGGGTCACTTTGGATGGCCCAGTGGTTTAGTTTTCTGGCTGCCGTGCTAGAGATGGGGAGTTCAATTCCCCACTGTACCTCCTTGACATGGGCTGGATCCAAAGTTCTCTGTAACTTTCTCTTCCCCCCACATGCCTGTGAAAGAACATCCATCCATCCACCCACCCACCGGCACAGCTTTCATTGTAATGGATAAAAAACCAACAGTGGTGAATGCATGGGGAAGAAGGGGCCCTGCCTGGAGGGAGGCAGTGGTTATGCTTGGGTGAGTGGGAACCTTGGCTGGACCCAATGATCCAGAAGGTCCTTTCCAACTTAGCACTTCTTAGAGTATTATTTTGTGAGCAGGCCCTTTGCCGTGACACCTTTTGAAAAAGAAATTGTTTTGGGTTTCTTAGTATAAGGTAAAAGGTAAAGGATTTCCCCCCTGCGCATGCGTGCTAGTCGTGTCCGACTCTAGGGGCGGTGCTCATCTCCGTATTCGAGCCGAAGAGCCAGTGTTGGGCATGTCCATGGCCAGGTGGCCGGCATGGCTGCAAGGAAACACTGTTTTACCTTCCCACTTTTTACGGTGGTACCTATATATCTACTTGCATGTACATGCTTTCGAACTGCTAGGTTGGCAGGAGCTGAGGTTATCAGCGGGAGCTCACGTTGCTGCGTGGCACCCGGGATTTGAACCGCCAAGCTGCCAACTTTGCAACTGACAAGTTTTCGGAAGCCTTAGTCCACTGAGCCACCATGGCCCTTCATATACTTCTACATTTAATTCCTTGACCCCAGGAAAGCAGCCCTGGTCCTGAATAGAACAAGAGGGCTGAATCAAGGCCACTTCTGCATGGATTGCTGGCAAAACTGAGGCACTGAATCAATTCAGCTTGTTTCCACCTAGTACAAGTATATTTACATGAAACTGCAAAGGAGTTTATTAATAATATAGAAATTATAAAAATATACATTGTATAAAGTTCGCTCACTGGGCCATAAGAAACCCATTCATCCTCAAAATGAAATGGAGCAGAGGAGACTGAGTCCACTCAACTCAAAAGGGAAAGGGCTTTGAGAGGGTAAGGAGCGGCCGGCTCTTAAGAGGATGCTCTCTTCTGTTCACCAAAAGGAGATTCGTAGACTTCCATTGGTGGGCAGGTACAAACCAGGTGTTGATCTCCATAGATGTCATCAATTCGAGCGACTGTCGGCCAGAACTTGTTTTCAGGTCTCACAAAAGGCTATAGAACAGGAGTGAGAAGTATTTTTAGAAATCAGCACATGATTTAAATTATCCTAGAAAACTGACAAGACACAATGAAAAATGATACAGCAAGCATAGCAGGGCACATAGAAGGGGCAAAAGCCCAGTTTCATTATGTGCACACGAGTTGAGATGAGTAGGAAAACTAAAACTGAATTCTATGGTTTCCTTTTAGATTAACGTCTTAATGTTATATGTAAACATAGTGGCAGATAATCCTGTTGCATAGCTCCACCTGCACAACAGAAATTATGTGTCCCTAATTTAAAAGTTCAATTGCACTGTCTTTGACTCTTGCCATATACAAAGATATGCACACCCTGAAACTGAAAAAGGAGCTCGTAATGGGTAGCAGTCTGTTACTGCTGATGAACCAAGTCAGGCATTTAAGAGGACATATATGTATAGGGTGTTTTCTCAAATGTGTTCCTTAAGAAATCTTCTACTGGAATAAGTTTAACATCACATCTATGTTTATTGTTTCTTGTGCATAATTTTAGTTACTTGTTCACATTTATGTTCCATTTTTGTTTGTATTTTGTGCTATTGTTGTAAACTGCCCAGAGTGGTCCTGTTACCAGATGGGCAGTCTAGATCATTAATAAACAAACTAACAAACAATACATTGGCCCTCAAACATTTCCAGACATAGAAAGACAATTGTCTTCTGACCAAATCTAGAGGCAAGCTAGAAAATATCTAACAAAATGTTTCCCAGTAGCAAGAAAAAGGTAGTGGCTTAAATGATAGAAAGTTACAATTATAAATACTTACTAGAGGGAAAATGGCTACTTCTCTAGAGTAAGGGCGATCCCAGTTGGAAGCAGCAATGCAAGTCAAGGTATGTGGTGACATCTGTGTTGAGAAAAATCAAATTTAAAACTTGCAAAATAACTGGGCTCCTTAAATCTGCTCAGCTAGGTCAACCCTGAACCCTTCAAATGAATGTTAAAAACACTGTGTCAAATTGCTCAATCAATATAGCACCATCCAAAATAAATATTGTGAAGTCACCTTAAAAATCAGCTGGAGAGATTAATAGTTTCAACCTTAAGTCCTACTAGAGAATTCAATAATTCTTGAATGTAACAAAGGGTTGGTCTACGTGCCCATTTTGGAATAGGATGGGTTGTGCTAATATGGTCATTAGGAGGTCTAGTATGCTACTTGATGCAACCCTTTTGTCTAAATGCCAATGGGTTTCAAGCTTGGTCCAACCAATTTTCCAGTGTTGTCAACTGGTTTAATAAGAAAGCCACTTCAGGATATTAACAAACTAAACAATTCCTTTGCTCCACGGAAGGGCCAAGGAATAGGAAAGTTGTATTAGGGCAGCAGATATGCACTGGATCACTTACAGTCTTACACAAAACTAATAATGGAAAGGGACAGGAGGGGAGGAGGAGAGGATTTATCTTGGCTGTTGAGAATCTGCCCTTCGGCTGGACCACATCATGGCCCCAATGACTTGAGATGCAGCAGCCCTAAATAAGGATGCTCCAAGGTTCTTCACCCATTTCTGTTTTATGGAACAGCAGAATGCTGTGGTCAGTAATACAGTCTGTGGATTCCATTCGTCTCCTCCCCATCCTTCTTTCCATAATGTACATTTTGCCTATTGCAATCATATTGACACGGATCAACTGTTAAAAACCTCCCTGGACCCTGCGATGTACCTTTAATGGGTTTACTCTCACATCCATTCTCCCTTCCTCTATATCGGCAATTTCTTGACGGATGCTAATCATGGCGTCACAAAATCTGTCTAGTTCTGCCTTGTCTTCAGACTCGGTGGGTTCGATCATAAGGGTACCTGCCACCGGCCAGGACATTGTTGGAGCATGGAATCCTGGAGGAGAGGAATCTGAGTTAAGGCAGTGAAGGAGGAACAAAACAAAAATCCACTAGCAGTTGAAAGAAGCATCCCTGGCAAGTTCCCACATCCTGCATGGATGCTCACAATTGCCCCTTTAAAAAGACTGCGAGATTTGGAAGGACGACCTTTATTGGACTCAGTTAGTGCTTCCTGGCCTCCTCTATACAGCAATCTTCAGCATGTAACAATGTCTGCAAAGCACAGTTATTGACCTATTTATTATTCATTTGATTTTTATCCCATCTTTCTTCCTAAAGAGGGGCTCAACCTCCCTTCAAACTACTTACAAATTGTTAATACAAATAGTTAAATAGTTAAATTACAAATAGTATTAGAATGCAATTACAGTAGAGCACCATTATATCTATGGGGGATCATTTCAAAGCCCCCTACCACAGATGCCAGCAAGCGTGGGTACAGAAACAAGACATGGGTGTTTTGTTTTGGAAGGGGACTGGCTCCGAAATGAAACACACCAGCACAGCTGGCGCTCAGAATGCAGCCCTACCCTCCAGAACAAAATCAGCCACTCCTTTACCTTGTGCTGGGCAAAATTCCAATCAGGAAGCAGCCTCCAATGTGTCATCTTTCCGTCTCCCTGGCACTAGCTAATCAGGAGCTGTGCAAGGACATGCATCATCCCGCCTCCCTGTCTGACTGGCCAGCACCAGGGAGAGGGAAAGATGATGCATCGGAGGCTGCTTCCTGGTTGGATTTTCACCCGGCACCAACTACAGCAAGGTAAGACAGTGGTTGATTTTGTTCTGGAGGGTGGGAATGTGTTCCGAGTGCCAGCTGTGCTGGCATGTTTTGTTTCAAAACCAGTCCCCTTCCGAAATGGAACATGTACGTGACATCTAATAGAAACCCCACTAAAGTCTAGTCTGATTCCCTCTAGTGGCCAGTCCTGGTAATACGCATTGGGTAATACACATTGGAAACATGTATTTCTGAGTTTTTTATTTATAATTTTAGGCCGTGGATAACTGAAACTGCAGGTGCTGATCCCGTGGATATAGTGGTGATACTACATTAAAATCAACTTACTTAAACCTACTATTCTACTAAAAGAAACTCCATACCATTATTTGAAGGAGCTGCCTTCTCTCACCCTTCAACCCCATAACTCATGGCACCCCAGCATGCATCTCTGCCACTTTAAGAGTCCTAATCAGCAAAACTAGCAAGCTTGGGTTCTGGCCAAAGCGACCCTCACACACCCTTGCAGCCAACAGTCTCTTGGATGGCTCACCATAATCCTGCAGTCTCTTAGCAACATCCACAGCTTCAATGTTTGCTGTTTTCTTGAATGGCCGAGTGTCCAAAATAAATTCATGAGCTATATAACCTGCATATGAGTAAAGTTTTATATATGGCTTTATATCCATACATGAATGAAATCTGAACACAAGAGTAAGTTTATTAACAGTACTGTTGGCTTCTACCTCAATGACCTTTATTCCATACATTGACTTTCAGTGGGAACCAGGGAACTATTATCTCCACAAACCACCCATCCATTTTACTTTTTTCAATTTTTACATTTTTTTTTTAAAAAATTAATTATAAATTTGGAAAGGGCAGCCAGATTAGTGATTAGGAATAACTGGAAAATCAGATCCATGTTTCAAAAACTGAATGGTACAATGACGTGCAGGAAATACCAATTAATGAGAAGTTGACATGTGACATAGGATTTAAAAATGATAGGTGAAATTAAAAAAAAACAAATAAGACAAAAACACAGTGGCTCCTCAAAGGCTGTTAATGTCAGCTTTTGTGGACGAGTCCACATCCTCAGGCATTTTAAAAGACAGAAATGGTAAATATTTATACATGGCTACCAACCACCACCACCACATTTTTTTGTCATTTTCATTTGATCTTTTTCATTTGAGATGCTGGGGAAGTGATTTTTTTCCCTCTGATATCATTGCAAATGCAATGAAACACTATTTTTTTAGAAAAAAAATCCATTTATTTAATTTATTTATTATTTATTTATTTTTATATTTATATACCGCACCAATTTCCCAAAAGGGAACTTTGGGCGGTTCACATAAAAACACAAGAAGTCCACAAAATAATAATAGTTAATAAAATGGCAATAATAATAAAATAAAGGGGAAAATACACCACAACAATTAAATGATTGGCAAAAGGTGTAAGACAACTGATGACAATTACAAACCACAAGACAAGGAAAAGTGTGAAATGACAATCGAAACCATGGCAGCCGGCAGTTTTTTCATCATGTACAAAGCAAATGGTTTTTTTAAAAAAAATATCTAAGTGGTTTAGCGCACCATAATTTTACATTCCTTGCCCTTCTATAGAAGCGCAGGTGAAGTGTTCAACAGAAAAAAAAACCCTAAGGGGTTTGTTTAGCCACTTCATGATACCAGAAATAGGGCTGCTTAAGGGTTGGTATGCCATTTCAATGTAAGGATAACACCAAATGGCATTATCACTCCTTCCATCAACTTCAAGAGACCCAGTTTAGACTACACCAGCCTGTAGCAAAAGGGCCAGTACAACTGCATTCTAACAGGCTGAGAGTGAGGGCAGCCCCAGAGATTTCACTGAGAAACAGATAAGCTTGCAGCTGCTGTTCAATCTCTTGAGAATATCCTCTTAGGAGGATGAATGCCTTCCAACTTGTAGTTTTCATCTCACAATCTGACAATCTGAGTTTGTCTTTGCTGTGTGGCAAAAAAAGGCAAAGGATGTGAAATAAGGTGACTTTTATTCGTCCATAGGAGTTGAGTCTACCTAGTTTGGCTGGTTCAGTCGTAACAGTGAACAAAATCTTTCAGCCTCCTTGCAGAAGATGGCACGTGACCATGGCATGTAGCAGTACAACTATTTGATCAAGTGTGCTGCTAGCTGAACCTTGTCAGATGAGACAACTAGAGATATAAAAATTCCAGAGACAATTTTTTGTGGGAGGGAGAGAATGGGTAAAGAAACCCTGCTTTCCCCCAATTTTTCAATATTTTCAAGTCTTTTTCCCATGGCTTCAAAATTTTACATCTCATGACATAGCAGATGGACTAAAGTAAGAACCCTCCAATTGGGCGTAGCGTTCAGGCCTTGGGAATGTTCTTTGTTAAAGCAATTCATTCCTTGTTCTCTGTTACAATGCTAACCCCTCATTATTGCAACATGGAAAAACTAACAAACCCGTTGCTTGTTGCACTGATCATTACATTTCTGATACTTTGTCCCTCTTTTGGAAATAAAACTTAAGAATGAGGAAAGAATGACATAAAAACATCTTAAAATGATATTTATGAAGTAATTTTCCCCAATAACATAAATGATATTCATGAAATGATATTTATGAACTAATGTTTCCCAAAAAACACTTTGCCAATAAAGTAGCTTTCTTTCTGTTGAGTAAGCAATGCTACAACTGTTGTTGCCTGTTTCACACACCTTGTTATCCATTCAATGCAGTGGTTCTCAACCTGTGGGTCCCCAGATGTTCCTGGACTGCAACTCCCAGAAATCCTGGCCAGCTCAGCTACTGATGAAGACTTCTGGGAGTTGCAGTCCAGGAACATCTGGGGACCCACAGGTTGAGAACCACTGATCCAATGTAACATTCAAAGTAACAACCTTGTAAGCTGTCTGTGAAGATTCTCAGTCATCCAGGTGAGTTTATCTGGAAGTTGAGTCATGGCTACCGGGCTTCTTTTTTGAGAGATAGAAGCGTTTCGCTGCTCATCCAAACAGCTTCCTGAGGAACGTTTCTATCTCTCAAAAAAGAAGTCCAGGATCCATTACTCAACTTCTAGATAACCTTGTAAGCTCTGGATCAAGTTTGGGGGTGGTGGTGTGCATGGATGAGGACATTGCTCTATGGCTGGATTCAATCTTTCTGTTTTTCCCTAGAGATGGTTCCCTAAATGGCCGTGTTCCTTTTGCAATGCAGTGCACAATGCCTCAGGATGTCTCCCGCTGCCAGCTGGGCAAACAGTGTGGAGCTGCCTCCCTGGTTTCCCCTCGTACACTCTTGCCTGCAGGGAGCCTGGAGTACGCCCTACTGGCCAGAAGACAATTCAAGGCGGTGACAGTCATACTTGCCTCTGGCTCCTCGGAAGAGGATTTTGTAGTGCTTCTCCAGTCTCTTTGCCATATAGTTGGCATTTAGTATTGCAATCTCAGATGCATGCTTAAGGCCTTTTCCTCCCATCATCTGAAAGGATAGCAATCAACAATGAAGAAAAAGGTGAAATAAAATATCATATTTTCTATCCTACTGGAGGCAAAGGGCCCACCAGGGCATATGATGCAGGGGAACAGAGCATTCTGCAAAAATTAAATGGTACATCATGGTGAGATCTCCCTGCCCCCCCCCCACACACACACTGATCTTTTGGCCCGTGCTTTGCAGCCCCTTGCAAAGCACTATCTGAAAGCCCTCGACTTTTCACAGGGTTAGAAGTGGGAAGGGAAGATGGTGGGAAGACACTCCCTGTACTGGTGGCCACCACAATTCCCCTTTAAAAAGGGGGGGGGGAATTGACCCCCCCCAAACTATTAATGGGATTTTGGAAGGAGAGAGCGGGAGGGGGGAGAGAGACCACAGGAAAGCCGTACCTTGATGTAAGCCCAAGAGATGGGCAATATAGCGCTGGACCCCCAGGGGGCAGAACTGACTGTTCCAAAAGGGCTGGAGTCCTTGTCTCGTGGCATCACAACAACCGGGTGGCTTGGCAGGAAGGGAGCCAAATGCTTCTTTCTATAAGGGAACAAAGAGATTGGTCTATCAGTGGAGGTTCTCTCCCACTGAATCCTCCCTTTGCTAAAACTAGCTTAATATATTCCAGAAGCTGAAAGGATGGATGGGTGGTTGCATGCATGGATAGCTTTCTTGTCGTTCTGAACACTCTGGTCATTCAACTCCCACCAAATTAAAGCATAAGTACAGATACACGAGCAAGGTGCCAATTTAACAAGCATAAGGCTAACAGATTTAAAAAAGTATGACTATAAATATGCACCTTCACCAAAAGGCTGGGTTAAAAACAATATAAAATTATTAACACGCTCATACAATTTCAATAAAAAAATAAGTGATTTCAACTAAAAATATGGTAGTGGTGAATAAGGTATCTCATAACCATCCAACAGCCAAGGACTGTTCTGTTGTTGGTTAATGCATGTTGTAAACTTCCCAAAGTGGCCTTGCAGCCAGATGTGTGTGTGTGTGTGTGTGTGTGTGTGTGTGTGTGTTGTGTCGTTATAGTCGTGACCGACTCTTCATGACTCCATGTCCATGGAGTTTTCTTGGCAGGAATACTGGAATACTGGAGTGGCTTGCCAGTTCCTACTCCATGCACCTACAGCACCTGGTATTCCCTGGTGGTCTCCCATCCAAGTACTAACCAGGGCTGACCCTGCTTAACTTCCAAAATCAGGCGAGATTGGGTGTGCTTAGGGCATCTAGGCAGCTCTGCAGCCAGATAGGGGATATAAAAATAAAATAAAATAAAATCATTAATTAACGACAAAGTTCTTCCCCAAAATACTGTACTCCAACCAGATAATTCTTACTAAAACATCACATTATTTTAAGAACTATCTTCTCCACTTGGCAATTCCTAAAACAGGAATCATTATACCATCCTTTAAAATGGGCATTTTTTTACCTCCAAATAAATTGCCATATAAAACCAATAAATCAAGAAAGGAGTTTCACACTCAAGCAACCAAAATCGGCAAACATTTCTTTCGGATGCCTTTTCTGAACCTGTCCGTTAGGCCTTCTTAACCCAAGAATTTGCAAGATGCAGGTTCCGCAGCTGGAATGCTTGTATCATATCAATACTGCTCTTTTCCAACAGAACTACATCATGTACTTTGTCACAATCTGTCCACTTATTTAGCTATAAATCTTGCTGTATTCTTTAAGGCTTACTTCTCTAACTAATGGGTTCAGGATTGAGCTTGAATGAATGAATGAATGAATGAATGAATGAATGAATGAATGAATGAATGAATATGCTCTCCTCATGGGAGGCAGCTACTAACACTCCAATAGGTCCCATGCCAGGTCCTCCACCTCCGTGAGGAATGCAAAAGGTTTTGTGAAGATTTAGGTGAGATACATCTGATCCATAATCTCCAGGACGACACAGACCAACCTATGAGGGAAAGCAGATCACAGTGTTTCAAATGCACACATAAAGGACTCAGAAGTAGAGCGAGGAGCTCGCTCTCTAATGATCATCTGGTACTTTGAATGGGGGATTCCCTCTTGCCCTTCAGTACTTGTGTCCTCTTCTGCTCTCTGCTTCAACGTCAGGCATGGAGAGGGACAGCTAGGCAACTACACAACGCTGAAAAGCCTGCTCACTTGCGGCTCTCAATTTGCTACTGCTGGTTACAGCCCCTGTTTACTTGTCCTGTGGGTGGACTGGTCCTTTCATTAGGTACTAAGGACCCATAAGTGTACAATGATCTGAACCAAATGAACCTCTGCTTAGAACCTTTGAAACAAGTCAGTGAATGAAAATATAGTACCATATGTACTAAAGTATAAGCCGAGTTTTTCAGCCCTTGTTTTTGGCTGAAAAAAGGCCATTGGCTTATACCTGAGTCAATACGTTTCCCAGTTTTTTGGGGTAAAATTAGGTGCTTGGACGGCTTGGGGAGGGCGGTGGAGGGCAAGTCCTGATCAGGAGAGATATAGTGGTGCCTCCGCTTTTCATATGATTTCAATGAGAAGGTTTAGGGGCACCCCCATTGGAGCTTCATAATTCAGCCCCCTTACCCCCAAAGTTTCCAAATTATAGGGAATTCCCTAAAATCGCTTATTGAAGGTACCTCTGCTACTTTGGTGCCCTCAAGGTAAGTAATTTCTGAGTGTATGTTTTTAAAAAAATATGCTCTCCAAAATTATTTTTAAAAATATGCAATCAGTATTTATTTACCTTGAGACTCCAAAGTAGCAGGGGTATATTCCCAAAGCAATTTTAGGGAGACCCCTGAAATCAGGAAAGACTTAGGGGTAAGGTGACTTAGTTATGAAGCTCTAAAGGGGATGGGGACAGTATTGGCAACCGTGTAGGTACTGTGGAGGCAATCAGGGAGCTTACTCTATGGTATTAACTCCCTAATTGCCTCCACACTCCCAGCACATGTTGCCAATTCCTACCCCCAGCCCCTTTAGAGCTTGCCGGTATACTGTATATACTTTATAATGGAAAAAATGTCCTCGTCTTATACTCGAGTCAATAGGTTTTCCCAGTTTTGGGGGGTAAAATAGGCCCTCGGCTTATACTTGGGTCGGCTTATACTCAAGTATATAGGGGTACCCTACATTTCTAAAGAAAGAGTCTTCTTTGACTGCTGTTTCTTAATGGATTGATCAACACAAAGCTTAACATAATAACCTCCATATTTGGAGATGCTGAAGCTGGAACTAAACACAAATGTTAATGTTTTATCTAAAGAATATCCCTCCCCTTTTAAATTTAACATTTGAAAGTTAAAATGCTAAGGCCGTATATTACTTTTTGTTAAAAGTTTACAGATTGGGAGCAAATGTGAGATTCCCCCCACTCCCGTGGTAACAAAGTATGGGAAGACGCTAATGTAAGAGCAGCCTCTCTGGGCTACCAGAGGCCTAACTCTGGCTTCATGGTCTCCTCATACAACGAGAGGCTAACAGAAAACCCACAAGTGGCAATAATTTCCTCCTATTAATATTCACCTGGAATTGCTATTCGGTGGGATACTCTTGCTGATCTGTTAGCTACTGCTAACTTGTCACCTATTGATCCATTCAATCCATTTTAATGCCTTTTAGTGTCGCGCCTACAACCACATACTTTGGAAGCAACCACAAAAATTGCTTTTATCTCTTTTGTATCTCCCGCAGTTCAGCGTTAGTGAATGATTCCAGGTTTTAGAATTAAAACCTGCTTCCTGTCTACTTTCCCCATACATAACACTTAATTTGAAACCCAGCTATTACAACTTTCCCTCACTTTAGTTTTATCTTAACCAAATGGCCCCAACTGTTGTAAGCTTCCGTTTGACTGGGGGTGCTCCAGTCCCCTCACCATCTCAGTGCTAGATACGGTGTCTAAGCACAATCAATTTATTATTTTACACACATGTTCTATTTTCAAAAGTGACGAGGAACCTACTTAGAAACGTTGTCAGAGGATTCCCTCAGAAATGAGTAGGACGGGGGATTGAACTGCTGAGGCTGAAGGCAGGAAAACTACTGGTCTACATAAACCACTGCGTAAACCTGGGCCCTGCCTTTGGCCCAGCCTGACATATTGCCATCCTCTAATGTTGATTGCTTCTAATTTAATCATTTGTATACAAGCTACCAACAATTCCAGAAATCTTAGACATCTTCTATTTGGTATTCTAGGCCAGAGGGTACCTAAAACCCATTTCCTACCTGAGCATTCATATTAGCACCATCTAGGTAAACCTGGCCTCCATGTTTGTGGATTAAGTCACACACATCACCAATTTCCTCTTCAAAGACGCCATTGGTGGATGGGTAGGTTATCATGATCGCTGCTAGGTGCTCCTTGTGCTTGTCCACCTGCCAAATGGAGGAAAACAAGGAGATTGAAATGTCAGGGAGATCAGAAGATCAACAGCCTTTCTCCACAGCTGGAACGAAAAGCAAGAAATCTCTGATGAGGAGAAACAGGACGGCCCAGGCTACCACTATTTGTTCCACCTGTTCTTTCACATAGTTATGTTTTGTTACTGGCTAATAAAGGAGAGATGGGAAACAGAAAAAAAACCCAAACAAAACAAAAAAGCAGATACGTCTATAGAACTGGATTTCAAAGTGAGAGAGAGGGGGGCATCTCCACATAATTAAAATGAACAATAAATTGCTGAGCACAAAAGGTGTTTTGAAAGACAAATACACTCTTGTGTTGTGTACCAGCAATATACTGACAACAGGCAAGAATTAACCGAAGTTTAAAAGACACGAGAAACTCACCATGGCCTTAAGATGGGCAGAATCAATATTTCCGTTTTTATCTACCTCTATTGGCTGAATTCTCATTCCTGCCATCTGAGCACTGGCTGGATTGGTCCCATGGGCAGATTTAGGAATAAGACAGACCTTAAGCGAGTAAGATATAAAAAATGTCAGTCTTGCAGAAATCATCTGATACAGGAGCTGTTTGATACATAACTCCCCTTGACCCCTTAAGTTCTTGCTTACATTAAAATCTTAAGTTTACCTGCACTACAGAGCTATGACTCTGTCTACAGTTATCTGTATCTATACAGTTCTATTCACCACATGCTCTGTATTCTCATATTGTTAACACTGATATCCAAACCTTTTAGCACAAAATGCCTTCATTTACAAGGTTCACACATCATGAGAACCATGCAAAAAGCAATGTTAACTTTTCCACAAACTTTTCTTAAAAAGAGGTTTTATGCTGAGAATGTACATGTTTCTGTGTGACAGGGACACACAGTATTTATGCGGCAAACACCCATACAAGTGCCTCTAGTCTGGGGTAATGATGCCTGCTTTACAGTTCCAACATGTTATCTCTTTGATAAAAGTTCTGAATACTGTAGAAAAATACTGAAAATACTAACCACCAAGTTACACAACTATATAAAATACTTTGTAAATTTGCAAATTTTGGAATGGAGGCATGTCAAAGATATAGTATTTTGTTTTTGTTTTTTAAATCCCTTTTTATGGTTTACACTACAGCAATTACTCCCAATCTTAAGTCCCCAGATGTTCTTGTACCAAAACTCCCAGAAGTCTTCTCCACTAGCTGTGCTGGCCAGGATTCTTGAGAATTGCAATTCCAAAACATCTGGGGATCCAAGGTTGTGAACTACTGCATTAGTTAAAGAAATATGGCCTTCCAGATGCTGCCGACCAATGCAGAAACACACTGATTGGACATCTGCTGTCATTCTGATGAGATCCTGTCCTAAGCCCAAAGGATGACCACAGAAATAGGCAGGGAAAAAAGGCAACTGCAAGAAATATTGCATGGGGGGATTTTTTTTTTGAGCAGTTTGTTTTTTAGCAGTTACTGATGGGACCTTGTGCAGGTCACCAATGGATCAGCCTTCATAAGTAAGAAGTGACATAATGGCACGTGACACAGATAATCTAAAAAACATGTCTTTCTGAAAGGCAAGGTTTGACTAAAGTAAAGTACTGCCTGCAAGTTCTTTTCAATGAACGAAAAGAACAAAAAATAAACAAACAAAAAAACCTCAGAGACCTTATGGTGCTGTAAGCCTGAAACAATAATCTGTGTAGCTCTGAGCCTTTTCACACGACCCCTAAGATCCGCCGGCCACTTAAATTCGGACCAGAGATCTTGGGGGGTTCGTCGCTCTTCCTGTGTTCACACCCCCTCCGCACTTCCTTGCTCCTGCCTGCGTGAGGGGAAGGAGAAAAAAAGGGAGAAAAAACACAGGCTCCCCTCCATCTGCCGGTGGAAGCCGCCCCGAGCCCCGTCGTCGTCATGATTCCTGTCTCTTAAAGGGGCGGCGGGGACAAAAAAACAAACACAAGGCGAGGAGAGCCCGGCACTCACTACTTTACATCCGCATCAGAAATTTTTCAGCTCCGGAGACCAGGTACTTGAAAAGTGCGCTGGGACGCGCTTAGGTGGGCGTGGTCGTACTTAATTTTTTGTAAACTCCGGAGCTGGTGGGGAAACAATTTTAAGCTCCGGATCTGGGAGCCATCTGCCACGGATTTTAGGGGTCGTGTGAAAAGGCCCTCTGGAAACAAATGCTGAGGTGCTTAAGTGCACTAGACAGTCAGCAGAGAAGAAATAGAAATGTTAACATTAAACCCTAAAAAATGATTCTTAGTTTAAAAAACAACAACCAATACAACAGCCATGGATTCTGACAACTTGGTTCTAGCAAAGCAGCCTAGTCATGAATTTAAATTCACTGAAACTGCTCTAATCCCTACACAAAAGCCTTCTGGCTGCCCCACTGGGGGCTTTGAGAAAATGGAAGTACCCAGGGCCAGCCTCAGCATGTCTTTTCTTCTAATCTCCGCTTTCCTTTAATTTTCCTAATGAGTCACTTCCTGGATCTCTGCAATGAGCCTCATACTGTGCACACCGCTCTCCTCCAGATAACAGAGAGACAGTGTCCCAGCATGAACTTGCATCCACAGAGAAAGCACCTCCTTTCCTCCCAAAAATCCCCAAATAAATGAATTGCCATTTTCAACAGATCAGTGTTACACTTAGGTGCACCCTCTGTTTTGGTTAGGCGCACCCCTTGTTAAGTGTCAACTGGAGCATTTTTGTACATTTCTGCCCTCAGAATCTCTTTGTACCTCAGCATTGCTTTGAGACCAAAATCCTGGCTTCCTCCTTCTGAGGAGGAATTTCTTTTGAGTCACCGCCAGCTCTGCAGAGGTAAGAACGGAGACACCAGGGTGCGGCAGAGGGCAAGCGGAAGGCCAGATAAACCCCTCGCTGCTTCTGGGCATCAGCCCAGTCCAAGATGAACCCCCGCTGAGTTTGCTGCCACACTTAGGTCTGGAATGGACCTGGTGAGCGTGCTTGGCAGATTGCAAGGCCGCCACCCCCTCCTCCTGCTGAGGCAAGACTATTTAGACAGCCTTGGATAATGCTGTGTTTATTCCATGGGGAAGAAAACATGCTTTATCCCGAATAAACTTTCACTTTTTCCATCCAGGCCTGGAGTCACCTGGCAAGTGTGGAATACAAAATATGGTTTCTGTACAAATGAAGCAGGAGAAATCTACAGTTTCTTGATAAGAAGATGTATGATGGGGTGGGAGGAACAAGGTTGTCTCACACAGGTCCTAGCAGGCATAGTTTGGCATACATTGCAAACATCTACATAAGGCATGTGGCCTTGTAAGCATCCCAGACTAGGCATTTTTTTTTTTGCATTTAAGTAATTTTATTGGTTTTTGGGGGGGGGGCGAATGTGGGAGGGTGTGGGGGAAGGGGAGGGAATACACTATAAAATTACATTAAGCATATCAAGCCAAAAATAACAGTTTAACATATTAACAAATCACCAAATAATATCACAATACTAATAAGTTTGTTACTTCTTGCCATCTTTTCCGGGAAATCTCATCGTAGTCTCCCTTTAGAAAACCGGAGAGTCTATTGATTTCAATACATTCTCTTATCTTTTCGTGGAAGTTTCTCTCTGTTGGCACTTCTGGTTGTTTCCAAAATTTCGCATACAGTATCCCTGCTGCAACTATTAATATCTACTATATTTAATAGAAAAAATTCTGGTATAAGCTCTAACCCCAGACTAGGCATTTAGTATGTATGGACATATATATCCAATTTCTATGAGCAACCAGCAGTGTACAAGCCTGGCACAGTGATCTTTTTCTACTTACAATTCTCTGACTTTCGCCTTTTGAATTCAAATAAGCCTTGATTGCAGCTAGTCCGGTATATTCTCCTTGAGCTCCGCTACAAAAGAGGTTCCGGAAGGTTGGCAAGATATCAAAATGTCATGGTGCAAAACTTGTCAGAGAAGCTCAGACCAACATCCATTTTGGCAAATCTAGTTCATTAACCAGGTTTAATGGTTTGTCAAGAGGGGGGGGGGAAGGAAGGTCTACTGATGTAGGCGCAAAGGCCTCCACACCTATGTGCCAGGCAGCTAGAATACAAATATAGAACACTTTCATTTTTTTGTTCCATGTTGGAAGTCAAGGTCTTCTGAGTATGTCGTGATATGTCATTGACCTTTCAGCTTTCCTGAGGCAGCCATGAAAGGAAGGAAGTATTAGCACGTTCTGCCCACTGGGTACGTTCAGGCACCACAACTTGTTCGTGACCCAAGGGGCTCTTTCTCATGTCATTACTTGAATTCTATCAATCTAGCTTCTTCTGCAGTGGGGCAGGGTAGAATTCTGCTAGTAAGAAACAGGGAGTGAATAAAAAGGGGCATTTTCATTTACAGAAATCTGATTGCTGTTCCTGGGATGCCCAAGATAAAAAGTACACTATTGTAGCACCTAGGCTCAATCCTTTATTCATTCTCAAAATTGTAATAAATATACAGTATATCGGTATATGTTTCATC
Source organism: Phrynocephalus versicolor (assembly GCA_023846285.1). Lineage (NCBI taxonomy): Eukaryota > Metazoa > Chordata > Lepidosauria > Squamata > Agamidae > Phrynocephalus > Phrynocephalus versicolor. Next base: position 30,013,528 of record JAHTLZ010000237.1, on the reverse strand, counting down.
AGGCTTTTCTACAAACCTCTTTCCACACAAAATGCATATGCACATACATCAGGCCTTTATCAGTACGCACACAAAGAGGCTACCCTATATCCACCTGGGCAGCTAGTTTGGTTCTAGGACAGGGGTACTTTTTAAACAGGGGGCTGGTTCACTGCCCCTCAGACACTGTTGGGGGCCGGACTATAGGAAGAGGAGGAGGAGGGAATGGGGATGCAAGGAGAGGGAGGGCGGGGAGGGGGGAATGAGGGAAGACCATGCAAGTGCAGGGCGGGGGGCCCTCTGTGCTCGCTGAAGCATGCCTATCAGGGAAGGGGGTGTAGCACTGGGCACAGGGGTTGGAGGGTCCTTCGCTGCCACCGTGGCTCCTTCATTCCTGCCTACATGCTCTCTGTAGTAGGTTTAGGGGGGACAAGGGGGGGTCTTCAATGGCTGGACGGCTGGATTCAGGACTCTGGCGGGCCGGATCCGGCCCACAGGCTGTAGTTTGAAAACCCCTGTTCTAGGATGCAGTCTTAAGAAAAAGCTAACCAGGGAAGCAGGATTCAAGCGAGAGTGCTCCTACCTGTTTGGTTGAAAAGAAATGTTGTCATAACCTGTGATCTCACATAAATCCTTCTCTAGCTCTCTGAAAAGTTGCTGGTACCCTTGAGCCTGATCTAGAGGTACAAAGGGGTGGATATTGGCAAACTCCTTCCATGTTATAGGCTACAGAATTGGAAAAATAAAACACAGACACAAACATACAAGAAAATGAAAGGGTTTTGTGGGGTTAATAGACTTAGGCACAGAAATTATACAATGCTTATGATATGCGAGTCATAATTCTTTAATAAGATTTACCCACTGGAGAGACTGAACATTTATACCAAATATTTTTGAATTTGGCTAGCAACTAGGAAAAAGGATTTTGCTTAATACAAAGAGAGCACATTGTTTTCTTTGTTCAATGTAAAATGCTTCCACTGAACAGTTCAGAAAATTAAATCAGCTGAAGAGGTTTACAGAAATAAACTACCCATTGAGAAAATATCTTAAACTGCATTATCAAATCCCCAAGCTCTTTAACTTCTTATTCCAAATAAGGATTCTGAAATCAGTGTCTGGTATGTTTTCAACCATTTTTCCTGGTGAAAACTATACAATGAGTGAAATGCTACTGCTTTAGCATGGCAAGCTGTACTTGAGCAGGACCAGGGAATCAGTGGGATGTGGTGAGTCAACTCCTCTGTAAAGTCCATCAATTCAAGCAGGCCGAACCTCGTTGCCACTCACCCTGGCACAGTAAGGCATAATGGTAGGAGGCCACGAGAATCTGTGGAATTTACAATGGAGTTGACTCACTAAATCCCACTTAATCAATGGGCATCCTCTAGTCCAGCGGGTGCGAACCTTCGGCACTCCAGATGTTTTGGACCACAACTCCCACAGTCCATTGCCACTGGCAATCTAGGTTGAGAATTCTGAGAGTTGTGGTCCAAAACATTTGGAGTGCCTGGTTCGCCACCACTGCTCTAGTAATAAGCAACAGGACTTCGGGCAGTCTTACGAATTGGGGAAATTCAAATATTATGCATGCACCAATGACTAGGCCTGTTCTGGAGACTGTGTCCACACAGAACTTAGCAAACGACTGCTTCTTAAGTACTGAAAAGAATTACTTTCGTCAATTGTTTATTGATGTTCCGATAGAACACCAGGGACTACCATTGCTTGGCTCTCTATTGCGCTTTCAGAAAAAACAATGAATTGCCTGAAAAGCTTACCGTAAGTTCTGAAGAACTATTCAACTTCATTGTACAGGATCCCTGAGGGAGGGAAAATACAGCCAGTTGGTTTGACGCAAGAACAGCATGTACATTTTTTTCCGCCCCCCACCCATACCTACCAAAGGAATCATGCTGTGAACGAGGGAAATATCTTTGTTTTCTAGTCTTTTCATGTATCGAATAATATTTGTTTCAGAGTGATAGCTGGAAACATAAAACATTGTGTTAGCAAACCAGGTAACTACATAAACCAGACAGGATTTCTGATGTTTCTATGTTCTCCAAATAGTCCGTTAGTTCATTGGTAATTCCAACAGTCTTTACTGCCCCTGGGCTCTTTCATATCTACATTTTGTACCCAAATGCTTGATGTTTCTTTTCCATACTATGCAATCAAGATGACTATCGAAACAACAGCAACTGTACGTTAAGTAAAATCTACTGCAGAATGCAACTTTCAGATATTCGATTGCAGAGCAAGACTTTACAAACACTATATTAAGTTTAGCCACAGGTTTCCTGCAATAAATTAGCCTTTGCCAGCCAGCAAGCAATACGAAATGGCTTGGCCTGTGCATCTTCCCTGGAAAGCTTCATGTTAAAATGCAGTGCATAAGAATTTGAGCCAGGTGGCTCACTCTTTAACTTGCCCCAAAGGCTCACACCACAGGCATATTTTAAAGCATCATATCTCCGTCCTGACACACTACAGTGACCCTTGTGCCAGCTTGTCAAACAATGGCCAAACTCCTGTTGTACAACTTAAGACTGTGCCTGTGGTAGCTAAAAGAGTGCCAAGGCAGAAGTGCTATCCAAACAGAACTCATGCTGGTATATTGTGTGACTGGTTGTGCCAGGGATGTGCGACCAAGTACACAACTGAAGTGGGCAATTCCTTGTACCAGGTGAAATGCCCAGCACATTTACACTGCTCTAACTTAACCTTTGGCCAGCAGGAACATGGTTTTGCGGAATATCAAGGACAGCAATGTCAAACGAGAAACTGCTGAATTTCACCAACCTGTTAAATACTTTATGTGTGAGGAATGTTGAAGTTCTCTTAAATGCAGTACCAATAATCCCTCTCGTTTCTTCATCCATGCCCTCTGCAACCAGTTCCTTTCAAGGACAAGACACATGGACTCATCGGTATGGGTTCTCTCATCTCAGAGAAAGTTTACTCTGACTAAAAACAGAGGACTTTGTTCCTGCCTCCATAATCCTACCTTAATATGTGCAAAACCCACAGGAAATAATGTTTTATAAGTCCCCAATTCAGAAATGTGGGGAAAATATTCTCAAAAGAAGATCTGTCGAGATATACCCAAAGCGATTCACCGTAACATGAAGCATGTGCACACATTGAGAGACTTTGAAAGAGTTGAAGGGTACTGTATATACATTTCTGGTCTCCAGTGCCTGCAAATTAGTTTATTTTGCACAAGGCTTAAGGCAAGAATGCCAATTTTTGGCAGCAGGAGGAAGGAGGAATAGAAACAGATTATAAAGCATGTTGCCCAGATCAAGTTCTTATCTCTCAGTCAAGTGTTCAAACCACTTGAGTTAAACTAGACAACAACAAAAATTTAAGGCAGCTGTACACTTAAGGAACTCAGGAATTGGCTTTAATTAATCATATGGATGATGTACAGTAGTGGGTTCCTGTTAAAATCACTTTCCAGACAGCAAGTGGAATCTGGGACACACACCTCAGTGCTGCTTCTGTTTTGCTGCCACCTGTTAGAATCAGTTAGCCAGCTGTATCTTGGTCAATAAACTATTTTTTAAAATCAATCATCTTGGTTCAGGTACAACTCCTCTGAAAATTTCATATGGAACTGACAGCATCAAACACATAAGTTTAATAGAAAGGATTTGTTCTTAAAAGGATCCTTACAGTGGTTTTATTTTAGATGGTATTATTGGCTGAAATCCTTTTGCTTTGTTACATACAAGGAAGGCAAACAACAAACCTTTGAGGGCCTTCTAGCCTGCAATTAATTAATCCTCACTGGGACTCTTCTGTGTATGCCAAGCCAGTGGGCGTGGGTGCCTCCAAGAGTCCCACGGGTGACTTGTTAATTGCCAGCTACAAGCAACTGAAAGGGACCCTGTTGGTTACTAAACATAGTAAGTTGAACTTGAGCAGGATCACTGAATCAATAGGACTTGATTATTTATTTATTTATTTATTGAACCCACAAGAGTTCAGAGAGGAGTGCAACAGCTAGGGCAGATTTGATTGTGCCCTGTATAAAAGTCATCTTAACACATAAAGGAAAGAAATGATCCCCCTGATCCCTGATTGACTTACAGCTGATGATTCACAGCCAAAGATCCACAGCAAATCATCAAGGTCTTTTTCAGTTACCGTTTCATCAAGAGATACTCCAAGCTATTGGCAGTTGGAAGAGAAGAAGGGGAAAAAAACAAGACAAAAATAAATAAAAAAAACCCTGGTTCATCAGCAATGAAGTGCTGAGCTACCTGCGATTTTTGAACTAAAATTTAAGAATACAGTATATAAAATACCTGCTCAGGAAGTCACTTTCAAAACAAAGCTTCTATTACAGAAATGGCCTTAATTTATAGGACTTGGATGTCGTACAAAATGTGTTTGGAGGTGTTCATAATATTTATCCGTGATGTTCAAACCAAACAAAAACATGTACCTAGGAAACTGCTGTACTTTTTTGTGTTGTGCCAAGATATGTTTAATAGCCCTATTAATCATTACACAGAACTGAGTTTTACAGAATGCTGTGCTAAATAATTTCTACAAAGCATGCATAGAATATGAGGTTTGCCCTTGAATTAATATTCACTTTGTAAATATAAACACACAATGAAAATACAGAAAATCTAGACTCCTGTGCTGGCCCGCCCCCTATGATTCAAAGAACCCCACCTATGGATTATATAGACACGTGGAAAAATGTGTAACACTGGGGAAAATTCTGCTGCTCTGGTTACACCAACAAAAAACAGATCTGGATCCTAGAAATCACTATTTTTTGCAAACCGAATGCTTCCTCTCTCCTCTTCCCTCCTTGCTGGATCCAAAGCTCCCAGGGGTTCTTCTGTCTTCCGCAATGGAAGTATTTGGGGGCCTTAGGACAGATGGGGGAGGCTTCTCATAATAAGAAATTGCCACCCTGGATTGTTGCTGCCAGTCCCTAACTGCCCAGAGTGACCTTTGGTCAGAAGGTGTGGCATATAAATAAAATAAATAAATAAATGGTAAAGAGATGGCAGTGATATTTTTGGCAATAAAAATGTGTGCACGTGCAAACACACACACACAGAGAGAATCATGAAGCTCTGATAGGTTCGCTCAGGGCAAAAAAAGGGAACCTAAAATGGGGAAATAGGAAAGATCCAGTTTGCAGAAGGGAATGATTTCAAGTGTCCAGATCTAGTTTATGCTGCCTTACTGTGACAAAGATGGAAATAATGGCTTACATCTGTTCAGGGGAACGAGGGCATAAATAAAGGCCAGCCCTTTATTTAAAAGATAAACTTTTATATAAACCATAAACTGTCTTAATACATACAGATCATATTTTCCACCGAATTTTAAAGGCCTAGAAATACCGTGGTACCTCGTGAAATTTTCGTATCATAGAACCAAACGGGGTGCAATGCATCCTGGGAATTGAAGTCTTCCGCAAAATTTTCATATCTCAGGGCTTTCCATAGGAAGTTTTCATATCTCAAGTTTTTGCAGAAGTTTTCAATTCCCAGGGTACACTGCACCCTGGACAGACTTCCCTTTCGTATCTTGAGTTTTTCATGACACAAGGCCCCCATATCTCGAGGCACCACTGTAGTCTCCTAGGACAGTTGAGGGCCCAGTTTTAGGCCATTGTCTTACCGTTTTGTCCTCAAAAAAGTAATAGACAAATAACAGGAATAGAGATGGGCCCTCAGCATTTGCATCCTCAGAGTATGAATAAAAATTGCAGCACCAGCACAATGCTCCCTCGTCACCAGTGTCGGACTAATACTGGTTACAACCCAGACAGCACCTCCCCAGGTCCCTGCATGGCTGACCACTGTGGCGTGGAGTGGGGGGAATCTCCCCACCTAGCTGCTCAGTGGTCATTTGTGCAGAAAAGGCATGGAAGGGCCAGCTGAGCAACAGCCAGGACTGGCATACGGTCACTGATGTGTCAGTGTTGCACCATGAGGATCCTGGTGACTAAACAGAACTGGCTCTGGGGGAGGGCAGCGGGAAACCACAGAATCTGTTTGTGCTACAATCCCTATTTATATCCCCAGCACTGGCACGAAGCCCCCACCTCTCAATGGGAACATTTAACAATTCTGGATCACTGTTTCAGGAGAGGGGGCTACAGTACTCCACCATATTGTGCTTCATACACTGCTGATTTACTGGGGCTGCCGGTGCGGGCGGGTGGCAAGGAAGCAGCCAGGTGGCTCAGGGCCCAGGGTAAGCTGCAGGTCAGGACCGGTGTGCCTGTGTGTGTCCTCCTGTACTTATCCCAGGCCTAGTGCTGCCCTTCCTGAGCCTGTACAAGCTCCAGAAATGGCTTCCAGCGGCCCAGAAGTCACTTCTGGTTTGACGGAAGCCACTTCTGGGGCCTGTACAGGCCTGAGAAATCCACTGGAGGCCGGTTCTGGGCAGCGGCAGGCCTGGGGTAAATACAGGAGGCTCCAAACAGCCTCACCCCCCAGACCCAGCCCGACCCGCAGATAAACGTGTCCACATAACACAGATTTTCTGTTATTGCGGGTTGGGTCAGAAACGTAACCCCCACAATAAATGGGGGAGTACTGTATAATGACTTCTGAATTTATTTATAGCTCAAATGTAACTTTTTGAATTTTGGAAGACAAGAGTATACTTTTGATGTCCACTTACTGTGCCATCCCTGTAAATCCGCAGGTTTATCTGCCTCTGGGATGCCCTGTGCAAGACTTCTTGAGTGTCGCAGCCACACTGGATTTTCAAGGTATCAAAAAACAGGTCATGTTGGAGTTTATGACCAGCTCTCTTCAGGCCTAGCAGAAACAATAGGTGAACTCTTTGTTCCACTGGCAGACCCCTTTTCCGTAAGGTTCTGCAGGTTCTACGCCGATGCATCTTTCAGTTGCTGTTATTTTATTAGCAGCTAGGCCAGGATTACACATTAAGTGTGGGTATATCATAGCCAAGTTAACCTAAATGTGTTCACAGTAATGGTCACAGGCCCTATCTGCTTTGGGCATTGTTACATGCTCCTTGCTGCCCATTCTTTTCACATTCTCCAAGAGCAACAGGGGCTCTTCCAGGGAACACTTTCCCCATTGACTGTAATACAAGTGCAGTGGACCCTTGTATAACAAAGGGTTTGTATAACATAAAATCTGTACAACATAAAAAAAATCTGGAGACAGGGGGAATTTGCTTAACAAAATCACCTCTGGGGCGAATCCGTACAACATAAAAATGGTTGCGATTAGGGATTTTTCTGTTTTCAATGCATTCCTATGGGAAATTTGTATAAAGGAAATTTTGCTTAACATAATTTCATTTGGAACAAATTGATTCCTTTATACAAGGTACCACTGTACAGTACAGAGCTGATTTTTTTTTTTGCAGAAAGGATTCAAATTTCTAAATTTTCCTACAGCCATCGAATCATCACTCACCTTCAGCTAAGACCAGAGTGGCGTTATGCACCCGCGTCGCAATGTGCTTTAATCCATGAGCCCCATGATAGATTCCAAACATGGCAGCTATATTAGCTAGGAGGGCCTACAAGGCATGAAGACGGGAACAAATAAGTCGTTTAATCTGTTAATGTAGCCGTATTGGGAAAAAATGCAACTTGTAAAACTTTCCATGTTGGCTCATCAAGAGTGTCCGAATTAGTCTGCACAGCTACAGGTAATAATAGCATCCTTGGAACATCACAGTAGTGATAGAGTCATTTAAAGCTCTTCAACGTAAATGTACAGAAGGTAACACTCCTTTTTAATATCCAAAAAGGCCATTTCAGGAAACTGCTGAACTAAGTCATTTGCCGCTTCATTCTCCCTCCTCCGGGAAGACATATTGGCACAAACATCCAAATATTTTACTAAAGCAAACAGTTATGTAAGAGAGGAACCCCATTGTCATTGCCAATGGAGTGTAGAAGGAAGGAATACCTGGAACAGCTGGTGCTTGTGGAGAGAACAGCGGCAGAATCTGCCTCGTCAGCTGCCTTTGTGCTCAACTTTGCAGCAAGGAGGATTCCAATCTCCCTACGTTACACTGTGGCTGCAGCAGGCAAGTCCCCCCCCCCCCGCCCCCAGCACGGAGGGGGCGTGTTCTGGTGGGGGGGAGGGCTCATTTTCTGCTCTTGGGAACGTCCACGGGTTGCACAAACTGCTCAAAATGCTCCCCTGGTCAAAAACGAAATTGGAAGTGGCTAAAGGTCCACCTCTAGTGTTGAAAAAAATGGGTATTTGGGGTGATGGCTGTTTAAAAGTTCAGAGCCTATTTTAGATGACTTATCATTCCAAAACCTTTCATGAGCTGCAATACACCTTTTTTTGGGGGGGGGGAGCATAAAAATAGGAGGCTAGACAAAAAGGCTTGGAGCAGTTGCCTAGAGAGCCAGGACCACACTCTGCCCAACCATGATCTACAGCTTCCCAGCTGGAAATCCAGAGGCTGAGAATATCAGGGGTCCTCAATCTTTTTAAACAGGGGGCCGGTTAACTGTCTCTCAGACACTGTTGGGGGGGTAGACTATAGTTTTTTTAAAAATATGAACAAATCCCTATGCACACTTCACATATTTCTTGCCAAAAACGCAAATGGGGAAAAATACAAACAGATAAACATTAGCAGCAAGAAAAATCCAGCCCGTTTTTGCCTGCAGAGCAATGGAAAAAAAGACTGCAAACATGGAGAAATGAAACCACCAAGACTACCCCAGCCTGTTCCTACCCAAAGTGCAATGGGGAAAAATGCAAAACAGGCAAAAGAGAAGTTGTGTTGGTTCGTATCCAGTCTCTTAGGAGAGGGCATAGCTGGGGGGGGGGAGTCCAGGATACAAAGACCGTCACAAGGAGGCCCAGAACTTCTAAATTCGCCCCCACTGAGAGAGTGGATTCAAAATCTTCCTCCTTTTCTCCCAGAACTGAAGCATGTGCGGGGGGTGGGGAGGTAAACTTTTCCAAAATGCAATGATGGGACTACTTGATGCCTCAGCCCAGCAAGAGGACAGGTTCTTGCTGGGATCCACTTCCCCCCAACACCCTTTCATTTCCTTCCCATCTCCCCCGGGGAACTGGCAACCAAAGAGCCCCATCAGGCCCCTGGCCCCACTAGGCACCCATAGTGTCCTGCTTTCTCCGGTGCTCTTCCCCACTCCAGTGTCGCCCCCTCCCCAGGGCCTACGACTCAGGAAAGAGGGCGAGCAGAAGCAGCAGTGGTGGCGGTGCCTTCTACCATCAATGCCCCAAGCCGCTGGTCCAGAACTGGGCGCTGGCAGAGGTGAGGAGCCTGCCCAGAGGGAGCCAGAGCCCCATGTTGGTAAGTCGGGCGGCTGGCCAGTGTGTAAAAGGCGTAGAAAGGTTCACCTGTGCAGTGCAGATGTTGCTTGTAGCCTTATCTCTCCTGATATGCTGCTCTCGGGTTTGCAAAGCAAGCCGATACACTTCTTTTCCGTTAGCATCCCTTGAGCAACACAAGAAAATATTGTTGTCTTAATCTAAGGGCACTTTTACACGACCCCTAAAATCCGAGGCAAAGGGCTCCCAGATGCGGAGCTTAAAATTGTTTTCCCACCAGCTGTGCACTTTTTAAAAAATTAAGTACGACCATGCCCACCTAAGCGCGCCCCAGTGCATTTTAAAAGTACCTGGTCTCCGGAGGTAAAAAAAAATTCTGATGCGGATTGTAAAGCAGTGAATGCCGGGCTCTCCTCCCTTCTGTTTGGTTTTTTTGCCCCCCGCCCCTTTAAGAGACTGGAATGCTTCCGGGGCTGCTCCCAGACGGAGGTGAGCCTGCAATTTTTTTCTCCCTTTTTTTCTCCCTCCCCTCACCACAGACAGGAGCAATGGTGGGAACACAGCAAGAGGAGCAAACCCCCACAATCTCTGGTCCGAATTTAAGTTGCCACCGGATTTCAGAGGTCGTGTAAAAGCGCCCGAAGACAGTGGTGGCCAAACTTTGGCCCTCTGGATGTTTTGGACCACAATTCCCAGAATTCCAAGCCTGTATTGTCAATGACAAAGGACTGTGGGAGTTGTGGTTCAGAACTTCTGGGGGGGGGGCAAAGATTGACCACCACTGATCTAAGACAAAGAGGCCTTCTACTTCTAATAAAAAGATAACCAGCATTCATTTCTGTAAAAAGGGCATGGTGAAACCAATAAGCCTGAGCTAAATAAGAAGTGGCACAAACTGTTCCCAACTATTCTGAAACAAATTTGTATGTCAGGGTAGCCTCTTTTCAGTATGACCTGAAATCAAATGGAAGACCCGTGTTCAATTTCAGACTTCCATATTATGTTCCTGTGAGCCAAGATATAAAGGCAGGTCCTACCAAGACTACCAAACCATGTAAGCATTAGGGAACTTGTGGCGCAGTGGTTAAATGCCTGTACTTCAGGTAAAACTGTGCTCACGACCTGGGGTTCAATCCCAGGTAGCTGGCTCATGGTTGACTCAGCCTTCCATCCTTCCAAGGTGGGTAAAATGAGTACCCAGCTTGCTGGGTGGGGGCAATGTGTCGCTTGCATAATTAAACTGTAAACTGCCCAGAGACTACTTGAAGTGGTATGGGGCGGTATATAAGCAGAACACTTTGCTTTACTTTTGTCTGGACAAGATTATGGCTTTTCCATCCCCTCCACTGATGTCACAATTCAAAATGTACCAATATCTTCATCTAGTTTTCTTTAATTCATAATTTATATGTTATCAAAGTAAAGCAGACTTGCCCTTATGTGAAAGTATTTTCCACAGCAAAGTTAGGAGACATTCAAACAACAAAGTAAAAATGCTTTATTACTTGGTACGAAAGTAGAAAGGATCACATTTCAGAAAAGACTATTTTTGGTTGCATGTTAAAAGGAGAAAAGCTCAAGCAGTGGGAAACACTATCTTAGAAGAACGGAATTTTGCAAAACCCGCTAAGACCCCTGAACATTATTCAGATTCAAAATTTTAGCTGAAAGTTAACTTACCTTGTAACTCCCACCACCCTTCCGGGCATCATCCGCACCAGATTCTCCTTGACAGCAAAAAAGGCTGCATGTGGCCCCCCATAGTAAAGAGGTACCCCAAACCTCTGAGAACTACCCAGAGCAACATCAACTCCAAACTCTCCTGGAGGTCTCAAAATGCACAGCGCTAGCAAGTCAGTGGCACAGCAGACAAGAGTCTGAAAGAAGACAAGACACCAATGTTGTTGCCAATATCTCTTACAAGTAACAATCTATTTATGATCCAAGATAATCAATACTACAAATTGCCTTTACCTAAAATTTCTAAGACTCACATGAGTACTCCTCAAACAAAAGGTCAGACACAAAACAAATGCAACACAAGAGAACATTAATGGCTGGCTTTTCAGTACAATGCAAGCCAAACTTATTCTTAATTGCTCACCTACAAGGCAAGAAGGTAATATACTTAATGCACATTAAGTGCATTAGGAAATTGTCTTAAATAATGTCAGAATAATGGCCCACCCTGTGAGAAATTGTCAGACTAAACACTGACAGGAGATATGGATATACCAGGGCATATGCTTATTAGATTTGCTGCCTTTACTGAATTGTGGGAAAATGCGCAAAGCGAATTCTGCTTACATACCACCCATAGTTCTTAAAGCACGCTGAGTGGTTTACAAGCAGTCATGCAGGCTACACATTCCCCTCCCCTCCCCCAGCAAGTTGGTTACTCCTTTTCCTGACCTTGGAAGGATGGAAAGCTGAGTGAGCCTTGAGCCTATCTGGAACTGAATCCCAGGTTGTGAGCACAGTTATAGATGCAGTACAGCAGCCGAACCAGTGTGCCATGAATTTCTGTGCCTGTACAGAAATTCCGATACACTGATAATTTTTGTTTTCGGACAGGAAAATGGTTTTCCATTGCTGCTGTTACAACAGTTTAAAACTTGCTGGAGGACATAAAATATAGTGGGATGTTATTATTGCCTTGCTTTACCCCATTCTGATGGGCCCGATCAACCAGTTCGCTGAAGTCTTCCACTTTCCCTTCAGTATCTGGGTACTGAAACAACACTCCACTGATGTCTTTGGCACTGAAGTCCATCTCGTGAGGCAACTTCAGCTCAACAACAATGCCAGTGTAACTGGAAAGCAAGAGTTAAATGCATCAGTAGAGCAAACTGTTTCCTATTAAATCCCTCCATAATCCTCTAAACAGAACTCAGAAAGAGAGAAAAATACAAGTACTGTACAATTATCTGTCAGAAAAGGAAAGGCACGGGTCTAAGTCCAGGGTGATATTCACAGTGACCCTCCTAGTTTCTCTGGTAGAGGAAACTCTGCTTAGAATATTTCCAAACCCTCCAGAGCAGTTCATAGTACATGGGAGCTGCTAGATAGCAAGGGGCAGGGAAGAGCTGTAGTGCTTGCAGATTGAAACATTTCAATCTCACAAGAAAAAAAAAGTCCAGTTGCCATGACTCAGCTTCCGGATAACCTCACTTGGGGCGTTTATACACGACCCCTAAGCTCCGCGGCAAAGGGCTGCAAGCTCCGGACCTTAAAAATGTTTCCCCACCAGGTCCGGAGTTTGCAGACAATTAAGTGCGACCCCGCCCACCTAAGTGCGACCCAGCTGCACTTTTCTTGTACCTGCTCTTTGATGGTGAAAAATATTTAATGCGGATGTGCTGGGCTCTCCTCGCTTCTTTTTGTTTTTGTTGTTTGCCTCCCGCCCCTTTAAGAGCAACCAGGAAGTCACCGGCGGCTCGCCCGGCAGCTCCCATCGGCACCGGGGAGGTAAGGCTTTCTTCTTTTGTCCTTTTTTCCCTCCCTCCCTCACGCAGCCAGCAGCCAGGGTGGAGACGCACGAAGAGCGACAAACCCCTAAGATCGCTGGTCCGAATTTAAGGGACCAGCGGATCTTAGGGGTCGTGTAAAAGCACCCTTGGATGACTGAGAATCTTCAGAGACATATTTGATTTGATTTGTTTTATTGTTGCCTTAGTTTAGTTTAAAAAAGAACTATTTCTAGGTGAGCAACAGCCAAATTTGGTATTGATTCAATGTGACTAGTACACTACCCTTTCTCCAAAGAATATTCAGATGTAGATGGGTGATTTTAACCATTCTTTACCACTCCTTAAAAAGAAAAACACAAAGAAATATTACTTTGCTCTCGTCTGTACCACTGCTATTGTCTGAGGGTGGCATCTGATGTCGACGTAAAACTTCCTTCGCTTGTTATGTCTATTGGGAAGAGAGAGAAAAACACACACAAACACCGCATAATGACTTTCACATGTGTTAAAAACAGTTTTCAAAACCCAGAATCATAGAATAATTATGTTGGAAGGGCCCTATAAGGCCATCAAGTCCAACACTCTGCTCAATGCAGGAATCCAAATTAAAGCAGATCTGGTTTCTACTCCCACTACATCACGATTGCTAAATGGGATGACGGCCTGAGGCCATTACTGGACCTCTGAAATGTGAATTCATACACACAAAGCATATCCAGATGACTACCACCCAGTCCGTTCTCCAGTTCTTCTGAAGAAGAGATGGCTTTGGCACCCTAGGTCTTTAAGATGCCTGTTTTCACATTGCTACTTTTCTGTTCTACAGGTATTTTCTCCAATTCATGATCTTTCATCATACCTACCAGTTCCATGTCCTTCCCTTTGGCCTGGCCATTGCCGCAAATGTTTTCACAAAATGTCCCTGTCTTGATGGCAGACCAAAATTGAGGAGAATTGGCTAGAATGGGTGGGCCACTGCCTGGTAAGGGGACAGAGCTTCCACCAGCTTGGCTCCAGAAGGTTTCCAGATGGGACTGTGTAGGCACAGTTAACCCATTGCTATGAGTTCATAGATGATCACTTGAAGAACTACAGTTACAAGTAAGCAACCTGTTCTTCTACAGTGACTACTAGTATGGCCTTTGGAAACCCACAGAGCAATGTGTTAATAATCTACAAATCACAGTGCATACAAATATTTAAATAATAGATATAATTTCCCTGTAGCAACTGCCAGTCCTAGTAATATAAAATGAATGCTTTCTTTGGTTATCTTTGGCTAATAGACCCTAAAAAGACGAAGGCATTCTATTTATTTTTGCTGGCATAGTGTAGACTGTAGAAAGCTACTGGCTCATAATTAAGCCTCCCGTTGAAACATGAAGATTAGAGCCCTATGGTCATCAGGGAGGTATTCTAAAACAAAGGTTCAAAAATATTGTTGATAGCCCCCCCATGTATGCCGGATAATTAGCAATCTTCAAGGATAAGGTTACTGAAGGTTAATGCTGCCACCCCACCCTACCCAATGATGTCAAGCTTTCTGCCTTCTTTGTTGGATAGAGCTCAGCAGGGCTTTGATCTGGATTTTCCCCATGAGGCATCTGCAATTGTTGAGTTAGGTGTGGGGTGTTTTGAAAGAAATTCACAACCAGACTCCTGGATCCTGACAAGGTGTTCAAGTTCCCTTGAAGTCAGAGGTGTAGCCAGGATTTGGAGCCCCTGTAGACAAAGTTCGCTTTTGTGCCCTTCCTGCCACTGCCCCCACATAGCACCGACCCAGCAATGGGGGGGGTGAGCGTATTGGTGGGTGCGTGCGCACATGTGTGCACGGACAGACATGTGTGCGTGTGTGCATGCGTGCACAGGCATGGGGTGGGAGCAGCATACATGTGTGTGCGTTAGCATGTAAGTGCCTTACACCTCTCCCACCAAGGGAAGGAAGCGGAGGAGGAGGTGGAGCCATTGCCAAGCCTTAGGGGAAAGGAGAACTGCTGGGCCGCAGGAGTGTGCACGGCTTCCTCCTCCTGCTCCCTCTCCAGGCGCCTCCAGATTGCTGCACCCAGGGCAGAGGTACCCTTCTGCCCCCTCTCCTCCAAGATATGCCCCTGCTTGAAGTAAAGGGTGCCATGTCAGGGGGTAAACCAAGGGGAGCACAGGTATGGCTCCTGGACAGACTGAACCTGACCTCTGCCAAATACAGAGTCAATGGCTTGTTCCAGTGAGATGTGAACATCAAGTTCAAGGGCTGCTGCCATGTGTAGAAGTTGGCCAGCAAAAAGGTCTGATATAACCAGTGACCTCCACCTGCAGGTCAGGTGAGGTTTGGGATGGAAAGCCCAAATCGAAAGAGGAACGAGAGTCATAGGAGTCATGTTCTTTTAATCTTTGCGGTTGCTGTGGTGGTACAAAGGTTGGTAGACGTTGAACAGGTCAGTGGGGTACACGTCATGCTGTGCTAATAAGAGACGTCCAGTTGAGAGGAGCTAATGCATCAAAACTAGAGAGGCCAATTCCAGTATAGACCAGTCAAACTGCTGGGCCGATGCCAGGATTCATATCAGAGTAGCACCTTAAGTGATGGTTAATCCCAATGTTCCTACTCCAGGCGCCTACACCACTCCAGTATTCCTGCCAAGAAAACTCCATGGATATGGAGTCACGAAGAGTCGGTCACGACTGTAACGACAAAATACACACACACAATCCCAATGTTGGCCTTGTCATTACTGAGGCCAATAGCACTGGTAAAGTATCTGATATGGTACTGTACTGGTAGGCTGTGAACCAGAAGTGTTCATACTCCTAATGTTTACTCTGTTATGATTTATTAAAAGCCAGAATTATTTCCTCTTCTGCAACTCTTCTGTCTTCCTTTTAAAATTAGAGGTACGCAGGCAGTGCTTATTGAACACAATATAGCTACCACACTTAACTACTGAGCTGCTCCCATCAATTAAAGAGCACAGGAGTGAGGTTTTCTTTTTTAAATTTGAGCATATTACCTGTGGCACAACTGCATAGCTTCTGCTCCAGCAGTGCCTTCATCCAGCAATGAAGCATTGGCCACATCCATTCCTGTGATGTCACAGACCATGGTCTGGTAATTCAGCAAGCTCTCCAGCCTTCCTTGAGAGACCTCTGGCTGGTAAGGAGTATACTGAGTAATCCTATTAAAAGTAACATTAATCTATGTTGAACTTGGATGAAGAATGGAAACATAACTACACATGTCACAATGTCATCACTGTTAACTCTACAGTGTGAACCTACCCAAAAGCTTCCCTTGAACCTCCCCACAACCAGTTTGGTTTATTTATGCTCCTGAAAGTGTCCAGAAGCCTCAACTGTCATTCTAAGGTGGGCACGTCCAAACTTTGGCCCTCCAGATGTTTTGGACCACAACTCCCAGAATTCCAAGCCTGTATTTCCAGTGGCAAAGGACTGTGGGAGTTGTGGCCTAAAACATCTGGAGGGCTGAAGTTTGGACATGCCTGTAAGGGCTTCCGGAAGTCCTCAAGGTCCCTCCAGCTTCCAATTTTGCTTTGATAAAGCAAAACTTGAAATCAAACCTTCTCCTAACATCCTAATTACCTTCTGGACTAGTAAGGCACTTCCCTAGAGTGAAAGGAAAAATTAACCTTACTGTAATTATTCTTCAGTTTATACTATGTGGTGGTGATGGTGGAGACACTAAGCAGCCCCCTCCCCATTTTTATGCACCCTTGCGCTCTACAGTCCTTTCACTGCTGTTGAAATGAAGTGAATTAAGGTCCCCAAATGTACCAGACAGCACAATTCTAATTTAAACAAGGTTTGTAGCTCCAGTGGGCCCTGTTTTAGAGAAAAAAAGTAGTTTTCCAAATGCAGAAGTGAAAATTTCATCACTTCCAGTTTGGATAGGAAAAATGGTGAAGGTCACACAACGTCCTTCTGTAAAGATCTGGGCCACAGCTATGACCACGTTATCTACCTTGCATTAAGTATGGAAACAAACACGATCATTCACGTTTTTTTATTATTATTATTATTATTATTATTATTATTATTATTATTATTATTATTATTATTATTATTATTATTATTATCATCATCATCATTATTATCATCATCATCATCATCATCATCATCATCATCATCATCATCATCATCATCATCATCATCATCATCGTCATCGTCATCATCCATGCAAGTTCTTCTTGCACTTCACCTCAATATTTACATTGTTATTGAATATCTCTATTAAATACATTTAAATACATTTAAATTTAACTTTTCAGGATTAACTCAAAAGCTCTGATAACAAGCACAACTCATTTTTCAGCCTTTAATTAAAAAGAAGTGAAGCATAACCCAGTGTGTGACACAGCTGCAACTAAAGCATGCAGCACTGCACAAATTTTTAGAAAAATTTCACATTAATATTATTAGGAATACAAATGTACTGTACATCATACAGGCAAATGCTGCTGGGGCAAAACAGATTTTGTGGCTTAAGTCTAGACTTATTGTCAACTCACCTAAGAAGCCAAACATTATTTCTTGTGTCTGCTTAATTCATTGATGTTCCTGTCACGTACTTTGAATTAATTAGCCTGGTTTCCAGGGCAACACCACAGCAGACATTGTGAAAACAGTCAGGAAGCAAAGGCACAAAAATGTGGGCCGCCTCATAATGTCACACATTTGAGAGCTGATTGTAGGTTAGTGAGCCAAACAATTCACTTTAGATTTTAACCCATTTTGCTCTAAACATTTACCCCAAATTCAAACAGAGAAGGATCACCCTGCCTCAAGACAAGAACTCTGACACATTTTAAAAGCCTCTCTTTAAAATGCAGTATTAGACACTTGAAAAGGACCACAAAAGTTATTCTGGTTAACACTTAGAAGATTAACTGTCTTGGACCTTTGCCCTCCATTATTTCCCTGTCATAGTCATACCAATAATAAAGATTATTTAAAAAAAAAGATTAACTGTTTTGAACTAATTACCATCCAGGATTAGACTGTGGGAATTTTACAAAGTGTTCTACTCATTTCTTTTAACAACATTCCACTGTGATAATACCCAATGACACTCATTTTGTTTTTCTCCAAATATCAAATATTTACAAAAAGAGAAATAAAGTGTGGATAAATGCAAACCCATTGTTTTTCCAGTATAATAATTGAAGTACAGACAATTAGCTAAATACACAAGTAAAACTACATAAACCATAACTAGTAAACTGTTCTTTACCAAATCTAGTAAACTGGCAATTCTTATTAATGATGAAGTAATGCCATTCTGCAACCACACACAAACACAGAGGCGGTGGGAAGAAGAAGAAGAAGAAGAAGAAGAAGAAGAAGAAGAAGAAGAAGA
>JAHTLZ010000237.1:29981563-29995405 GCA_023846285.1 Phrynocephalus versicolor | reverse complement strand
AAGAAGAAGAAGAAGAAGAAGAAGGTCCGGAGGTTACAGCGGGTGCAAAATGCGGCGGCCAGGCTAGTGGTGGGTGCCCGTAGATACGAGCACATCACCCCTGTCCTGGCTCGCTTGCATTGGCTCCCCGTTGTCCTCTGGATCAGGTTCAAGGTCCTGGTTTTGACTTTCAAAGCCCTCCACGGCCTGGGACCAGAGTACCTGGCGGAGCGTATCTCTCAAAGGTCAACTGGGTCCAGACCCATGAGACTGGCGCAGGCGCGCTCACTGAGAGTGGCCACACCCAGAGAGGTGCGGAAATCTCATACGCGAGACCGCACCTTCTCTGTGGTGGGCCCCATGCTTTGGAATCATCTCCCCAGTAAGCTGCACCTGACAGAGTCCCTGCCCGCCTTCAAGAAGGCCCTGAAGACCCATCTCTTCAGGGAGGCGTTTGGCGACCTTCTCAATTAGTTTGGTTCTTCCCCACCCCTTGCTTTATTATGCATGGCTCTTGGCGCCATCTTGCCCCCCTGCATTAACTATGCCTGGTCTTGCTTTTCTGTTTGTGTTTTTATTACCTGTTTTTATTGTTGTAAGCCGCCCAGAGTTCCCAGTGGGAAGATGGGCGGGATACAAGATAGATAGATAGATAGATAGATAAATAAATAAATAAATAAATAAATAAATAAATAATAAGAAGATTTATATTATTTTGATAAAATCTGACTTTAACATTGTTTCCTATCATCCTGAATCACCAGGAGTGCTACAACCAGTGCTCTTATGTATTCCGATAGATTAACAATATGTACTATATGCCAATCTGTGTGTGCTTAGTAAGAGAACAAGGTACATTACCATCCCGCATTCTCCAACAGATTCCTCACAATAACCTGAGGGACTGCACAGTTGTAATATCCCATGCCAATATAGGACCTCCAGATCTTGTTCTTGTTGGCAATATTGTGTAAAGCTTCGAGAATTTCATTTTCACCTAATTAATTAGAAAGAAAGTCACAGAATGATCCTTACAATTGGTAATCTAACAATAAACATGATGAGTCTCGTGCCCCATGTCATCCTTGGCAGGTATTACAATATTGAGGACCCACTAGCTCAGATGTGTCTTTTTAACTCTCCAGCTCCTTCCTATTCTTGATTTGTTAACTAACAACATTGACATCAATGGCTTTATTTCTCATGTGATCCATAAGGCAAACAGCAGTACCACACCAGCCTAAATGCAATTGGTGAAAATGTGTGCATGCAAGGCAACTCTGCAGCGGTTTCTGTGGGCATCTGTGCACCCGATTTCACATGTACATACAACACAGAGCCTGCCAGAGGGTAAGGGAGATGGAAATTACAATTGCCCCAACTCACACAGCTGCGTAAAGCAAGCAGGATTCTGTCCAACAAGGCTTTTAAAAATTCTTGTAAGGATGTCATCATGATTCACGGTCTTAGCTGCTCTAGTATCATAGCCTGTGATACCATCATGAGTACACCACAAATGTTGAAAACAACATTCTGGAACGACATCCACTTATATGAGAAGGGATCACTCGGTCAAACCCAACATCTTTGCCCCGTCTGTACAGCAGCAGGCTACACTGGAACTCCCTGTTTTAGTTTGTAGCTCAGCTGTTGCACCCAAACTTTGAACCTCACAACAGAAGTACTATTTGCTACATGGGATGCAGTCAGAATCCATTGACTTAAGGAACCTGTATTTGTCCCGCGGAATCTTTGGTTTCCCCAACACCAATTAACTCCAGTTTCATGAGCATAAACCTATTGTCAAATCCTCTGCAGTTCCAAGAGTTGTGTCCCATAACATGGGGAAGTAGTGTCCAAGGAAATGCCTTATATACGGTATTATTTTTTTACAATCATGGAATTTGTTTCATGGCTTTTCAGATCCTTGCTACCATCTTCAGTCAACCTATTACAGAACAGCTATCAGTGCCAAGTAATGCTGAAATATTTACATTAGGACAGGGTACTTTCTATCGCTCTCCCCTCCCTCGCTCCCCTCAGCCTAGTGCTCTCCAAATTTACTGGATTACAACTGCTGTCATCCTAGTACACAAGTCCAAAGACCTTGCCCTATGGAGATGATAGGTGCTGTATGACAATGCTCGTGGAAGGTGCTGGGCTAAGGAAACCTGAGCTGAATGGATACACTATAGATTATACACCTACTCGATTAATTTGAGTTCTTCCCCTCCTTTCTGTTCAATGATGAAACTATGAAGCAATGTACTCAGAGTCAGAAAAATTGGAATTACGAGAGGTTAATAAACACCCATTAAGAAATACTTGGAAATCAGCCACCCTACGTAGGCTACTGCTTTCAGATTTCTAGAACAGCATGTGAGATGAAACGCATCACAGCAAACTCACTCCAGTGAAAGCGGTTGAGTTACTTTTCTGGAACTTTAGCAAGCAATACTTTTCGCTGAATAAAGGCCTCCTGCTGCTGACCTTGCTTATTTCTCCTAGCAGAGAATATTGCGTAACCTAATCAGAGGCAACAATCTTAAATGTACCAAGAATAGAGTTCATTGATCTTTTGGAACTCTTATCTCAGAAGTGAGGAAAGACAAGGGAAAAGTGAGAGGACGGCACATACCGTTCCCACGCGGGCAATCACAGATCTTTAGGATCAGGGTACTACTTTCCTTAGGAAAAGCCTTCCCTTGTGTGTCTTTTAGACCGCATGCCACTTTCAAGCCACAGGGGATCAAAATTCTACTCCACACACCACAAATGTAGCTTGCTGGGATATAATTAAAATATAAGAAAAACTGTGGATTATTTACTCAACTGCCAATTTAGAAACAAAAAACTCTTACTACAGTTCCAATTTTAAAATTTTAACCAATGCTTTATGGCTTAACAAAATTAAGAAAAAGAACTAAATGGAACACCAACGTTACTGACTTATATTATTCTGCAGAACCAACTATGTATGTACATTCCCCTTTTTTGTGTTGAAAAATGGTGCCTTGTCCATACTGAAACAAAGGGTGATTAACAGAGATTAGAACATGCATAGTTCAAAATTTTTAATAACCACTACAGAAAACACACAATTAATTACATGCATTGTCAATTACGCGGATTCATACACTGGCATGCTAATCCAGTTTGACCTCATCTTGTCCTTACACAAGCTTTCAGACTCAGTCAGATGCAAAAATCCACCATAAAAGGATGGAAAATCCAGCTCTCTGGTGAATGTATGACTGCCAGTCCAATAAAGCAACTGGAGGCGCCCATATACAGCCTTTTGAAGAAGGCTGAAATCCCACCAATCAGTTGTCCCTAGTTGAGTGGCTAAGTCTGCCTTTCTCTGTCAATCATCTGACTGGTTGAATTCCATCTTCATTCGGAGCTTAAAGCACTCAGCATGCAGTCGTGGCTGTTGCACAAACAGGCGCCCACATGAACTTGGACCACCTCCTTCTCTTCAAAGCCACTGAATGGTTGAAAGGTTCAACTGATGTGTGCACAAGCATCAAGGCAGCTGCACATTCAGTTCCATTCATGCATCAGAGCTTTTGTAAAAATGGCCAGAGTACTTGCTTGCCTCACTCGGTCACTTTCATCATTCTGATCCAGTGGAATCTGTAAGCATAAAGTGTTTGGTAATAGGATCCAGTAGGCAGGTAGACTCAACTGATGTATAAACGTGGTAACCGCATCAATATGAACCACATGCTAAACAGATTAAATCAGAATAAGAGGCAAGAAACCAGACTGTAAAACTGTAGCTTTCTCAAAAAGTCCAGTTTACAAGCTTAAGTTTATCACATCAAAATTACGGATCCTGTAACATGAAGGCCCATGAATGATAAGAGAACCTGGTTGTAACAGATGATAAGAAAAAGCCCTTGTTAGGGAATTGGCGAGTTGAATTCTCCCGATCTTTTAAATAATTGTGATTATCTGGTTCAGTCCTGGAGAGACGGAGTCTACAGCTTCATTATTAAAAAACAAAACAAATGTTTCAAGGGCTGTCTAGATTATATTTACCAGTTTTAAAAGAAGCAGAAGTAGAAGTTGATGAACGTCCAGAGCCTCGTGGCGCAGTGGTTAAATGCCTGTACTGCAGGTAAAACTGTGCTCACTACCTGGGGTTCAATCCCAGGTAGCAGGCTCATGGTTGACTCAGCCTTCCATCCTTCCGAGGTCGGTTAAATGAGTACCCAGCTTGTTGCGGGTGAGGGGGGGGGCAATGTGTAGCCTGCATATTGTAATTAAAAACTGTAAACTGCCCAGAGACTACTGGAAGTGGTATTGGGCGGTATGTAAGCAGAACACTTTGCTTTGCTTTGTTCCTACATTTGGCTATTATAGCATGGCCATGCTTAGACTTTCTAAATGATGACTGAAAATACTTTGACATGTTTTCTAAAAGGCAATAATTCATTTGTCAGTAACACCATATGACTATGTCAACTGAGTGATAGCCACCTTGGGTCCTTTTAAGGAGAAAGGTGGGCTAAAACTATTTTAAATAAATAAAATAAATGTGCATCATTGTGACTGCTAACATGAGGCTAGTTAGTTAAGTGGAAGGATGAGTTAAAAGAGCAGGGGAAACCACCTTGTTTCAATGTTAATTTAGAACGATAGTTGCAGAAATGCAACTTTTCTTTAACAGAGCAAATTGTAAAGCAAACATCTGCTTCCCGACAATATTTTGTACTATTATTAACATACTGCATGTCAGATATGAAATGCCCATATACAGTATATAGGCATCAAAGACACCATGGGAATAACTCTTTTGGAGATTTATACCAGTGTAAGTGACAAATTATGGCTTATCAATGAACTCCTGCTACCATTCCTGGTCATGTGCCTCTTTTATAGTCATAAATTCAGTTAGCAGCTCATGAGCGAGCAGACAAGTACCACTGCTATTGATGTAGTGATATTTACAGCACGGTAAAGCTTCGTGGCGCAGTGGTTAAGTGCCTGTACTTCATGTAAAACTGCACTCATGACCTGAGGTTCAATCCCAGGCAGCAGGCTCATGGTTGACTCAGCCTTCCATCCTTCTGAAGTTGGTAAAATGAGTACCCAGCTTGCGGGGTGGGGGCGCAGAATGTGTAGCCTGCATACTGTATTTAAACTGCAAACTGCCCAGAGACTACTTGAAGTGGTAAGGGACAGTATATAAGCAGAACACTTTGCTTTTGCTTTGCTTAATAGGATTCTGGCCACAGAGTGGCTTTAAGGAACCATCATAAGAGCCAGTGTGGTGCAACAGTTAGAGTGATAAAGGCTCAAGCCTCCACTTAACCCTAGTATTTGCTAGGTGTCCTGAAGCTACTCATTTTGTCTCTGCTTCACCTCACAGGATTCTTGTGAAGATGAAGTGGGAAGGAGGAAAGCAATGTGTGTTACTCTGAACTCCCTAGAAGAAAGCAGAATATACAGTGGTGCCTCTACTTACAAGTTTAATCCATTCCGAATGTATGCTCTTAAGTCGAACAACTCTTAAGCAGACCAGCCCTATCTAAAAAACTTAAAAAATAAAAAATAAAAAAATGTAAGTAGAACAGACCACATCTAAAATTTGTAAGGCAGCAGTTAAAATGGCAATGGATTTTTGCTGTTAAGTCCAATTGCTCTTAAGTTGAGCCGCTCATAAGTAGAGGCACCACTGTAAGTGCAACTAGTAAGAAGCAATCACTGCATATTTGTTGCTGAAATCATCAATAGTCTGGGATAAGACCCAACTATCTGTGTGAATTAATTAACATCTTCCTAGCTTCCTATCCATTTGTTTTAGGTTCTGCGGCTCCCTAGCTACATAGAGAATGCCTCTGAAACCTTCGGAGAGGTCGTCTTATGGACTGAGAGCTGGTTGAGATCCAGGGAACAAAGAGTAGGTGTCAATGGGAAATTTTCACAATGGAGAGAAGTGAAAAGCGGTGTGACCCAGGGATCTGTCCTGGGACCGGTGCTTTTCAATCTGTTCATAAATGACCTGGAGACAGGGATAAGCAGTGAGGTGGCCAAGTTTGCAGATGACACAAAACTTTTCCGTGTGGTAAAAACCAGAGAAGATTGTGAAGAGCTCCAGAAGGATCTCTCCAAATTGGGGGAATGGGCTGCGAAATGGCAAATGTGTTTCAATGTAGCAAAATATAAAGTAATGCATATTGGGGCAAAAAAAAAAAAAAGCCGAACTATATCTATCAGCTCATGGGCTCTGAGCTATCTGTGACGGATCAGGAAAGAGATTTTGGTGTGTTGGTGGACAGCTCAAAGAAGGTGTCTACCCAATGTATGGCAGCGGTGAAGAAGCCCAATTCCATGCTAGGGATGATCAAAAAGGGGATTGAAAATAAAACAGCTAATATTATAATGCCTTTATACAAAATGATAGTAAGGCCGCACCTGGAGTATTGTGTACAATTCTGGTCACCGCATCTCAAAAAAGGCATAGCAGAACTGGAAAATGTGCCGAAGAGAGCGGCTAAAATGATTACTGGGCTGGGGCACCTCCCTTATGAGGAATGGCTAAAACATTTGGGGCTCTTTAGTCTGGAAAAAAGGCGCCTGAGGGGGATATGATTGAGACGTACAAAATAATGCAGGACATGAGTAAAGTGGACAGAGGGATGCTCTTTTCCCTCTCACAAAATTCCAGAACTAGGGGACATACACTAGGGCTGGAAGAGTAAGAACAGACAAAAGAAAATATCTTTTTTTCACCCAGCGCATTGCTAGTCTCTGGAACTCCCTGCCACAGGATGTGGTGATGGCATCTGGCCTGGATGCCTTCAAAGGGGGATTGGACAGATTCCTGGAGGAAAAGTCCATCACAGGTTACAAACCATGATGGAGATGGGTAATCTCCAGGCTTAAAACCAGGGTACTTCAAGGGCCAGATGCAGGGGAGTGGTATCAGGAGACATATATTTAGTCTTGTGTGCTCCCAGATGCATCTGGTGGGGCCACTGTGAGATACAGGAAGCTGGACTAGATGGGCCTTTGGCCTGATCCAGCATGGCTCTTCTTATGTTCTTATGACAGGAGGAGGAAGCCCTTAAAAGTCAAAGATAGTTGCAGCTGGGACACTGATGCCAAAACAGCAGTGATTTTTTTAATTTTAAAGGTTTGCCCCCCACCCTACTCCAAGGCTCCCAAAGGACAAAAGGGAGTCCTACAGAACCTAAAATAGTGCAGCGGCAGCGGCGGTGACGACGACGACGACAACAACAATAACAACAACAACAATGTAGCATCAAGTCAATAAGGGCAAAGGAAGCTTTTAATTAGTGTAGATTAAATGTTTCTGGTGCCCAATCTGGGTTTTGCCAGGTACAAAATCACACAAGGGAGTTTTACTTATTATCTCCCTTAAATATTAGTATTGCCTGAATCTGTACCATTCAAGAACTGAAACAAAAATGGTGGTTTATTAAACCACAGTCTATATAAAATGTGTAAATCAAAAGGAAAAAAATAAACTTTCTATCATCACATTTTGTAATCTCTCCCTAGATTCTTCCTTTTTGGGATTTATCTTCCCCTGGTCCCTTCATTCCAGCAGGTCCCTCTTTTCTCTGATGTCATCACAAACTAACCAGATTGAACTGGCCTGGAACCTAACAGAGGATGCAGGGCTTCACATTTACACTCAAACAGCAATGAGTAGCGTCAAAAAGGAGAAGAAATGGAGCCAAAACTATTTATGCAGCAGATACTGAACTGTTCTAAAGGACATAGCCATGCTGTTGTAAATATATAGTATATATATTTAAAAAGAATATGACACTTGGGGGAAAAGATCTTTGGGGAATCTAGAATCTAAAATAGCACTTCAATACAATTGTTCAGTCAAATCTTATCAAACAGTCTGTCATCAATACATCTCCCAGGGACAAGTATTTTGATTGGAAAACTTTCATACAAAATGAGGGAGCTTCAAACAATTACAGATAAAAGTGTGTCACTTTAAAACCAAGAGACTCTGCAAAGAGTTTTCTCTTCAAGTGCCTCTGCACCTCCCAGTGGAGAAGTTGTTACAGGAATCATAATTACCGAAGTATGCTTTAAGTCCTATCCCAAAGCCTTCCACTTGTTTTTTTATTTTTAAAATGCAGCTCTTGTAAACAACCAGGACATGTTTTAGCGTTATAAATTTACAGAACAAATAGAAACTAATTATAAAACACACAGATACACATAGAATTCCCTTAGTATCATGTGTGTATCAACAGTTATTTAAAAAAAAACACTTTTGCATGCAGTAAGCTACAGGTGCCACAGACTGGTATAACAAATACTGTACTGTACTGTATTCTACTGTCAGAATCTGATCTTTTCTATTAATTATTTTTCATATCCAGCACATTCCAACTGAAAATGAGTGACTACACTGATGTAACAATATAATAACATGCACAGTTTCATACTGGCATAGAAAAATGCAACATTTAGATATTATAGTCATTTAAAATACTCTGTAGACAAGAACACATCAGAAAATACAATTCTTAAATTCACATATTTCTTATTTAAGGGGTTCTATTTCTTTCTCCCTAGTCAAATATTCCAAGGCAGATAACAATTGCCTTGAAATAATAAAGTAATAGAGAACATTTTGATTAGAAAGCTTTAGATTAGAATTGACAAGGAGATGTTTAAAAGGAAATTAACAATATGACCAGATTAAAGATTAACATGGTTATCCTAGCATGTTTATGCCAATTCTGTACTGCAGGTTTTAACCATTTCCCCGGGTTAACATCCTAATACTGTAATAACAATTGTGTGCCTTCAGATCATTTCAGACTTCTGGTGATTGGTCTGGGGAGAAAGTCATCAGAAGTGGTTTACCAACCTACTGAGTCAATGCAACTCTTCCCCTCAGTAATGCCCATTGGATTAGACTGAAAGCCAGGAAAAGCAAGAGGGGGTGGAGGAAAAGGGTTCCTGTCAGGGTTTTTATGATGGGGAATGAAGCAGACACTTACAAACATGGTCATCCATCTTTAGAGGTCTCTGCAAGCGAATATTCGCAGGGATGGTTTTATCGATCAACTCATCCATACTCTAAAAAAAAAAAAAAATACAACCGCTACATCAAAGCGGGACCTAAGTTCTCTCCAAGTTTAAAGGTCCGCACCTTCTGCGAAGCCTCCCGGGGGGTGGGGGGCACCGATTCAGACAAAGGGCGGAAGAAGAAGAGGCGCGTCGGGGAATAACGCAGGGAATCCCCCCCCCTCTCTCTGGGACCTGGCTAACGGGAACGGGGGCGATGGAAACGGATCTGCCCCCCCCCGCCCCGCGGTGGGGTGGGGGGTTGCCGGGCAGAGAAAGGCTCCTGGAAGAGACCGAGAGACTCTTGGGGTGGGGGGGTGGGGGGGCGTCCTTGCGGGTCCCGGGAGAAAATCTCGAGACCGAGTAGCCGCCACTCCGGGATGCGGAGGGAGGCGGGAGGGGAGCACGCGGCTGGCGTCGAGGAAGAAGGACCCCCCACCCCACCCACGGGAAAGCGGGGGTGGTGGTCGTCCTCACCGAGAGCCCCAGGGCCTGCAGCATCTCTCGCTTCTCTTGCTCCCCCGGACCGATGTGCCGCTGGGCGAAATCGTCGTGCCGGGGCAGGAGCCGCTCGATGTGCCGGGCCGGGCGCGGGGCGGACGCGATGCTGCTGGCGCTGGTGGCGACCGGGGTGGCGGCGGTGGCGGTGGTCTTCGCCCCGGCCCAGCTCTGCTGCCCGCGGCGTCCCCATCGGCCCGGCGGCGGCCGCTTGCCTCCCTCCCCGAAGGCGGCGGCGGCGTGGTGGGAGACGGGGCTCCGGCCCACCAGCCGCCCCCACCACTGGACGTAGGATTGCATGATGATGGTTGCAAGAAGATACCCCGCGCGCGCTCCGTGCACCCTGCGGCTCGCTCCCTCTCAGCCCCGAGCCCTGCCGTCCGCGCGCGCCCCTCCGCCCCCGGACCCGGCTCCAGTCTTTATAGCCCCGCGCCAATGGGGAGCCGCGGAGGAGGAGGGGCCCCCGTGCGGCCTCGCCCCCTTCCCAGGCACCTGCCGGGAGAGCGTCCTCCACCCCCCCTTCCGCCACCGGCATTTCCCAATGCGCTCCCCAAGAGGCGGCGGACGGTGCGCCCACGAGTCTCATAGGCTGCGAGGGACACACACCTTCCCGGCGCGAGGGCGCGTCCGGGCTCCGCAGGTCGTCCGCTTGTCCGAAGGTTTCTCTTCTTTGTCCTCTCCGGGACTCACTCTCTCTCCCGGGCCTCCCCCCCCAGACCTTCCCCCTCCCCCACCCCGCTGCTCCTCGTCCTCCAGTGACCATCAAACCACATGGCGTTCAGAAACAATTCTCGCCCCCCCCCCGCTTTGTTAAGGTTTAGTATTATTTGTTAACAAATAATCAATTTAATCAATCATTTGCCGACACATAATCCTCTGTATTTCCTTCTTGTTCGAGAGGCCACCCGCCTCCCCCGCCCCCGAAAAGTGCTGCTTTCGCTGGCCAAAGAATCCAAAAAGCAGTGCGCCTTGCACGAAGTAGCCAAACGCGGATCTTTTCTGTCACGAAGAGCCGGTCCCGACTGTAAACCGCACTGAATTCCTGTTGGAAAATGGGCGGTATAGAAATAAAACAAACAAACAAATAAATAAATAACGACACAACACACGCGCGCCCCCGCGGAGAAGGAATAAAACTGATTCTGACAGGCACCCTCCTGTAGAAAAATAAGAAAGGAAACCCCTCTCTCCACCCGGATGACCGTAAACCCCTTGGGAAGGCGTCGACCCGTGTCCTCTGACGAGCAAGGAGAGGCGCCCTGGCCTTTACAGTACAAAATAATTACGGGACTGTTATTTCTAAGGAATTAGTTCTGCCTTAAAGGCTCTCAGACTACAGACTCGGGTCACCAACAATGCCTGTGGAGCCTGATGGCTGTTAATAGCCCATCATCTGGAAGCGACCAGGTTGAAGCGGGTCCAGATAATTCCATAATGTTGTCAGCAGCACAGATGTAAAGATAACAGGTCAGAGCGATTGCTTTAAGCCTCTTTCCACTGCAATGGCCTGTTCCCTTAACCTATAAATAGAATTAATACTGTCTAGGAAAAGGAAAGAAGATGTTTAATAGGCACCAAAGCAAAATACTGTAGCAGATTGATTTGGCAAAATGAAAAACAAAAAGCCTTCAGCAAATAGCAGCTCTCAATAGTCATTCCATGTCAAATCAACCAATGAAAAATCCATTCTGGAACTTGATGTCATGGATTTGGTTCATTTTTGGTACATTTGTACCTTGCCATGAGCTGGTTTAAAAATATACAGTATTTTTTTTCCAGATTATTTTGGTCGACCCATTTCTGAGATATTGCATTTTCAAAATTGCAAAAAAATAATATGCCAAAATTCACTCATCACCATAAATTCAAATGTCATTTAATATATGTTGTGATAGCTACAGACCTGGGACAGGTGTCATTTTAATGCTTGTGAATAGGGCTTTCATTTGATATGCAAAATGATGCAATTGTACATTTTCAAAAAAAGTGCACATTTAAATAAATATAAAATTTGAATTTTTGGAAAAACAGATTTTTAATTTTTTTTCAAAAAAATCACACTTAAAAGATACATATCTTGTAGCCAATCACTCCAAATTTCAGGATGGTATCTCAGTGGTATAATATAAAACTTAAATTTTCTTGTCGGCAGTGACAACAAATCAAATTGATTTAGCCCCCAAAATAGACCAAAATTTTGTGAGTTTTGGCCTTTTGCGTGCACAGTATGTGGTCTATGGGAACCCAGAACAAATCATCTGAGTCTCCATCATTTCTTATGGTGAAATCTGCTTTGATATCAGAGTGTTTTGGTTTTAAAACGCAATTTTGCCATATTTTGAAGAGTGTCCTAGCATCCTGATATTTTTTGACTATAGCTCCTAGAAATCCTGGCCAACACAGCTAGTGGTAAAGGCTTCTGGGAGTTTCAGTCCAAGAACACCTGAGAATCCAAGGCTGGGAACCACTGGTTTAGGTGACCAATTTCTTCTTTACCTTCAAATACATAACAAAAAGCCAATTATTAAGATCTTTTCTACACTCATCCTTTAAAAAAAATCAATATTTATTCAGCAAATTATTAGCAGAGAGAATACAACATACAACACTGAGGTTAATTCAACATATAGGCGCCACACGCCACATGCCTTGAATGGAGTGCAGTGCTATTGTTGACTTTATCTCAAGATGTGCCCTCAATAATGGATCCCCTTAAAGCAGGCATGTCCAAACTTTGGCCCTCCAGATGTTTTGGACAGCAACTCCCACAGTCCTTTGCCACTGTCAATCTAAGCTTAGAATTCTGGGAGTTGTGGTCTAAAACATCAGGAGGGCCAAAGTTTGGACATGCCTGCCTTAAAGTTTTATTATAAGGAAAAAGGACTTCTGTTATTAGCTCTCACATAGACTTGCCATAAGTTAGCACGTAACAACAATTAAAGTTAGAAGCTGGCTTTCTTTATAAATAAGTCTATTAATTTTGGGGATATGCCCTGCATGATCTTCCTCTTTGCTGGTTGCAATATAGTATTTTTGTCTTACCTATTATGTAACATGCAGCTTTTCTGACTCTGCTGTTGTCATATGCATCTTGCTAATTTACAAGCTAAAATATTTCTCAGCAAATACTACAAAACGAGAAACTAAGAAAATTGGAATGATAATTTTGCAACGAAGGCTATAATTTTCTAGCTTTTCTCTTCTCTCCTTTCCAACAAGGGCAAAAGTACACCTGTAGAATGCTAACTTGAAGGACCGTTATACTCTGTGCTTAGTGTTATCACATCAGACAGTACTCACTTTATAGTACTAAATATGGTTAGAAGCATGTACAGCTGGTAAAAAGCACTGCCTGTTACAATACCTGCTATTGATTTTGTTATCTACAGCAGTCAACTACGTAATAAGCACAAGGACTATCCTTGCTCAATCGTGACTTATTGGGCAATTAAATGCAGCTTCTGGACAGACTTAATGATTTCCAGCTTCATGCCATGACAAGGCTGAAAATCTGCTGCTCTGCAGTTTCATTTTTCTTGTACTGTATAAGTAAAAATGCTTTTTGAAAAAAATATGTCAGTGAACCATAATATAATGTGAAAATCATTTCCTTACACTAAGATAGTTTTAAAATCATGATTATATATACTAATTTTTCAGAATGTCATTCTGTATATAGTCTTAAAACTATTCCTACACAATTGAGTGGTATCAGAGGGTTGAAAGTAGCTACAGGTATTTGCTAAATGGGTAGTAGAAAAAAATCTAATAGATTGTCATCATCATCATCCCAAAAATTGCAGATATACAGTATTTTTAAAAATGAAAAATATTCCTCACAAGGAGAGGGGAGCTGTTTATACATAAAGGCAAGGGTGGGCGATACTTTTATCAGACAACTGAAACATCACAAATAAAAGCTAGTTGTCAAGTCCATAGTAGTCTTCATCAGACTGGGCATTACAGAGTTGGGAATTGTTGAGAAGAAACACAGAAGTTCCGAAAATCAAGAAGACTGGGAGGGACATTTTAAAGAGAACATCTGAAACCTGCCAGAGCTGAACTGACTGCAGCCTCATTTTGGAGCTTGCTCCTAATTTATTTGCTAACACAGTTCCCCGGCATGTACGTCTAGGTATGATTTGTGGCAACTTTTATGCTTCTTCTCCACTTCCTGCAGAGCTGTAATCTCCAGACTCCTGGAATTGAAAGCTAGCTTTTGACTGCGATATTTTATAGTCTAATAAAGGCATCAGCTGGCTGCATAGCTCAGTGGCTTAGGTATCTGGC
>JAHTLZ010000237.1:29961441-29981553 GCA_023846285.1 Phrynocephalus versicolor | reverse complement strand
ACGGACGGCAGTGGTCAGTGACGGGGGGCCGCAGGCTGGCCAGCACCCTCTCTCCATTTTGACCTGTGTGACCTTGGGCAAGCTGCACAGTCCCAGGGCACCCCCAGACGAATGGAATGATCATGGCCGGTGCTAGGTTTTTTTGCGCCCTAGGTGAGGGGCAGGGAGGTGGGGTGGGTGGCGGGCGGGCAGGGCAGGGGGTGGTGGGTGGGCAGGGTGGTGCCAGGCGCGTGGTGGGGGGGCAGTGGGTGGGCGGGGCAGGTGGCGGTGGGTGTGCAAGGCGGCGGCGGGCAGCAATGGGTGGACAGCGACGGGCGGCTGGCGGGCGGTGGGGGACCGACGGGGGTGCCCCGGGGCGGGGGACGGGGGGGGGGGGGCGCAGGCTGGCCAGTGCCCTCTCTCCATTTTGGCGCCCTAGGCAACTGCTTAGTTTGCCTTAATGGAAGTGCCGGCCCTGGGAATGATAAACCACTTCGTAGCATCCTCTACCTGAAAAACCCTGGAAAGGGTAACCATAGGTCAATTGACTTGATGGCACACACAATTATATAATCTTGTCTTAAAAAGGGCAGGGACCAAAGTAATCCAAGCTGCTCAGTAGACATGGGAGTCTGACGGTTGCAGGCAAAGGGAAGCAAAGAGAAAGGAAGAACGTAATGTCATGGAGAAAAGTTTAGTTCTCTGGATGGCTGGAATCTGGAACAGAAGGATTCCATACTGCAAGGGTACTTCAAGGGCCAGATGCAGGGGAGTGGTATCAGGAGACAGATAACTAGTCTCGTGTGCTCCCAGGCGCATCTGGTGGGGCCACTGTGAAATACAGGAAGCTGGACTAGATGGGCCTTTGGCCTGATCCAGCATGGCTCTTCTTATGCTCTTAAGATTTGATTGAAGGCTCCACTAAATGGACATTTCTGAGTTATCACACACTAAAAGCTTACTGATAATTTCTTTAATTTCAATTTTTCTTCCAAAATTTTT
Organism: Phrynocephalus versicolor; assembly: GCA_023846285.1. Lineage (NCBI taxonomy): Eukaryota > Metazoa > Chordata > Lepidosauria > Squamata > Agamidae > Phrynocephalus > Phrynocephalus versicolor. The sequence goes on along the minus strand of JAHTLZ010000237.1, from coordinate 29,980,572 downwards.
CACCCTTTGCTTTTTATTACTATTTCTGTAATCCCAATATTATTCCAAGAATCCATTGCCAACCCAAGTCAAAAGTTGTGTCTTCTGTTTTTTATACCCCAGATGTGAAAAAGAGAACAGCCTTACTGAGTGCCCTCTAAGTGAGGGCTCAACTACGTACTACGTAGAGATGTTTTCCTGGTGTTTACTCAGGCTGCTGTTGGGTTTTTGAATCCTAGCAATTTCTGCAACAAAATAATCCTAATTGAATTATTTTCTTATCCCCTTGCAAGAGAATGCTGATGATACCAAACTCTATTTCTCTCCTTTCCATCAAATTCCAAAGATGTCTTGGCTCTAAACCAGTAGTTGGCGTCAGTAACGGAGTAGCTGATGGCAAATAAATTAAAATTTAAACCTATGAATTTTTATCTGTTGTTGCAGTCCATTGTACTATAAAACAGGCCACTTTTTGAAGACAAAGCAGCTGTGCAGCCTCAGTATGGAGTGTGTCCCCATCCATAGGGAGGCCCACACCAATTTCTTTTTCCTAACAGGCCTTTAGGGTCTAATTTCCCAACATAATTCATTTCCAATTGGAGCTCTGCAACTACATTTTCCTCCAGGGAACTCACCCGTTTAGCCTTCTTTCTACTGAATGCTGGGTCTGTATTGATTACTGATTTGGACACAGCAGCTGGAAACCTGTTCATGCAGCTCCATGTCGATAATGTGAATGATGTCACCAGCCATGGATGTTAATCTTTAATTACAAATTTGCAGTTCCCTCTCAGTTTCTGAAGTTGGGATGTCTGAAAGTTGCCATCCTGCTGTGCAGCTCTGTTGAATTGCAGACCCCCTACCCAGTCCCAAGGGTTCTAAAGACTTCACCAGGTTGAAGAGGATCCCTAGGGAACCTTGGAAGCTCAGGGGCAGAGGCAGGAAATTTTGTACTATAGTAAGTGGCTGACAATGTCATCAAGCTTACACATGCAGAGCTGTGGGAACAAGATTCTGACTTCTTTGCAATCTGGGACAGTAGTTCTCACTCTTGGGTCCTCGGTGTTCTTCGATGACAGCTCCCAGAAATCCTGGCCAGCTCAGCAACTGGTGAAGAGGTGGCTGCCACAAGAGATGGTGATGGCATCTGGCCTGGATGCCTTCAAAGGGGGATTGGACAGATTTCTGGAGGAAAAGTCCATCACAGGTTACAAACCATGTTGGAGATGTGTCATCTCCAGGCTTAAAACCAGGGTACTTCAAGGGCCAGGTGCAGGGGAGTGGTTGCAGGAGAGATCTAGTTTTGTGTGCTCTCAGACGCATCTGACGGGGCCACTGTGAGATACAGGAAGCTGGACTAGATGGGCCTTTGGCCTGATCCAGCATGGCTCTTCTTATGTTCTTATGAAGGCCTCTGGGAGTTTTAGTCCAAGATCACCTGGACGCTCAAGAATGGTAACCAATGCTCTAGTAGAAGCATTGCGGGGGCACAAGGTGCTGCAATGGAAGGGGCCTAGTAAACCCCTCATATATATGTGGAAAGGAAGGATGCTATTTCCTGGGATACATTCATTTTCTGCAGTGGAAGGAGGCCGTTCTGGGTGGTTCCTGCTACTTGTTGATCGAAAACATCCCTACCCTGCTTTTTTCCTTGGAAATGACCCAAGGCGGTTTGGTTTTAAAACATGAAAGGACAATATACAAAAGAGGAGACAATGAGCAGACAACAGTTGCCAAAAAACATTCAAGACAATATTCAAAGCTAAGAACAATGACTGTGAAGAGGCCTCTTGCATCATTAAAAAGGCTAAGAACAGTAAGGGAGCAAATATAAGAAATTTATAGAAACAACTTCCTATGATAGGCAGGATTTTTGATTTTTTTTTTTTGCATCCAGATATATGTGTGCCAGTGCCAAAGCCCTGTGCCAAGCCAACCCTTCTTGGCTACATAAAGATAATTAAGATGAAGTGGACTTTCCCCTATTCTGATCCAGTGCTGTTTCTATCTTAGCAAAGGAAATGTATGAATCAGGCCTGGGGCCAACTCCATGGCCAGACTGATAAAGTCTTCTGCACCTTTCTCACAGCATTCTGGAAGAGAAGTGGCTCACACTGTGGTCCACTGGACAAGTAAGCAGACCATCACCTATTTCTCCTGGTGATTGGTCACAAGCTGGAAGATCTCTGGGGACAACCCCCCATTATGAGTTGTTAACATCAGTAACATTCCTTGAACAAGTTCTGCTACCAGAAGTCTGTGTTTCCTTGGACTGGTTAAGCTAGGAGCTGAAACAAAAACTGGTTGCTGTTGTTGTTTGGTAAACAAAAGAAAGCTAATAAAAGGAAATGAATCAAAATACCAAGATAATAACTAAGCTGGTTGAATTAGGCTGTTGCCTCCCACAAGAGACGTCTCCCAAGGGTAACATGACTGATTAAGAATCCCTGCCTATTGAAGTAGCTGGGGGAGAGGATTCACCATTATGATTTCCTCCTGAATTACAGGAATTTATTTATTTATTTACCACCCAACTTTCTGAAGGAACTCTGGGCGGTGCACAGCAAGGAGATCCATGCAATTTATACATATACCATATGGCTCTTTCTCTCTCTTTTAGTGTAGTATCACAAATGGTTGTTCAATCCCTTTTAAAAAATTGCATAAAATCACAAAACCAGCTCGTGCATTGTGACGCCTATGTTTTAATAGAGGAAGAGGAGTATTAGTACCTAGTATAATGACATATATTGTTCTTCTCAATCTAGATTGGAAGAATGAACCAGGATTGTTTCTTTTTCTACAAAGAGAAAACATTTGGTTAATGCATTCGAAAATCTTGTTGCACGAAGTTGCTTCTAAGGAAACATAAGAGAATGTTGCCTACAGAAAAGAGCCATGCTCTACCATCATCATTATCATAGAACTGCAGAGCGGGAAGGGACCCACTGGATCATCCAAACCACTCCCCACCTTCTACCAAGGAGGCCCATTGGTGGTGGGGAATTGAACTCCTGTACTCTGGCTCTGCAGACAAAGGCCTCAACCACCAAGCAATCCAGCAGTTCTAATATAGTGGCACTGAGATATATCATATGGCGGTGGGCCATCTCAGCTTAGGGCGCTTTTACATGACCCCTAAAATCCGAGGCAAAGGGCTACCAGATCCGGAGCTTAAAATTGTTTTCCCACCAGCTCTGGATTTTAAAAAAATTAAGTACGACCACGCCCACCTAAGCGCGTCCCAGCGCATTTTCCAAGTACCTGGTCTCCAAAGGTGAAACATTTCTGATGCGGATGTAAAGCAGTGAGTGCAGGGCTCTCCTCGCCTTGTTTGTTTGGTTTTTTTGCCCCCCGCCCTTTTAAGAGACTGGGAGAGATTGGAATGCTTCCTGGGGCAGCTCCCCACGGCAGAGCGGAGGTGAGCCTGCATTTTTTTTCTCCCTCTCCCTCACGCAGACAGGAGCCAGGGGGTGCAGAGGGATGGGAACACAGGAAGAGCGACAAACCCCCAAGATCTCTGGTCCGAATTTAAGTTGCCAGCGGATCTTAGGGGTCATGTAAAAGCGCCCTTAAACTCTGCTTGTGGAAGATTGTGAAAAAGCAATGCCTTAGTAATACTGAAAACTTTTAGATAGAGTCAAGGCCTTTATCACAAAAATAATACTATCCCAACAAATGTGTCAGAGGCACAGCCACATTAATAGGCCATGTATGAGAGAGGAAAGCAGAGGGGTTACTGAACTTTATAGCAGTTTTCAAGGCAGCTATTTCTGCTTTTGGATTTGGAAAGTGCATTTGTAGACGTGGATACTTTTGCTATTTCTTGAAATAGAGACTGAGCAGCTAGCAGATACTCCTAAGGTATAGTTTTGAACAAAAGTGCTTTTAAACTACTGCCAGTTCAGTAAATGTTACCAGTTTATCTCTGTGTTTGCTTACTGTGTAGTCAATATAAGCCTGTCCTACCTTTAAAACCAAACTGCAAGTACTGCAAGGTTCCCTACAGTCAAGAGGATTACTAAATTTCCCAGGCAAACATTGATTCAAACAGACTGCCATCTAGTGGGCATTAAAAAGGGAATACTGTAAAAATTCAGAGAAAAACAAATGGTATGAGAACCTTGCTGAATACCTTTAGAATGAACAATGAAGTTGTACTGATTATCTTAAATTGATACTTTCCCCTAAAGTGAACAGATGGTCATTTTGTGATTATATGTTTTGTATCAAACCATGCATAAATAAATTAATACGAAATTAATGTTCGACAACGGAGATGGATTTCAAGGATACCCGGAATATGCAGGAAAACAATATGCACACTTTCTAATTTTGGCCATATAATAATAAAAGATTAATGTATATATGTTTGCCAGTCCACACTCCAAGCCCATAAACCCGAAATTTTGCATCCCTAGAAGTGTGTCATTTAGGGTTATTTTATTTTTCAAATGCATTTGTTTTAATTCATGTACAGTAATTTTGTTGGTGTTATTGAAGCCTACAGCAATAAATCTTGGTGCTAATCTGTTCACAGTTTTGAGACAATAAAATCTGAAACAATGTACCGTAATAGCCATCCAAACAGTAGAGGGTATGTCTAGCAGTGTCAGTGACCATGGTTTCACTCAGATGTGGCAGACACTCTGGCTGAAATCCAACACTGGAACTGACAGTGTGTGACGCTGATGACCTTGGCAGTTTTTCATAAATTAAATCTTTCTGAGCTACTTCAAACGGCATTGCTTTCATCAAGGAAAAAGCTGTTGGGAGAGTCTTCAATTTCCAAAAAATGCTACTGAAAACAACTTTTTGGAAATTAAAGACCCCACCCCACCCCCAACAGCTTTCACTTGCTGAAAAAGGACTCCAGAGGGGACTCAGGGTCTTTGGGGTGGAGGAAGGGAAAACTGGAAGATGTTTATTTATAAAAGAACTCCCATATCTGATGACATCATCAACTTTATATAGCATAAGTTCTGCTACTGGATTTCAGCCAACTCTGATGGCTATGCAACTCTGCTTTTAAGCTTAAGTATACCAGGATGACATTTTCTGCAACCTGCATGAAATTAGGTACAGTAATTCATAATTTACCTCACAATTAGCAGCTAAATAAAAAAAAATACCTCACAATTTGCAGCTAAGTGAAGATACAATTCTGTTAATGCTGAACACTTTGGTCACATTGATTTTAGTGGGAAAGATTCACAGAGACATCAACATGCTCAACTTTAACAGTGTAAGTCTCTGATTGGAAAATCTGTTTTCAGATTGGCACAACTTCACACAGCAAATTAGCTCTTATCAAACGTGTTTCAAGTTTGACAATCAGATTTTTTTTACTGATTGTCAAATTTGGCATTTTCAGCCTTGGTACTATCTAAGTTTAAAATATACCATATCCTAAATTTTTCAACACTGAACTAATAGATATACACATACTATATAAACTGTCCCCATCTGTTAGTTAGGAATAATCTAGAACAGGCCTGCCCATCAGGTAGACCGTAGGCTACTGGTAGTCTGTGAAGGGTTCAAAAGTAGCCCGCCGGCCATCAATAAAAAAAGTGAGGGGACAAGTTCTCCACCCCCTCCCTCCCCCATCCCAAGGACTACCGCTGCCCCAGCAAAGTTCTGGGTCTGCCAGCCCACTGTCTCAGCCAAGTGGGGCAGTTCAAAGGCCATGGCGCATTGAAATCTGTTCCCTCCAGAATGGATTAGTTGGTTTTCAATGCATTCCTATGGGAAACCGCTGCTCTACTTACCAAAGTTTTTACTTATGAGCATGTGCTCTGAACAGATAAATTCGTAAGTAGAGATTTTAGTGTAGTAGCCCTCAGGCACTTTGGGACAGAAAATGTAGACCTTGGCCTGTTCAAAGTTGAACAATCCTGATCTAGAAGTTGTCTTCTGTGGAGAATACAAACATATTTTGTTCAATAAAAGTAGCTAACACATAAAACAGAATACATGAAATAGAGGGTGTGCAAAATTATACTCCAGACAATATTTTCATGTATGACACTGTTTATAAATTCAAAATAAAATTTAAAAAGTTTGAATCAAGAAGAACTTATTACTGGGCATCAAAATAAGCTGTAGTCATCAAATGAGGTTCAGGACAAAAAGCATAAAAGACAGCCTGACATCTCAAAGTCCATTCCGTTGTTTGCTACCTCATCACTGGCATCTAGTGCTTTTGGGCAGGACGAGGGGTGGGAAAGATTACTCTATCATTCCAGTAACATTACTAGTGTTGGCAATGAATTTGAAGAATAAGGTTCACTGATAAGAGTTGCTTCACAGAAAGACTAGCATAAATTAGACACAATTACCTAAGTTCAGGCAATATACGCCCATCATTTGAGTACAAAAGCAATTTTGTACAACTTGGTGTTGACTAAAGATTGCTGAGGAAGAGAGTTAATTCAAAGTGTTTGTTAAGGTTTAGCTGACTATCTTTAGGTCAAGCTTACACACAGAGCTCCAAGAGGCACTTAATTAATTAAATTTATTGCAACTGCATAAGCATGTTGTGCATTTAGTATACATTGAAAACTTTGGAGACTACTTTTCTGCTCAACAGAGCCCTCAGACATATGCACCTTTCTCCAAACCCCAAAGATTAATTCCAGTGTACATCATTCTTTTTCCTGTAGCTTTTGCAAGTTAAATTATGGTCCAATTTTTAATGTGGATTCTATAATTGTAAAAGGAACAAAAGCTATTTTAGTTACAAATAGTTAAAAACGGCCGTGCCTTTCAGCACATAGCTGTCAACTGATTAAGGACACAAACTAGCCAAAGTCTAAGGAATGGGAATTCAAGTCCCACTGATTTCACTGCCGGACATATTAGGAGTGACTTAATTTTGTCACGAAAATCAGTGGGACTTCTACTGTTGCCAGCACAGCACACATAAACCTGGCATACACCCAAATGAACACAGCAGAACATTTCTTCCAAAGTAAAAATAAATGGACCTTGGCTGCTTGAATTGCAATCCTATGCATGTTTTATCTCATATCTGCAGATAAGATTTCAGACAGATCTTCACTGGTAAGGGCCATTTACTACAAATTCGCTGCCCTGGAAGTTTTCCTTCACTGGACAAGAGACAGTCATGGCTACTTACTCATCACATACTTATAAGTACAGCAGTCTTATTAAAAAAATAACTTCTAGAGTCCAGAACCTTGTTTGGCACTGAAGTAAAATCTAGTACTGTATAATAATTCCTTGCTCAGTTGTCTTACTTTGGTTGTTATATTAAACCAAAGTGTTATGTTAAATTCAAAATGGAGACAGCACCCCAAAAAGTAGAAAATGGCTGAGATGTGGGAGAGGAGATATGGACTAGAAAATATCCTTGGGTACGCCACGAGAGATCAAGGCCAAGATCATCAATACTATGATATCCCCAATTATTCAGCACAGATGTGAAATCTGCCCAATGAAGGACACAAAGAAGGAAAAATATATTCAAAATCTGGTGTCGGATGAGAGCTTTCTAGATATCATGGGCTGCGAGAAAGGCAAATATGTACGTTCTATTCCAAATCAAATATGAACTCCCCTTTGAAGCTGAAATAACTGAACTGAAGTGAACATAAGAAGACTCAGTGGAAAATGACAGGAAAATAGGAAGGTCTAACATGAGGCATGTAATGACATATACCATCACGCTGAGTTTAGAAGACTTGAACTGGGCTATTAATGACAAGGCACTCCGGAGAGTAATTGATAGGCTTGTCATAAACTGGACATGGTTTGAGAGCCCATAATGATTACTTCATATATGAGGTGTGGACTATGTGGGCACCCAAAAGAAACACTATGATTAGGCAAGATGACTCAGGCAGCAGTGGCCCCCCAGCCTTTCTTCCTGAGCCATCTCCCCGATTCCTCCCTGCTGGAGGGATTCTGTCTGCCATGCAACCCATTTTGTGCCCATAAATACCCTGTGGCACAGTGGTTAAATGTCTGACCTGCAGCTAAAACTGTGCTCACGACCTGGGTGTTCAATCCCAGGTAGCAGGCTCATGGTTGGCTCAGCCTTCCATCCTTCCGAGGTCGGTAAAATGAGTACCCAGCTTCCTGGGGGTGGGGGGGTGGGGGAATGCGTAGCCTGCATTACTGTAATTAAAAAACTGTAAACCGCCAAGAGAGACTACTTGAAGTGGTATGGGGCGGTATATAAGCAGAACACTTTTTTTTGTTCACCTCAGTCCAGATGCGGTATCGAACACCACCCCACTGCCAGCACCAAAGTAGCATCAGACCTTATGTTTAGTTGTTTTCTGCACATGGGAAGAGAAGGGGGGCTACTCCATCTTCTTCTTTACCTCTACCTGCTGAGCACTTTAGCTCTGATGAGCTAATAAAAGATATAACTGTAAAGGCTGTACACCAAGCCAAGATTATCCAGAAATAAATGTTGTGGTTTATGGCCAAATACGAATCTCCCCCTGTTGTATTTCTCTCTTGACATCCACAGTTTTAAATTGTGCAGCACTCTGATTCAGATGACTATTTTTTTCTGTGTGCCTCCCGTGTTCCCCTGAGAGAAAGGCTGGACCACCTTTTCTACAGAGGCGTCTCCGCCTCTCTCTCTGACTAAGGGCCTTTTCACACAAACCCTAAACTCTGCGGCAAATGGCTCCCAGCTCCTGAGCTTAAAATTGTTTCCCCACCAGCTCTGGAGTTTACAGAAAACTAAGTGTGACCACGCCCACCTAAGCGCGTCCTAGCACTTTTCAGGTACCTGCTCTCCGGGGGTGAAAATCCCTGATGCGGATGTAACCTAGTGAGTGCTGGGCTCTCCTTGCTTCTGTTTGTTGTTTTTTTGCCCCCCGCCCCTTTAAGAGTCAGGAATCAGGATGACGATGGGGCTCGGGGCGGCTTCAACCGGCAGATGGAGGTGAGCCTGCATTCTTTTCTCCCTTTTTTCTCCCTCCCCTCATGCAGGCAGGAGCAAGGAAGTGTGGAGGGGGTGGGAACACAGGAAGAGCAACGAACCCCCAAGATCTCTGGTCCGAATTTAAGTGGCCAGCGGATCTTAGGGGTCGTGTGAAAAGGCTCTAACTGGCTGCCTGCCTTTGCCGAGGTTGAGCGCGGGGCTCCTCCCAGGCGGGCCAAGCATCCGCTGTGAGATTTCCTTCTTGACTCGGCAGCGCCACCTCCCGGCTCACTTAAGAGAAGGGGAGGCGAATGTACACGCACGCACAGAAAGAGCCCCCAAGGACCACTAACGACACCCGGCGCCAGTTGGTCCTTGCACACACACACACTCCCCAGGCGATATGGGGGGGAGGAAGGACGTGGAGGAGGCCAGCACGTGTTGCCAGCTGGCCTTCTGATTGGCCGGTCACTCTTCTCTCCATTGGAAGAGGTCTATCTAGGACGGATTATTACACAGCGATGGCCAACCAGCAACTTGGGCCCCCCAAAGCACCCCACCCCCTGCCCTCAACTGGCCGCCACACGCGTGACATTACCATCACACTGGCTAAGGTCGGCCCCACCCCTTTGTTCATACTGTTCTAATACACACACCCATGGAGTTTGGTGGCTCAGCAGGCTAGAGAGCTCAAAACAGTCGGTGGCTCAACGGTTCGAATCCCGGGTGCCACACAGCAGAAGGAGCTCCCACCGTTAACACTAGCTCCTGCCAACCTCTTTATTTTATTTATTTAAAGTATTTTTACCCTGTCTTTCTCCTTGGAAAAGGACCCAAGGCGGCTCACAGTAATGAGGGATAATATCCAGTCCAGTACAATTAAGTCATATTCAAGTATTTGAGAACAAGGAATTGAGGGACATCTTACACAGCATTAATAGAGAACATTACATAAAGCAACACGGTTATAAGTAGCTACAAACACAAGGTCTATGTAAACCCATAGATTCATATAAAAGACACATAATAGGTAGTCCATCATTCAGGGAAAGCTTGCCTGAAGAGAAAGGTCTTTGCCTGTTTCCGAAAGACATCAGAGATGGGGCAGTCCTGGCCTCTAAGTGGGAGGGAGTTCCAAAGTCTGGGCGCCCTTTCATGGGTTCCCACCTAGCAGTTCGAAAGCATGCACTGTACTGGCAAGTAAATAGTGACCACAGGAAGGCAAAACGGTGTTTCTTTGCAGCCATGCCAGCCACACGGCCATGGATTTGCCCAACACTGGCTCTTTGCCCATAAAGTGTGACACAACTGGCGTGCATATGCAGAGGGAACCTTTACCTTTTTTAGCACACACACACACACACTCCTACCCCACCCCTGACACCTGCCCGGTCACGCTCGCCTGCCCCGCCGCCGCTTGGGCCGCGCCCGCGCTCTCTTCCCGGGGCCACGTGACTTCCCTCCTTCCCAAGAGGAGGCGGCGGCCACCGCGCCCCTTGTCACGTGACGCCGCCCGGGTTCCTTCCTCCCCCCCCCGCAAGCTCTCGCGGAAGCAGAACTGGGGGAAAAGAGAAGGGGGGGCGAGCGGGCAAAGGGGGGGGGGGGGGGGGTGCGGGAAGAGCGCCCCCTTTTTTTTTTTTTTTTTTGAGGAGCCGGTCGCGCCTGCGCAGCCGGCCCCAGCTGTCATCCGCGTACGCCGTACGGGAACCACCCGCCCTGCCTTCCGCGAGAGGGGCACGTGAAGAAGAGTGGCTGCCGGTGCCTTCTGGCTGGGAGGGAGGGAGGGAGGGGGGGGTCGAGAGAGCGCGGTGGCTTCTCCTCGTCGTCGTCGTCGTCGTTCCTTCTCCCACGGCCAGGTCAGAGCGGCGGCGGCGGCCTCGGGTCGTGGGGAGGGAGGGAGAGAGAGAGGCGAGGGGGGGTCAAGGGGATTCCCTCCCCCGGAGGAGGGGGAGGAGGGAGGGAGGAGGTTGTCCCTCCTGAGGGAGGGGTCCCCGCTGAGGCGGAGGGAGTAACAGGTGGAGGAGGAGGCCTTTGGGGCGGCGGGGGGGGGAGGAGGTGGCTGGCGGGGGGGCGGGGGGTGTTGATGGAGGCGGGGCCCTCCTCCTCCTCTTCCTCCTCCCTCCTCCTCCTCCTCTTCCTCAGAGCGTCGCGTGGCGGCGGGGGGGGGAGAAAAGGGGGAAGGAGGCGAGGGAAGGTGCGGGAGGGGAGGGCCAGGGGATGCCCCCCCGTGATGGAGGGAGGGGGAGGAGGAGGGGGAGGGAGGGGGCGCCTGTGGTTGAGAGGGGCGGCGGCGGCGGAGGAGGGAGGGAGGGAGGACGAGGATGGGGGAGGCGGAAGTGCTTCCCGGGCGCGTTGTCCGGGGTGGGGGTGGGGGTGGGGGGAGGCGGGAGTCGTGCCCCGAGTGAGGAGGGAGCCCTGCTCTCGCCCTCCCTCCCCGGGAGATGGACTGGACGGGGCAGCGGCCGGGGAGGAAGAGACGGAGCGGCCCAGGAAGCAGAGCCAGACTAAATAAAAACTGGGCTTTTGTGGACGGGTGTGATTGCTTTGCGCTCTCTCTCGCTCTCGCTCTCTCTCTCTGTGTGTGTCCACCGTGGTTGTTGTTGTTGTTGGCTGGTTGTGGGCAGGGTGGCTCTTTAAACATGCCTGAGGGAGTGCTGGGCTGTGTGTGGAATGGGTTAAAGCCTCAGTGAAAAATGGAGCTGTAAGTAAGAATGTGTTTTCACTGTCCTGGTGCAGGTAGGATGGGGAGGAGCGGGGACCAGTCGGTTCGGAGTGCGTACTTATTTATTTATTTAGAATAACTTTACCCCCACCTTTGTCCTTGGAAAAGGACCCAAGGTGGCTTGCAATAATAAGGGGGGAAAATACAGCCCAGGACGTTTAAGCGCCCCATCTGAAAGCCTCTCTGCGTGGGCTTCTCTGGAGAACGCGAGTCTTAAGTGCCTGGTGCCAATTAAGAAAGTTTCTCCTGGCGTCCCAGATGTAATCTGCAAGCACTTCCTCCTTTACATCAGTAGCTGTTACTATGTGTCCCGATTATGGCGACCACTCTTCTATTTGAAGGACTGCCCAAACTAGGTCAAGTTTTAAGATAAAGAACCATAAGAATGGCAAGAGGGGGCCTAGAAGTTGGCTACTCACATTTAGCACTTGGACATCTGACTGAACAAGCACACAGACAGCCGGTTGGGTCTCCCTCATTGTTCTGGAATCCACTGTATTTACACTTAAATTACAATAGTTATTTCCCTTTATTTGTAACATCCAAGTATACATAGTATACCCATGGTTTCAATTATTTGGTGCTTGGAATTTGGTAAGACTGAGCTAGGGCTCCCTCTCTCAACCAGGGACATCAAAGAAACTGAAAGTAAGTGCTGCTTTTATTCTACTCTTTCTGGTGTCTGTAGGAGGGGCTTGGAACCAATTCCTACACCCAAGTCCTACTGCATAGAGATCAGTATTTAAGCAAGCAATTTATTTCCTCTCTGGGGTTATGCATAGGTGATAGTACGGACCCTAGCTGTTCCAGAACAGAGTAGAACAGAATAACACTTTATTGTCATTGTATATATACAACAAATTAAAAAGTGCCATCCAGTCTGCACATCACTCAGTCCAAATATAAAAATTCCAAAACATAAAACTATCATTTAAGAAACAAGTATCCTTATACATACTCCTACATTCTCTTGAATGTAGACATCTTGAACACTCTTAAGAAACATTTCACATGTACCAGACAGAATACAAATAAATTAACCATCACTTAGCGGAAACATGTTTCAAATAAAATTTTAAGATTTTAAAGATATTATGCAGATATATGTCTTATAACTACAGATTTTCATGCACTTCAGATAAAAAAACATATTTGTTTGTTTATATGCCATCTTTCTCCCCATAAGGGACCCAAAGCAGCTCACAACAAACCTGTAAAAGAATAAGAAGCTAGAACACTAAAAAAATTATATACAGTACTGCATTAAAGTGCATATGCATAGTTAGAAGTAAAGCTGGAAACCTACATGAATGCAAAAGCACATACAGTACAAGTTTACCAAGATCCCATTTAAACATGCATAAAAAGGTCTTTCTCCTTAATAATCAAGTCCAGAAAGAACTGTAAAAAACTAAAAGGGACAGAGAGAAAACACAGTACTTTTTGGACTTCTAATTTACCTTACTGCATGTTTTAAGGGTCCATTTGAGAGGTATGTAAACTCTAATTTTGTTTTTTCTAATAGAAAGGAATGGTATATTAAAAGTAATGGAAAGTTACTTTGATTCTGCAATCTACAGAATTCTATTACATTCATGCAGCAACTTTAAGATTCTCTAATATATACACTAATATGTGGTCAATATTTGCAGGCCTGTTCATTGGGCAACATACTGCTACAAAAAGCAAGAGTGAAAAACACAGGTTCTATGCAGTGAAGATTGTAGATGTCACTGGATAAGATTTTGTTTAAATAGTTTTATTGTTTTATTTGTCCATTGCCTTTTTAACATTTTAACTGTTTTAACTGTTCATTTTAATTATAAGCTGCCCAGAGACCTTTGGGTAGTGGGTGGCATATAAGTTGTATAAAATAAATAAATAAATAAATAAATAAATAAATAAATAAATAAATTTGCTCCCTGTAAAAGAATGGTTTATTGCAGATTTTAGAATTCACTCTTTCAGGGCTTCCTTCAATCATCTAGTAAGGCAACTGAATTTGAATTCTAAAGATTGTGCATGTGTTGGGTAGCAGTAGAGTTACCTAGTGAACTAGTACCATCACCTAAAATTTATCTTCTACTTTGCTAGATAAACACTGCTATATTTTTCTTTACTTTTTTCCTCAGTCTACCAAAGTCATTATGCCCTCAATCTAGTTGCTACTCCCAGTTAAAATAGACTCTTTCAATCAATATTATTTACATTATATAAATATTGACTTACTATTCAGTAATTGATTCAACAGGTCTACTCTAGGTGCAGTAATCCCTGAATTTTAGTGTGAAATATGGAAGAATCACCAAAATCATTTATTAGAATAATGAATTAAAATTAAATAACGAATTAATTTTTTAAAAAAGTTGCAGCTTGAATGTGTGTTTCAAGCAGAGTTGCTTCTCTTTGCCATTGTTGTTCATTCATTGTGTCCGATCTTCGAGACCCCAAGGACCAGAGCACGCCAGGCCCTCCTGTCTTCCATTCTCTTTGCCATTAACCCACAACAAATATATTTTCTTCAGTTTATTGAGGGTGTCAGAATTGGGGTTTAATCCTTGTTCAACTAGGAATTAAGTAGTTTATATTCACATTTGTCGCCATGTCCAATCATGGAGCATATCTGCCCATCACATTAGCTGTGATTTGGTGCTTTGGCAATAAATCATCTTACAGACCACTGAACAAAACTAATTTGTTTCTCCCTGTTTCTGGTCTGCTTCTCTCCTAAACTTCTTATGTTCTTACGTCTTGTTTAAGGGTGGTTAAAGAGATAGAACTTCTTATGTTCTATGTTTTGTTTAAGGGTGGTTTGTCCATGACAGACCAAGGCACGGACAAGCCATAGTTTTGGGGTTACCTGATTTCCGTGATGTAAATTTCTATGATGTAAATCAGAATTTATAAGCCAGCAATAAATGCTGGCGTATAATTATGATTTATAGCAGGACAGCAAACTGCTGTATGATTGCGGAGATTGGTGTTAACACAAGAATGAACACAGAATTAAACTAGAGCCTAACAATCTGTGAACATTTATTTTGATTATATTATACCTGCCATTTTGGCGTTGCAGTTTTCACTGAAACATCTCAAGACACCACATCCTGATATACAATATAAGCTTCATTTTGGGGGACTATCACTAAATAATCAGTTCAAAATCAGCAGCTGATGAATTAAAACTATATGTCCCCCATAGACTCTTGTTTTAATAAATGTTTTTATTTATTTGGTCAGGCAGGAACTTCTTGTGCTTTTTTTCACTAGCAATTTAACTGAATTCTCTAGAACAGGCCTGCCCAACAGGTAGACCGTGGGCTATTGGTAGCCTGCGAAGGGTTCAAAAGTAGCCCACCGGCCATCAATAAAAAAGTAAGGGAATAAGTTCTCCACCCCTCCCTCCCCCATCCCAAGGACCACCACTGCCCCAGCAAAGTTCTGGGTCTGCCAGCCCACTGTCTCAGCCAAGCGGGGCAGTTCAAGGGTCATGGTGCATTGAAATCTGTTCCCTCCAGAACAGATTAATTGGTTTTCAATGCATTCCTAAGGGGAAACCACTGCTGTACTTACAAAAGTTTTTACTTATGAGCATGTGCTCGCAACAGATAAAATTCGTAAGCAGAGGTTTTAGTGTAGTAGCCCTCAGGCACTTTGGGCTGGAAAAAGTAGACCTTGGCCTGTTCAAAGTTGAACAGCTCTGCTCTAGAAGACAGGGTAGCCTCGCGTGCACCAGGAAATAAATATCTGGGACAATATTCCTAAGCATTCTTCTGATTATTAGGGACGAAGTCAACAGTATGGTCATGAGAACTGCATGGTTTGATAAGACTTTAAAGTTGGACAAATCAGTTAAAGGTAAATTAAAATGAGCTAGTAATCCAGAGGAGACAACTATTGTGTTCGTTCAAATCAATTCACATTTCCTGGCCTGTTCACAGCAACAATGTAATATCTTTTCTTCATTGTGCTTCGCAGTACTGATAATGATCTTGGCACCGCAACACCAGCTTATCAAAAAAACACTATTAGTTTGTTCCACCCAGTCAAAGAACTTGGCCTTCTTTAGATTTTGACTTAAAGGACATTATTTAGTGGAACAATTTTTGTGTAAGGTTTTTATTATGGTTTTCATTATTTGATATTTTATGTTTTAACTGTTTTAATTCTTTTGATTGTAAGCCGCCTAAAGACCTTCGGGTAGTGGGCGGCATATAAGTGGTTAAAAATAAATAAATAAATAAATAAATAAACTTCCAAAAATCTTATGCCTTGCTGCTTCAGTTGGCTACAAGATACTTGACAACTGGGTCTTGACTCTGACATACAAAAACTTGTGCAGCTTAAGATAAATGTATGCCAGAGGCTATTGAACCAATTTCCAAACTAAAGCATCCACAGACTTCCCAAACATCACTTTTTGTTATATTTTATAAGCTGTACAAATTATTTTTGACATGTTTTGCAGCAAAAATATTCATTCATTTGTGCACTAAACTATGAGATAGAAATGAATGCAAACTACTTAGTTTGAAAGCTTGCTACTCATTATCACGAACTCTGTTTTTCTCTCTGGCTATTTATCCTTGGTTACCATGGGTCCAGAAGAATACTGAACACTGAGAAAATAAATTTAAATTTGTCACATATTGATAATTGATATGGCCCTGTACCAGTGTGCGATGGCTTTCAAGCAAATAGAGGGGAGGGAGTAAACATTGTACATTGCATCAGACTTAAACTATGACCAAAAAAAAAGTCACAATTGCTGTACTCCAAAGCCAACTTTCATGCTTCAAGTCCACTTCTTCAAACCTGATTGACAAAAGCCCTCCTTGAAATATAACAGTGAAGTCTTTACAGTGCCACAATGGGGTTTTTAATTTTTATTTCATATGTTACGCTTGCATAGCTACTTCTTTGGAAAACTGTGTCTCAGTTTCTGCTGAGAAAAATAAATTAGCAAAACCGACAAGGGAAATTCACGTTAAATGTAAGAAACACCTTATAGTGTGAACACAAAATCTAAATAGATGTTGGGAGCCCAGACATGGCTAGCTTGCCCTTTCAGAAATGAAACAAAGTAACCACTAGGAAATAAACATTGTTACAGGCTGCCTTTGATTCTTTTAAGCAGTAAGGCAGGATAAAAATAAGTTGCTTCTAACTTCCAGTGACCATATGAATTAATGACTGCCAGAATATCTTACAGTTAACAACTCCATTCATGTCTTCCAAGCGAAAGCTCATGGTTTGCATCAGTCTGTTTCATATTAGGACTTTACCTTTTCCTATTGCCTCCCCTTTATTCTATCATTATAGTGTTTACCAAGGAGTCTTGTCTTTTCATGCTAAGTCCTAAATATAGCCTAATAATTCTAGTTTACTTGTTTTTGTTTCCAGTGAGAGTTCAGAATTAATTTGATTTGAAAATCCCTCTTTCAACAGGGGTGGGGGATTTAGGCACAATCTGTCTCCTACTTATCATTCTGCCCTTTCATTGATTCTCGGACAAAACAGAAGCACTTCACACCTCCACCAGGAAGGCTATGGCTGAGGACCCATACTTAATGGGTGTTGGGAAAGGTTGAATAGGTGGGACTTTCACACACCCCAGGCCATTGTCCACCTAAGGAGCCTATTCAGACCAGGATGGGGTGAAACCAAGGTGAACTATAAATTGGAAACCTCCCACTAATTTTTCTCAGACTGAGCAACCTAGGGCGCTTTTACATGATCCCTAAAATCCGAGGCAAAAGGATCCCAGATCCGGAGCTTAAAAATGTTTTCCCACCAGCTCCAGACCTTAAAAAAAATTAAGTTCGACCATGCCCACCTAAGTGCATCCCAGCGCACTTTTCAAGTACCTGCCTCCAGGAGGTAAAAAATATTCCAATGCAGATTGTAAAGCTGTGAGTGCTGGGCTCCCTCGCCTTCTTTGTTTTTTTGTCTCCGCCGCCCCTTTAAGAGACAGGAATCACTACAGGGTTGCTCGGGGCTGCTCCGACCGGCAGACGGAGGTGAGCCTACATTTTTTTCTCCCCCTTTTCTCCCTTTTTTTCTCCCTCCCCTCACGCAGACAGGAACAATGGAGTGCGGAGGGGTGGGAACACAGGAAGTGTGACAAACCCCCACAATCTCTGGCCTGAATTTAAGTTGCCACCAGATTTTAGAGGTCGTGTAAAAGCTCCCCTACTTGAACGAATAGTGAAACATTTTGGTCCCACAAGAAAAGAAATCTCGTGCTTTAGCGATTAAATGCCTGCACTGCAGCTAAAACTGTGCTCACGACCTGGGGTTCAATCCCAGGCAGCAGGCTCATGGTTGACTCAGCCTTCCATCCTTCTGAGGTCAGTACAATGAGTACCCAGCTTGCTGGGGGGTGGGGAATGTGTAGCCTGCATACTGTAATTAAACTGTAAACCGCTCAGAGACTACTTGAAGTGGTAGGGGGTGGTATATAAGCAGAACACTTAAGTCCAGTTACCATGACCCAGATCCCAGATAACCTCACCTGGATGACTGAGAGTCTCCACAGACATCAGTTCAAATTAATCTTTTTATATACAGTACTATAAGGGAATGTTGTGGTTCCCATTGGCACATTCTTATACAGCGGTACCTCTACTTATGAATTTAATAAATTCCAAATGCATGCTCATAAGTCAAAAAACTTGTGAGTAGAGCAGCCATACCTAAATAAATAAATAAATAAATAAATAAATTTACAAATTATAAGTAGAGCAGATCACATCTACAATTTGAAAGGCAGCAGTTAAAACACCAACAGTTTTCCGATCTTAAGTCAAATTGCTCGTAAGTAGAGCTGCTGTATTTAAGAATCTTTTCTAATTTATTCATAGTTGCTCTTCCAAGTGTGTTGTCTTCTGAATTCTTGCTGTGATCTCTGTGTTGACTGATGACTGAACCAAATTATATCATTAAACTGTTTCAGTTTCTTGATCATTAATTTTACAATTACAATTGTGTTAGTTTGCTCTTTAAGAAGATTTAATCTTGCTTTTGCACTTTCTTGGAGTTCTTGTTTCCATCTTCTCTTTATTTTATGTTGGTAAAATTATATAGTCCCTCTGTTGATCTTCTGGCATCTCTGACCATTTCTATTTTATTTCTTGCCAGTTATGGAAAATATCTCTTGTTTACCTTCTGTTGTTCTTTTCTGTTCCTTGGCAATAATTATTACAAGAATTTTCTTTATCCCCGTATGCAGGTGATTAAAAATGTAATTTAGCATTTTGATCTTATTTCTATTTCTGCTCTTTGCTTCTGGTATGATAGTTTTATCAATCATCCATCAAGTTTTGTATTCTTTAGACTCCAAATAGTCTTTTTGCACTGTTTCCTGAATGTATCGCTAGCTTCAATCACAGTTTTTCTGTATTTTTGTTAACTGAGCTTAGTAACATAGATCTGTTCTTCATATGGACTTCTGAATTTTTCAAGAATATTATTTAATTTATTAATTTATTGATTTTTGACACTGTGATTGTTCTGGTGTTCAGCT
>JAHTLZ010000237.1:29938586-29961431 GCA_023846285.1 Phrynocephalus versicolor | reverse complement strand
GTCTATGGCACTAAGTATCTGCGCTTAAATCCAATTCTGGTTCCAAATGGAGAAGAGCCATTAAAGCAAGTGTTAGATGATGCATTAACACATATGATTCAGTGGCTTTGTTCTAGTTGTAACTACCAGCAGGGTTATAATCCCAATCTCCAAGACAAAGTCAGAAAATTAACACTGTCCTTCAATTTCCCCCCCTAGAGTTACCCTCCTATCTGCTATAATCCCCCCCCCCACTAATGTATTATTGTCCATTTTGCACTTGACTGAACAAATGGCAGCATGACTTTGGAAAAAAAAGTGGCGGAGACAACTGAAGAACAGTAAAAGACATATCTGGCCAGCAGTGTTCCCTTTGCACAACGTGAGTGTGCAATGCTGCATCACATGCACACAGCTGACCCAGTGTTTCTGACAATTTGCTTCTGGTTGCAGCTGGAATTCTATTTGAAGAGGAGCTCATAGTAGAGGGAATATTGCTTGCCAGTAAAGAATAGTAACAATCAAACAGGTTTATAGAGTGAAAGAATATGTCAAGCTTTGCATTTAGTCACATGCTCATCTCAATCAAGCCTGAGCAAAGTGTAATGTTACATTAATCTCTCATATAACAACAAAAACCAGGCCTCCAGACTCCACTAAATTTAAATAAATCTCATGTGTCCAAATTATGCTGTGCCACCTGAGATTTTCTTCTAAACAAGGAGAGCCATGAAAATACATACTTTGATTAAGCAAAAACCTTTTTAATAGTTAAATCTGTCAAGCTGTTAAATATCACATTCAATTTGAAATCATGAAGAAATGAGAAAATAGTCTGTTTCACTCATCTAAAAAGAGGTTAACAGCCACTTAAACATATAATGTATTTAATGTGTTAGAATCCATATAAAACAGGCATTGTAATGCATCTTGGAGAATTGCAACCTATCAAAATAAAGCAAACACATATAAACCAATCTGTAATATTGGCTTGGAGTAATTCTACTGCTACTGGACCAGGTCAAATATATGGGAACAAATCACCTGGCAATAAATGATTAAGAATTAAGATCATTAAGTGTACTGCTGAGCAATGCTTCCTGGAAGGGAAACTGAATATCAACAGGGATCTTAATACAGTAGTTGTTTCCAGGTGTGAAATGCCATACCATCAGCTGTTGGGATCCAGGAATAATCAGCTTCTTTATTTTGGCATCACATTTAACTGTATGAATATTTGTCTGAAGAAGTGGATTTGTCCATAAAAGTTCATATTAAAATGTAGCAGTTAGTCTTGAAGGTGCCACAGTATTTTGTCTTTTCATTTTTTTCTGACTTAGCATAAATTAACAAGGCTACCACTTTTAAATCTCTAATCTAGAATATATCACTTAATGGGTATATTAATCATTCAGAGTGGCATTTTTTCTCTTTATATTTGTTTGTTTATTGTTTTTAGCTTTGAATATTATATTTAATATTTTTGGCAACTGCATACTCATTGTCTCCAACTTTGCATAGTGTCCTTCAATGTTGTAAGCCATCTAGGATCTTTTCCAAAAAAGCCAGAGTAATTAAAAAATTGAATAAAAAATAAGTAAATTAAACCAGTCCTGCAGTTAATATAAATCGCTTCATGCTGATGAGGTGCAAACAATGTCACATTTTTGAGCAACTCAGTTGAATTATAAACTACACCAATAGATATTTGACCTTTAGGGTGAGAACAGCCCTATACAATAGTGATTAAATAGATTGTGCTAAGCCTCTGAAAATGTGTGTAGATTCACTCATCAGTTAATCATAGAAAAATCTTGACTCTCAGAAACAGCAAGTCAAAGCACTGGCTTACACCTCTTGCCTGAGGTGGCCAAGTTTGCAGAAGACACAAAACTTTTCCAGGTGTTGAAGACCAGAAGGGAAAGACTTCCAGAAGGATCTGTCCAAACTTGGAGAATGGGTAGCAAAGTGGCAAATGTGTTTCAGTATAAGAAAATGTAAAGTAATGCACATTGGGGCAAAAACACAAAACTACTTACCATCTAATGGGTTCTGAGCTGTCCATGATGGATCAGGAAAGAGATCTTGGTGTGTTGGTGGACAGCTCAATGAAAGTGTCAACCCAGTGTCTGGCAGCAGTGAAGAAGGCTGATTACATGCTAGGGATCATTAAAAAGGGAATTGAAAATAAAATAGCCAGTATTATAATAACGTAGTACAAAATAATGGGAAGGTTTGACCTGGAGTATTTTGTACAGTTCTGGTTGCCACATCTCAAAAAAGACATAGTGAAACTGGAAAAGGTGCAGAAGAGAGAAGAGAGTGACTAAAATGATTACTGGGCTGGGGGACCTCCCTTATGAGGAAAGGCTACAGTGTTTGTGCTCTTTCATCTGGAAAAAAGATGCCTGAGTCGGGACACGATTGAGATGTACAAAATTATGCCGGGGGTGGTTAAAGTGGATAGAGGGAAGCTCTTTTCAGTCTCACACAATACCTGAACCAGGAGTTACCCACTCAAACTGAGGGTTGGGAGAGTGAGAACAGACAAAGAAAATATTTCTTTAACCAGTGTGTTGATAGTCTGTGGAACTCCTTGCTACAGTAATGGCAATGGCATCTGACTTAGATGCCTTTAAAATGGGATTGTGCAGATTTCTATATGAAAAGTCCATTGCAGCCGTGATGGGTATGTGTGTTATCTCCAGCCTTAAAAGGAGGGTACCTCAAAATGCCAGACGGAGGGAAGAGGTACCAGGAGACAGGTATCTAGTTGTCTCATGTGCTGCCACACACATCCGGTTGGGCCATTGTGAGATACAGGAAGCTGGACTAGATGGACCCTTGGCCTGATCTGGTAGGGCTCTTCTTATGTTATTATATTAAGTTGGAAAAAGTAGAATTTAGTATTGTATCTGTGGATGGGCATGAATCACTTTGTGCTGAGTCATCAAGAGTTGTTCAGCACATCACCACGAGTGCCATACATTCTCTTCCCCCACTGCCTTGGTTGCATCTTCTGCTCACTAGCTGGTGCACACTGCTTGGCTCCTCCTTGTCATGTGACTAACTAGTTCAAGTTGAAGTGGCAGCTGGAAGAGGCAGATGAGGGAAGCAGGTGGTCCTGCCATAACTGGACAGTCACACAACAAGGAGGAGACAAGCAGCATGCACTAGGTAGTGAGAGGGGAGCTGGTCAGGGCGGGCGGGCGAAGGGAATGTATGGTGCCTGTGATTCCATGCGGAGAACTTTTGACTACTCTGCATGAAGCAATTCATGCCCGTCTTTAATTACATCCAAATACTTTAACTCTACACAGTGCATCCTCAAAAATGGGAATGTCATTCTAACAGTTAAACTTCTTCCAGATCTTGCCCACAAATACATGATGTTTCATATTGCAATATATTTGACCAGCAGTTTCAGGTTTGTTAATTTTTCTTCTCCCTGGAGCTACTTATTTTATCCTATCACTAATCTTCTGCACATTGAAATTTTTCAGAATATAATAGTTTATGGATATGGGTTTACAGAAACTACTGTTTTCAAAATTAGTAAAATGTATCACTATGTTTATAATATGCGAAAATGACACTATTTAAGTAGTAATACAAATTATTGTTCTCTTTCTCTGTCCTCTGCAGGTCCAGTACATAGATTGTTGGATTAATGCAGAAAGCAGTTACCAAAGTAACAGGTAAATACAGCACGTTTAGTATTTTCCAAATTTTCCTTCATTTTAATTTCAGTTTACAATGATGCCTTGAATTATGAATGTCTTGAACTGTGAAAAAATTGAATTACAAAGGGAAATACCAGATTGCGGAGCTGTCAAAATCACCTGGCTGTCGAGTGCACTGACAACCAAGTGATTTTGACAGCTCCACAGCCTGGGATATTTCCCTTTGTAATTCAGTTTTTTCACAGTTCAAGAAATTCGTAATGTCTTGAACAAATTTTTCACAGTTTAAGACATTCAGAAAGCAGGTGGGCAGAGGGGGTCGGCGCCTTCAGATACCCGCTACCCCCCCTGATAATCCTGCCTGCTTCAACTCCTGGGTTCGGAGCAGCAAGGATCTGCTTTTAAAAGACCCACACATGCCATGCAAAGAGCATTCCTGTTGGAAACCACATTTTGAATTACAAAAATTTTGAACTGTGAAAAATATGTTGGAATGGATTAATTTCGCAATTCAAGGTATCACTTTATATGAAATGGCTAATATTATAATTCTGAACGTTTTTATTTCTGAACAGAAGGATTTACTTTTACATTTTAATAATTGTGTCTTGTAAAGTCCCAAATAAATTATTTGTGCCTTCAGTTCTTATTTTATGAAGCATGAACTTAGCTTATTTTATATTGCATCTAATATTTCTCTTTAACATCCCCCTACAAGTGTCCATAATAATCCTTCTGTAGTCCCAGCACTTACTCTATTTATACATGAAAGGATCCTTGTTGGTCCTTGGGTTTTACAGTCACACCCTGCCATTTTGCGGTTCAGGTCCCGCAGTCCCGCTACATCGCGGGATCGCAGTACCTGCACCGCGGGGGGGGCAGGGGGCCATCTGGTCGCTCCGTGCACCCCCCGCACCTCCAAGAAGCCTGGGGGGGCGATAACGTCGCTCTCCGTCGCTCTCCCTGGCGCCACCGCGCAGGAGGGCTGCGGGGAGGGCTGGCGTCCTTCTCCGCAGCCCCCCAGGCGCCTCCGGAGGGCCTTGAAGCTGCGCGGAAGGGCTGCGGGGATGGACGGTGTCCCTCTCCACAGCGCCCCGGGCGCCTCCGGAGGGCCTTGGAGCCGCACGGAAGGGCTGCGGTGACGGACGGTGTCCCTCTCCGCAGCCCCCCAGGCGCCTCCGGTGGGCCTCTCTGTGGCACCTCCGGTGGGCCTCTCTGTGGCACCTCCGGTGGGCCTCTCTGTGGCACCTCCGGAGGGCCTCAGAGCTGCGGGGATGGCTGGCGTCACTCTCTGTGCCCCCTGGGTGCCTCCGGAGGGCCTCGGAGCCGCATGGAAGGGCTGCGGGGATGGACGGTGTCCCTCTCCGCAGCGCCCCGGGTGCCTCCGGAGGGCCTCAGAGCCGCGTGGAAGGGGTGCGGGGACGGACGGCGTCCCTCTCCGCAGCTCCCTGGGCGCCTCTGAAAGGCCTTGGAGTCGTGCGGGGGGGGGGCGATCGGGTCGCTCTGTGCCGCCCCCCCTTCTCCGAGGCTTTTGGGAAAGGTGCGTGATCGCCCCCTCGCCCTCAGCCCCCCCGCTTCCGCATATCATGGATTTTTGTGGATTGCGGCAGGGGGTTACTGTACCTAAATATCATGGCCATTACATAAAATAGGCATGTTTCCTCTAGCCTTGTGGTTCCCAACTTTGGGTAACCCAGATGTTCTTGGGCTATAACTCCCAGAGCCTTCCCTAATAGCTGGGGTTTCCTGGGAGCTGCACTCCAAGAACACCTGGGTTTCCCAAGGTTGGGAAACATAGCCTCTAGCCCAGGGGTGTCCAAACTTTTTGCAAGGAGGGCCAGATTTGGTGACGTAAAAATGTGTGGGGGCCGACCATTCAGCCACATTTGGCCCCCGGGCCAGACTTTGGACAAGTCTCTATAACATGCAAGGAGGAAGGGAGGATGCTGCAGCAACGGATCTGGGGTTGGGTAGGCTAGGCAGGTGGCTGGGGGGATGGACAGAGGCAGGGAGAGCAGGCAAACCATAAAACTGCAAGCTAACGCCTCAATCCAGTATGGGGAGGGGCCAGCTGGCAGGGATGCGTGATAGTCTGAGCCGGTGGGGAGAAGAAGCCACGGGCTGCTCAGAATTTGAACATGGGCCACATTTGGCCCCTGAGCCTGACTTTGGACATGCCTGCTCTAGCCTATTTAACTTAGATCTTTTTTTTATATACCGCCCATACCACTTTAAGTAGTCTCTGGGTGGTTTACAATTTTAATTACAGTGTGCAGGCTACACATTGCCCCCCCCCCCCCAGCAAGCTGGGTACTCATATTACCGACCTCGGAAGGATGGAAGGCTGAGTGAACCTTGAGCCTGCTACCTGGGATTGAACCCCAGGTCGTGAGCACAGTTTTACCTGCAGTACAGGCCTTCCTCCACTGAAGAAAGAGTTAAATTGGATATGAGAGAGTGACAAAGATCTTTTATTCCCCATAATAGTATAACTGTGTATTTGTTCACAGAAGGAAAGTGCAGTAGTTCATTTTGCACTGTGTATATGCCTCAGACCATCACTCAGGCACCATGGTCCAGATAATCCATTAAAAATTTAAGGAATTCTTTGTGAGGTTTTATTTGAACATCAAAATACTGTAAATTAAATTTCCAACTTCAGACTGATCAGCATATATAATATAATTGAATTAGATGCTGTGGAAACAATTACGGCTTTTGAAAGAGTTCAGTTTTGTGGGTTCTGTCCATGCTATTATATTTTGTTCCCCTTTTTTATATGTTTTGTTTCCTGTGTGCTTCTTTGCATATTTATTAACATGCAGTTGATATGATAGAAAGAATTAACATGGTAAAAAGAATTTAGAGATACAGTGTGGCCACCAGTTAGATTTGTACAATCTTTGGTATAAAACTTTTGGAAGCCATTTATAATGTTTTTTCTAAAATGTATTTTATTATCAATAATGTATAGTGTATTTGCTTACTAGCAGATATAGCACTGAGCAGCCATGGCTGCTCAATCATTGGATCCTCCTCCAAATGCAAGCTGTAAAATCATGACATTTCGGCCTAGTATGGATGAATTCAGGGAATTTAACAAATACTTGGCATATATGGAATCGAAAGGTGCTCATCGTGCTGGTTTGGCAAAGGTAAATGCCTTTATGTGCTGTAGATGACTTAACAATGAATTTTAGTATATGTGCTCCTTTTCCACTCTTTCTTTCAAATAGATTTGCACTTCTAATATCAGCAGCACAATGGAGTTTGATATATTGCTATCATTTGACAAAATCTTGTTTTTATTTTATGCCCTATATGTCAAACGGGTAAAATGAATATAGTCTTGAATGTGTCTAATTATGCATATTAATGTTGCATAATACTGTATAAAGGTATGCATGTCTTGCTGTTGCTACAAGATACATTTACTTGAAGATATTTACTACAATAAATGAATAATAAATAATTACTGTGCAGAAACAAAATAGATTCTGTAATCTCTTAAACATTATTTACAAATCTCTTTCTTTCTTTCTTTCTTTCTTTCTTTCTTTCTTTCTTTCTTTCTTTCTTTCTTTCTTTAAATACACTAATACATTGGTTTACAAACATAATTCATTCTGGAAACATTCTTGAAAATCAAAATAATCGTAAACCAAAACAAATTAACCCATAAGAAATAATGAAAAGCCCTGTCAGATATATCATGCTGACACCAGATGTCTGGCCCAAAATTATCTAGTGAATTTCATGGTAAATTGGGGGTTTGAAGTCAGGTTTACCAAGTCCTAGTTCAGAAGTCAAATCATGAAGCCAGCGGCCGGTGATATGCATGCATTTTCAGAAACCTGTTAACTCCATAGTCAGACACTGTGGCAATTAAAATAGGTTGAACTCTGCTGGTTGAAGACTGAAAACATTAAACTAAACAGAATCTAAATTGAAGAAAATGTTTTTAAAATATTCATACTGTTTAGCTTAAAGCCATGAGGGCACCTATAATAGTCACAAAAGTCAGAATTAGAGATGGGTGTTTTATTTCGGAAGGAGACTGGTTCCGAAATGAAACATGCCAGCACAGCTGATGCTCGGAACCCAGTCCCACCCTCAGGAACAAAATCAACCACTGTCTTACTTTGCTGTAGCTCGCGCTGGGTGAAATTCCAATTGGGAAGCAGCCTCTGATGTGTCATCTTTCCATCTCCTGGGTGCTGGCCAATCAGGAGCTCTGCAAGGACATGCATCATCCTACCTCCCTGTCTGATTGGTCAGCATCAGGGAAAAAGAAAAATGACACATTGGAGGCTGCTTCCTGGTTGGAATTTCAACCATCCATTAACTTTTTAGAAGTATAGTTGCACAATTTTGAATATCAGTTTTTAAATGGGTAATAGAAATGATGCCTACCGTCTGCTAGGTTATAGCAAATGTGTGCTAAATTATAGTACCGTAGTTGCTAATGCCTGTTAAGCCAGTCTTTGCCTATGTTAAAAGCACACCTCTGAGAGTTGCAAAAATAATGCTAAAGTGGAATGACAAGTGCTCTTTTATTTATTTTTTAAAGTCGATTTTCTTGGAGGGGAAATTATAGGGGAAAATGTACAGTGTCAACCCCAGCTTACGTGTAAGGTTTAGCAAAGGTTTTTATTCTCCGCCCCCCTCCGCCACACACACACAACCAGGCAAACTGCTTTGCAGCTCTGGCCTTTCTGAAGTAATCTGTGACTTGGGAGTACCGTCAAACACATCCACATCTTCCACAAAAAAACAGCCAACTCAGGCATTCTAGCAACATTTAATTTTCCACCAGTTTAACATAAAATAAACTCTGCTTTTTGAAGCGTTCTTAGTTTACTTATATGGAACTTAAATGCAATATTTGTTATTCTTCATTTTATGTTATATTTAGCCATAATCCTCATTGCTATTTACACATGCATAAGTGAAATGACCTAACTCATGATGATGAATTACTGCTAACTACTGAAGCCCCATTCACATTGAGAGGCACAGGCAACAGGTGTTCCTCTAAATTACCAAGAGGAGTTTGGCTAATGTAAGGATTGATTTTCTGAGTGTTGATTTTCCATACTTCTAGGTGATTCCCCCTAAGGAATGGAAACCAAGGAAGAGTTATGATGATATTGATAATCTGATTATTCCAGCTCCAATTCAACAGATGGTTACTGGCCAGTCAGGCCTTTTCACTCAGTACAACATCCAGAAAAAGCCAATGACAGTGAAGGAGTTTAGGAAACTTGCTAACAGTGACAAGTAGGTATATTCATTCTGTGCTTTTTCTAAAATAAAGATTATGTGGTTATTCTTTTAGGCTGTAGCAATGGTGCTTCAGTAGTCTTTTTAAATTCAAGTTTTGCATTTAATTATTTCTAGGTAAAAAAGTCATTTAGGCAAATGCAAATTAACATAGGATCACTGTTATGCTATCTCTAAAGTCTGCTGTACATCAGGGGAAGAGTAAACAAAATTATAACTTTATGATGGCAGAAGGTTTAGGACAAAACGCCTTCTCTTGCATATGTGTTAATCTCAGTAAAACAACCTAATGGCTGAAATCTTGTTGCACGATTATGCAAGCAACTTTTGGAAGTGAATTGGTGTAATTTACGAAAGCTCCATAAATACTACATGCTGATTTGCATGATTCGGCATGCAGTGGGTAAGGTCTATACAGATTTCTTAATTTATGGCAGTTTTCCTCCAAAGGCTAAACCATTTGTGTAACTGCAACAGGATTTCAGCTAATATAAGATTTATAGGTGGGGAAGTACACTATATATTGTGTATATACAGATTATTTATATACACTTAACTTGAAAACCTGTTTCTTCTTCGTGGCATCTGTGAATACTCACAAAAGGGTCTCTTTGTGCCTGCACGAAGATCACTTGCGTTTTCCAAGCTCAAGTATGATATAGGACCTCTCCCTCTCAGAGCGCATGCTCCTCGTTTACCGCTCACAACCTCAGTTTCTTTTTGCCCTCGCTGAAATCGGTCGCCTTTCTCTAAGCTCTGCAAAACTGAAAGTACTCAATTAGTTTTTCTTATTCCTATTCTTATTTCTGTTTTAATTGTTTTTTCCTTACTTCCTCCCCCTCCAGCCTTTGGATCATCACTTTATTTTTAATACCTCCCCTCCCCCCTCACCATTTTATGGCCTCCAGGGGGCTGTTTAAGAGGTGCATGGCCTGCCTAAATAAAATCCCTCTTTCTTACAGCCACAATCTTTGCCTCTAGTGTTTGGGAGAACAGCATCAGCAGTCTCAGTGTGCATACTGTAAAAACTCAACCAAACTGGCACTTAAGCAAAGCCTCGGTAGGTTGTGAGCATATCTTTGGGAAAAATCCTTGGAGCCCATGGAATCCTAGGATCAACCTGAGTGTTCGTCCCATCGACTTCTTCCCCACCTCAGAAACAACAGAACTCGAAGCCTCCTCAGGTGGCTAAAAACATTGAGAAGAAAAAGAAACTGGCTCTCTTGACCTCTAAATCAGTGTCGAAAACCTCCAGGGCTGTTTCTAGCCCCCTTCTACCAGCTCAAGATTCCACCTCAACACCAATGGAATGACATCAAGAACAGGACAACCTCCCATGTCATCAGCTCCAGGCTCTATCTCTCACATCCAGCCATCAAAGCTGGGGATACAATGAAGCACTGACAGTCATGCATGCGCCTTTGGCAAGCCCTGGTTTATCACCAGGCTCACATCAGGGGCTTATCCCTCAGCCGGTTGAGCAGGAACATCCTCCACACCGAGCTCCGACGTCTAAGCCTCACGCCCTCGACATCAGGAAGAGGCTAGAAATGTCTCGCCAAAACCTCGACATCACACCGAACCCCCTAAAGCAGGCACGTCCAAACTTCGGCCCTCCTGATGTTTTGGACCATAACTCTGAGAATTCCAAGCCTGTATTTCCAATGGCAAAGGACTGTGGGAGTTGTGTTCCAAAACATCTGGAGGGCCAAAGTTTGGACATGCATGCCCTAAAGCGTGTTTGACTCCATAACGAACCTCTGCATCATGACATCTCTCTGACTCTTCCAAAACAATCTCAACATCGAGACCAGGAACCTCAACACCTTTCCTACGGTGTCTCTTCGCCTTTGCTGTCTTCCCCTCGGTACCAGGAACAACTAGAAACCTATAGGGATCATCATACTGACCATGAATGTTGACATTGACACTATATTCAAGTCATCTCTTGCTCTTCTTATGACAAACTTAGCGATGTCAAGCAGCCTCGATACTGTAGCAAACGCAAATTTCCTGTCGCTCAGAAGTGTTATAGACTTCATTCATCTTCAACTCCTCAGGCATCCAAACAGCCTTCGACATTGAGGAGAACCCTTCCAGATGCAGTTCAGAGACCAAGCTGCACCATAGTCTCATCTCCTACATGTTCAACTTAATCCTCATGCTGAAAAGCAGCAAACACTCTCATGTTCTGCACCTCAGCCTAGTGCTGACTAGAGATGTGAAGGCCAGGAAAAAACCCCAGACAAATTCAGAAAAAACTTGTTTTTTTCCCCGTAAGCCTTTTGGGTTTTTTTTCTGAAAAATTAAAAACATTAAAAAAAGAAGAAATGATTATGGAATGTTTTATTTTAACATGATAAATAAAATATTTTAAGACAGGTGTTCTAATATTTTCCAAACCATTTATAAAAATATGCATATCGGATTATTCTAATTTCTGTGCACTGAGGAGAAGCAAGTCCTAGGTAACAAACTGAACTCTCTAATGCAAGAATAAGATACATTTCTTTAGGAGGCGCTGCTATTGTTACAAGGAAAAGGAAAATGTTTCACTTTTGTTTTTGCATGTGGGTGGGTGTGTTTAGTTCTGTTATGTCCTCTTCACTAGGACTCAAAGCAGTGGAAGAAAATACAAAGCAACAAAAATGATTCTGCTTAAATTTTATGCCCATTCATTGAAACTTGGTCCCACTTCTATACATTTCCCCCATCTTCAATTATTTTTACCAGAATGAGGTTTTTATTTTATTTTTATTTAATAGTGGAGAGGAAATATGAGTGGTTAATTCCGAAGTTTTAAATGTTGTTTTGTAGAGTTTTTTTTGTTCCCCATAAACTAGTAAACAATTCAGGAGATTGTTACTCCATTTGTTACTTAGAATTACAAATGAATAGTATTTAAAAAGTAGATTCTGTTTGTAATAATTGTTTGGATATGCTATATTTTAATATGCTAGTTGTGACAATTTTATGCCAAGTCAAATTGTCCATAGTCATATTTTATGTTCCTAAACTAACAGAATGACTTTCAAGCTGTAAAAGGGGGTGGGGAGTGCTAATGTAGCATTTTTCAAGTGTTCCAAACAATTATGCCCCCCCCAAAAGGAAAACACCCATTTTTTTCCCAAGCTTCAAAATTTCCGGATATATTGCTTCTCTAGTGCTGACTCTCCTGCATCTATAAATCAACCTATTTCTCACAGTGTTTCCGATGCTGAAGATGCCTTTTTAAGCACACCTTTATCCTCTCCTCAGAACCTACCAACACCGGATTTGGACATCCTCGATAATCAACCATCACTACCTTTGGAGGATTTCAGATTATATACAACATGAGCCATAAAATAGCTAAGGTTGTGGATCTCCAAGTGCAGCAACCTGACATGGATGATTCCTGTAATTTTTTTCAAACATCTCAGTAAGAGACAAACCCCTCCTTTGTGGAAGGGTTTCATTCCATCTTTTCTGAAGCGAGCTAAAGGATTATGGGATAAACTGTCATTTGCTCTGCTGATGACTACACGCATAGACAATCCTTACAGGACACACGGAGAAAGTACAGCTTTCT
This sequence comes from Phrynocephalus versicolor, assembly GCA_023846285.1. Classification (NCBI taxonomy): domain Eukaryota; kingdom Metazoa; phylum Chordata; class Lepidosauria; order Squamata; family Agamidae; genus Phrynocephalus; species Phrynocephalus versicolor. The sequence continues at coordinate 29,948,915 of JAHTLZ010000237.1, read as the reverse complement.
TATCCAAGCATCCCTTACCAAACTCACTTATTGTGGATGCAACACAAAATATAGCAAAGGGATGCTCCACCACTGCGCCTAGCAATAAAGAGACTCGTAAACTAGCTCTCATAGGCAGGTGGTACTATTCTCTGGCTTCCTTCTTGCTCCAAACCTCTAACTACATATGTGCCATGGAGGCCTATAACCGCTGTCTCACACAAAAGTTTCTCCCCTTCCTCAATCTTTTATCTGATGAACTGAGAAATAAAGCCCTTTCTTATCATGATGAGGTAATGTCTCTTATTAACTACGAGATGATAACATCTCACCACACTACCGATGCAGCCTCAAAACAGATTGTCACTGCTGTACACCTCAAGAGACACACCTGACTCTGAGTCGCCAGCATACTGGATGACGCCATAAATAGGATAGAAGACTCTCTCTCTGATGGCGAAGGCCTTTTTGCCTCCACAACTGATGAAGCCCTTGATAACTTAATGAAGATGAGAAAAATAACTTGTTCTTATAGCTCTTAAGGCAGTACCCAACAGCCTTCTTTTTGCCCCAACCCACCTCATTGGTTCCAACTATACCAATATAAGCAACCAAGACATACTACTCGTTACAGACATCAATATACAGCACCAACTTACCAGCGCCAGACTGGCCAGCCTGGAAGCTGTCAACACCAACCCCCCATGGTGGTTTGACTGAAAGCCCAAACCAGCTCCCTCCCTGACTATATCCCACCCCTACCTCTAACTCAGTCCATTGATTGACTGCAACCCTTTCTCCACACATGGGAAGAAGTCCCCTCAAACTCATGGGTCTTCACCATCATCGCTTGGGGTTATGCTACAGAATTCAACAGCCTTCCACCTCTGGGTCAAGTAGTCATAATGCCCCCGTCTGATACTCTTCATGACGAAGTCAATGCCCTGCTCCACAAGCAGGCTATACAAAAAGTTCCTGACAACACTTGTGGTTTCTGTTCCTGATATTTTACTGTCCCCAAAAAAGGATGGAGGCTTGCAACACTTCCTAGATCTCAGAGGCCTAAATTACTATATCCGCCCAAAGTGTTTCAGAATGACAACTTTGGAAAACATCCTTTCTCTTCTCAAGCATGGAGACTGGTTGGCAGTGATGGACATGCAATATGCATATTTTCATATTTCCATAAGATAGAACTATCACAAATACCTAAGATTCAAAATAGGAAATACCATTTACCAGTTAAGGCACCCTTGTTTGGACTCTACACAGCACTGTGGGTTTTTACAAAGTGCCTTGCTCCTTTCACTGTGTTCCTTTGCCTCCACAATGTCAACATCTTCCTGTACTTTGAATATTGGTTGCTGGTGTCTCCTACAAGACAAAAAGAAGCACAGTACAGGATCTCGCTTTCACAACATCACTACTTGCCTTACTAGGCCTATGGATAAACAACACCAAGTCCATTCTCTCACTCTCCCTAGTCATACATTACATAGGAGCAGTGCTCAACTTCAGGGCAGGGAGGTCCTATTCCCGGCATGTCCAAACTTCAGCCCTCCTGATGTCTTGGACCACAACTCCTAGAATTCTAAGCTTAGGTTGCCAATGGCAAAGGACTGTGATACTTGTGGTCCAAAACATCTGGAGGGCCAGTTTGGACATGCCTGTCCTATGCCATATTTGAGCTTGGAGAACACTGGTGATCTTCACGCAGGCGCAGAGACCCTTTTGTGTGAATTCGCAGATGTACACTTGAAGAACCATAGTTACAGATAAGTAACCTATTTTTTTCAAGATAGTGTTGTCTGTTTTGGATGTTTCATTTTGGACAGTACAGTATTTTGATATGCATGAACATATTATTGTTTCTTAATTGAAATAGTTTAACTTATTGTGTAATACAGTGGTACTCTGACTTAAGAGCAGCTTGACTTAAGAGCAATTCGACTTAAGAGCGCTGTTGTTTTTAATTTTGTGTAAACCACCCAGAGTTCCCGCCTGGGAAATGAGTGCGGTATACAAGTATGAAAATAAATAAATAAATATAAATAAAACTGTTGGTGTTTTAACTTCCACCTTACAAATTTTAGATATGGTCTGTTCGACTTACAATTTTTTTTTAATTTTTAACTTATTTTGTCAATTTTTTAGATAGGTAACCTGACTTAAGGATAGTTCGACTAAAGAGCATGCATTCAGAATGGATTAAATTCATAAGTTGAAATACCACTGTACTTTTATCAGTTATATATAGCATGTTCTGACATTTCAGAAGAACGGAATTGCTAAACAGAAACCTTTAGACAAAGCAGAGGTGAAACAAGTCAACCCATCAGAAATTGGAGTAATCTCAATCCATTTTTGAGCAATATTTTATTTATTTATTTATTTATTTATTTTTGAATTTATACCCCGCCCATCTTCCCACGGGAACTCTGGGCGGCTTACAGAGCTGAAACAGATCAGCAAATGCATAACAGTCAATAAAAACACACAAGACAATCAAAACATATAATATATATATAATATAATATTATATAATATAATTATTACAATTGGTTATAATGCATTTAGCGATATATTTTTCCATTTTTGTATTAAATATAAGTCCACGTAGCATTGTCATACTTAGGGTATTTAATTACCAGGCCACCATAAAAATAATGGCATACATGTTTTGGATAAGCATGGGGGAAAAAACAAATTTGGTTCAAAGGGCATGTTTTATGCACAAAATGAGGTGCATAATAGAGTTACCAAAACTACCAAAAATTTTAATAAAGTGCCACTTTTTTTGTCTTCTTTATTTTTTGTTTTTCTTTTGTTTCTGCATGATCAACTTTTATTGTAACCTTCATTGTTGTTCATTTTCATACAGCTGAGTTTGGAATATTTTTAAATCTATCCTTGCCTGACTATTTAGATAAATATAATATATTTTTATATAATATATTTTATGTATAGAAAGGAAAACTGCAAGCTTCCTCATATATCATGGAGCCCTGAACGGGTATGGGGTACCTAAAGAACTATCTCCTTTATTATCTTACCCTTCTCTGTGGCTGAAGTCACAAATGCCTTCTCTGTTTGCTCTTCCCCAAGTGGCTTTTGCCGAGTGAAATGGAACTGTCTTCTCATGTTTGCTCAACAGATTATTTTTATGCCTTAGATGAGAACAGTTTTTATCTTCTGTTATAAAATTGCAATTTAAGAACACATTGTTTATCAGCCAAGCAGAATGTTGCAGTTGTATTGAGATGGCATGCTATTTATTTCATAAATATCAGCTTGGAAGTTCAGACAGGTATTGTTACATGGTCTGGAAGGATATCAAATGCACAAATCATGACTTTGGACATTTGTAATGGTATCTTTATTTTTCCATTTACAGATACTGCACGCCAAGATATTTAGACTATGAAGACTTAGAGCGTAAATACTGGAAGAATTTAAATTTTGTGGCACCAATCTATGGAGCAGATATTAGTGGAAGTATATACAATGAAGTATGTGTGTTTGTGTTAATTATCCAGTGTTATTTTGTTTCTTATTATGAATAAGAATCACACTCTGGGTATTAATCCAGTTTCCATTTATTTCAAGTATATACCCATGTCATAATTTTTAAGCCATTTACTCTATATCTAGAGATATATTTCATCTTGGGAACTAGAAATACCATTGTCTTTATGACTTATCTGAAGGAGGAACTCAAAAGTTTCTGTTTCCAATGTTTGTAGTGACCAGATGAATATGTTGTATGTAGAGATTTTGGAAGGGGGCTGGTTCTGAAATGAAACATGGCAGCATAGCTGGCACTCGGAACCCAGTCCTACCCTTGCTGTAGCTCATGCTGGGTAAAATTCCAACCAGGAAGCAGTCTCCAATGTATCATCTTTCCATCTCCCTGATGCTGGCAGGGAGGCAGGATGATACATGTCTTTGCACAGCTTCCAATTGGCCAATGCCAGGGAGACAGAAAGATGATACATCGGAGGCTGCTTCCTAAGACAGTGGTTGATTTTGTTCCAGAGGGCGCTGTTGGGTAGAGAATGCCTCCTGTGTTGGCATGTTTCATTTCAGAACCAGCCCCTTTCTGAAATGAAACTCCCATCTCTAGTTGTATGCACAACAGGGACACCCCAAAAGTGAGTTAGAGATTTTAGAGTAGTCAGAAGAGGAGAATAATTGAATAATAGTGAGAAATTAGAGATACAAAAAGGCTAGAAAAGAAAGAATAGATGAGATAAAATGTGAATAAAGAACAAAAGGAAGTGTTGGACTAAGAATGTAAGTTTACTCCGAAGAGTGAGCTGAATGCAGTGTATTCCCATGTAAATTTATATTGGGTTGCCAAATAGAATTGGGAAAAGAGAACACATCAGTAAACAATAAATTATATAAATATATAAACAAATATGGAAGTAAAAGGGTAGAGAAATATTACCACCTGGAAAGCTTTGTTTTTTAATTGATTTAGTTTTTTTCCTAGCCACCAGATGGTAGCCTTGCACAAGCATACATTTCAGGTATGTTGTGTGCTGTTGGCAAAATTGCTTCTAAATTTAGAATCTAGATACAGTATCTTATTCAGATGAGGGATTTCCATGTTTTCAGTAAGAAGGGAAGAAGCGCAGCTTGACTTGAATGAGGCAATGCAAGAGGAGGAAGTGCTTGGTATATTTATATCAGAGTTGTGTTACTGCAAGTACAAGCAGTCTAGACAACCTAATGGAGTTAACATTGAGTCTGTAATAAAGTTATTACTCTGTGGGACTTCACATTAAAAAAAAAAATCCTGCCAAGATATATTCAATAATTCAGTGTAGTGTCATATTATGTTTTACAAATGTCAGCAATTCTTTAAAAATAGTTTAAGATACCATATTTTCCTATCTATAAGATGCCCCATGTATAAACTGACCCCCCACTTTTCCAATACAAAATTATAGTCTCTCAATCTGCACAGTTCTCTCCTAGGCTTCTCTCCTAAGACGACCCTCAATTTTTAGCGTAACAATTTTAGACAAAAACATAGTCTTATACACGTAAAAATACTTTATGTAACTAACTGGTTATAATGCAGTGGTTGGGGTCCAAAGAGTTAAATTGATAAATCCACAAGATTTTGTGCTTTTTTTTTAAAAAAAAAATAGCAAATTGCTACACCTTTGATTGGGCTTGGAGCAGTGGTCAACCATCTTCCTAAATTAACAACCCACATCATTCGCTCAAAGAACCTGGGTCCCACCATGCTAGAACAAAATGAGTATCTCTAGCTCATGCTTAAAGGTAAAAAAAGATAACAGAGAATCCATGGCAGGCAGGACACTTGCCAAGGGGACATCAGGACTGAAGGGAGAGCAAATGCTTAGTATCTGTTACAAAAACCTTACATTCTTACTAGATAATGTCTGTGTCCTGCCAATGGTATGATTCATGAGTACCACTGACCTGGAGTATATTTCTCTTGTAATTCCCTTCTGCTTTCCCACGGAAAGCTGATTTTTAAAATTTTATAACAGCTAGTACTCTTCATTGACTCTGGCTGTCTGCACTTTGAATCAGATTTACTTTAAATACATGAAAACATTGTGTTTTATGTGACTAGTACTCCACAACTAGCATCAGTGATCTAATTATGGCATTGGGTTGACAGGAGTTAAATTGCAAAATCTTGAAATAGAGAACATTGACATATTATTCTTTCTAGAAAGCTACAAAATCAAACTTCCTTTTATCTATCCCTTTTTCCCCAATCATTCATTTTTATTGTAGTACAGTACTATCAGTATGCCTACACTGATAAAATAGTATTTCATAAATATAACTGTCTGTTAGGTTTATTTATGGAACCTGTCTACTTGGAGATATTATAGTAGCAATAATATTTGAGGAGATATTTAAGTTTTCTGCATAGAAAAGAATGTGGAATTCCAGTCCACTAGGGTTGTTTTTACATTTTGTTGCTGAAAGTAATCTAGCATGGGACACGTCTCTACTTCTCATCTCTTATGTGCCACTGTTGAATTCTATGTTTTGTGCACATTTTTGAATGGTGGTACAGTCTCCTGCCATTTCGCGGTTCATATACTGTGGTCTCGGTATATTGCAGAACCACAGCATATGAAGGCAAGACCCCCTGGGGCAAGCTGCGTGGGCCTGTTTGAGGCCTCCTATACTTACCCCAGGCCTGGTGCTGCTCCAAGCAGGCTTGCAGCGGGTTTCCTGGATCTTTTGGAGGCCCAGAAGTGGTTTCCAGTGAAACGGAAGTCACATACAAAAACCTAGAAGTGCCTTCCAGATAATTGGAAACTACTTCTGGAACCTCCAACAGGCTTCCCGGGTCTGTTGGAGGCCCCAGAAGTGGTTTCCAGTGAACCGGAGTTATTCCAAAAAAACAGAAGTGCCTTCAAGATCACCTGAAACCACTTCTTGGGCCTCTGACAGGCCAAGGAAGCCTGTTGGAGGCCCGTTCAGGGCAACGCCAGGCCTCAGGTAAGTGTAGGAGGCCCCAGACAGGCCCCCCACTCCCGAACCGACCCAGCATCCACATTTCGCAGATATCCTTTTCTCGCGGGTCGGGTCCCTAACTCCCACAATAAATGGGGGATTACTCTAGTGCTTAAAAACATGTGCCTTAGTTACGATATAAAATGTGCTGGGTTTTTTTTTTGACCATGTTCTTATTATTTTACCTTGCATTATTCCTTCTTATTTTTTTCAGTGGTTTGTTTGCATAATTGCATATTAACCAGGATTAGCTATTTTACATTGAGACAATGTTGATAGTGTAGCTTTTACTGTTTGAAGGACCAGCATACTTTTAGACCATAATTTCAAATATATTCAGCAAGATTTGCCTGATTCCTTGTTAACTTTGTTGTTTTTTTCTAGCAAAATTCAAACACATATACCATACAATATCCGTGTCAAAATTTTAGAACTCTTACTGAATAATTGGTGCCTTAGTTATCTTATTTTATGCTTTCTCTTCTGCCCCTTATTATCATATCATGTTTGTTTGACTGCAAGGCTGAGGGCAGGGGTTTTCTTCGTTTTTAAATCTTTGCACAGTGTTTAGAGTATTACATTAAATAATATATATCACACTGAATAATAAATACTGAAATATAGTACAATGAATAATGAATACTGAAATCTTTTTAAAATTACTCTTCTTTCAATTTACATTTAGAAAGTTTGCATTGTTATGACATTACCACAATCACAACACAAAACCCTCCACCAATTTATATTACAGTATTTTGTAATACATTTTAATGAAATACTTTTATAATTCTTTTAAGTGACCCAGCAGTTATTAAAGAAATTATCTTGGGCACAGAAAGTACGCTTTTAACTTAAAAAAAATTATATACAGTGTTATCTCGGTTCAAGTAATTCATCCATTCTCCTGGATGTTTTGTATTGCAAAAAAATCATACACCAAAATGTGATTCCGCATAGGAATTCATTGAAAACCAATTAACCAATTAACCAATTAATGGCTTATGGAAAAAAATGGAAACAGAGGCATTCCATTGAAATTTTTTCTTAAACCAAGGCATCCCCATTTTCAGTAATTTCTTTTTTTAAAATGATTTTTTTAGTTAACTGAAGCATTCTTAAGCTGAGGTATCACTGTATATTTATAGTTATATGGTTACAAACAAATGGCCTATTCTTGCCAAGAAAATGCCCTAGTAACAGGGCTTTTCCTTTCCTGGGCCCTAGGTGGGAACTCTGGTATCCCCAGAAAATATATATTCTGATGCTTTTTGTTTGCTTTTTTTTTAAAAAAAAGCTAGTCTGGTCCATTTCTACTCCTGATGCAACCTTGGTCTAGCTTTGATTCCAAACCCTTCAAGACCTTCTCATGTTGCTCTTAAGTGAAAATAGATTTTGCCCTATTCATCAAAAGTGGATGGCATGAATTTGCTTTTTGTTTCATTTATTGACCACCTATGTTCCTCTGTCTTTCTTTCAGAATGTTAGTGAATGGAATATTGCTCATCTCAACACTATATTAGATGTTGTAGAAGAAGAATGTGGGATCTCCATTGAGGGAGTGAACACTCCATATCTGTATTTTGGCATGTGGAAAACGACATTTGCATGGCACACAGAAGATATGGATCTCTACAGTATTAATTACCTCCACTTTGGAGAACCAAAATCTTGGTAAGGTCTTGCATGTGTCTAAAAAGTGAACTGGATGATTTAAACATTTGGTTTTAATGCTTAATTTTCTAGGTAATGCCTGTAATGTAGCCTTTAAAGGATAATTGTGTATACATTCATTGCAAAGTTTCTATTTTAGTATAGTATTTCTGTAAGCATGTTTTTATACTACTTGGAAAGCAAAAAATAACATTTAAAATATACAGTACCGTATTTATCGGCGTATAACGCACACTTTCCCCCCCTGAAAATAGGGGCCAAATCATGTATGCGCGTTATACGCCGATATCACCCCCGCCCCGCCCCCCGCCGCCACCGCCGCAACCCCTGTCGCAACCCCTGCCACAATCACCGCCGTCCCGCCCCCCCGCCGCCGCCCCCCGCCGCAATCACCCCCGCTCCGCCCCCCGCCGCCGCCGCCGCCGCAATCACCCCCGCCGCCGCAATCACCCCCGCCCCGTCCCCCGCCGCCGCCGCAATCACCAGTGGGAGCCGGGAGATAAGCCCCACGGGTTTAAAGGATCCTTAGCCGGCAAAGGAAGTGGTTGCTTCGTCAGCAACAGACACTTTAAACCCCCGGGGCTTCTCTCCCGGCTCCCAGCAGGAGGGGGGAGAAGTGCCCGGGGGTTTACAGTGTCTGTAGCTGAGGAGGGAACCGTTCGCTTCGCCGGCTAAGGATCCTTTAAAACCCACCGCGCTTCTCTCCCCCTCCCAGTGGGAGCCGGGAGAGAAGCCCCGTGGGTTTAAAGGGTCTTTAGCTGCAAGAAGTCTCCCGGCAGCACACTCGGATGGCAGCGGGGGCTCAGATTTCCCCACCACCACCGCCCGACCACGCCGCTGCGAGAAGTCTCCGGGTGGTGGGGAATCAGATCCCCCAACACCGCTCGCCTGCACAGTCATTGGGGGTCGTGTGGATCCCTAATTTTTTTCCCCCTAAAATTTCCCTCTTAAAATGAGGGTGCGTGTTATATGCCCGTGCGTGTTATACGCCGATAAATACGGTATTTAACCATATACAGTGGTACCTTGGTTTACAAACACTTCGGTTAACATATTTTTCAGTTTATAAGTGAAAATCCATTGAAAATAATGGCTCAGTTTTGAGATCATCTCTGTAATAGAATTGTAGCTCAGAGGTTAGAGCATGTTCATTCAATTACACTGGATACATATCACCATCGGGTAGGTCTAGGAAGAATTACCACCTTAAATTGAGTTCATAAGATTCAGCTTGATGGACGAATGGTCTGACTTAGTAGAGCTAGCATTCTGTGCTTGAGTCTCCTATGACCTTTTATGAACACTAACTGAATTATCTGTCTGATGAGATGCAGTAATCAGGTATAAATTCATGGAACACCTTCCTAAGCAGAGGCGTAGCTAGGGTTTTCAGTGCCCAGGGACAGAATCAATTTTTGCACACACACCCAGGGACAACAGGGGGCTAAGGCACTGTGGAGAAGGCAGCAGCTGCTGTGGTCAGGGAGTCCTCCATGCTGGCTTTGGCAGGTTACCCGCGACCACGCAATGTGCCTTCCTGCAGCCTTTTTTTGCACTCCATTTGGTTCCCCCCAATGCTATGCCTGAGAACGGATGTCCCCCCCCCCTTTCCCCCCTAGCTGTGCCACTGTTCCTAAGGAATCTGTCCTGGTTACTTCTTCACATTTGTTCCATTGTATCAAGCTGTTCCATAGGTGGCTTTTTACTTGGGGCTTCTTTGACTATATTTAATCTCTTGCTGTCACTAGACTGAGATCATAACTGCATCAATGGCAGCTTTTATTTTTCTGAATGGATTTTACTGATGTTTGAAGCATTTTACCCTTCTTTAGAAAAAAGTAAAGCACTACTGCTAGCCAGTTTAAATTTTGCTTTGAAAATAAATGTGGCATTAAATTACATTAAAATGTTTTGTGTGCTTTACTTGTATCTTCTCTATACATTTTTCTTATTGATTAATGGTGCCTCTAAACTCAACTGTGTTTTCTCCTTTATGTAAATTCCAGGTATGCTATCCCTCCAGAACACGGAAAGAGACTTGAACGACTAGCTCAAGGTACAGTTGTTCAAAACAATAAGAAAAATAATAATAGATCAAAGACATTCATTTCAACATTCCTTTATTTTCAGAAAAGAAATTGTTACACAGTGGACCCTTGTATA
>JAHTLZ010000237.1:29916195-29938576 GCA_023846285.1 Phrynocephalus versicolor | reverse complement strand
TTTACTTGTTTTTCCTATACAGAGTGTAGCTGTAAATATATCATAATTTTGAAAACGTATGCATTTATTTTTGCAGTAATTTTTCACCTTTGTCTAAATTTAGAATTAATAAAAAGGTTAGGAGCTTTTAAAAAGAGAATTTCTGTCTGAAAATTAACTATAAAGCCCTCTCATTTGCACTCATTAATTACACTTGCCTTTGAAAATGAAGTTGGAAATTCTTACAGTGGTGTTTTAGGGAAGAACCCATTTTTTTATTTATTTATTAGATTTCATACCATGCCATTTAGCCTGAAACCAACCTGTTTACAACAGAAAATACAATTTAGAAACAGTAAACAATGACAAAAATTCAAAGTTATATAAAACATACAAGCATAAAACAATGGCATGAAAGTAGTTTTCCCACTTGAGCAATGTTTCTTCACTATTCCCATCCCTCAGAAGCTACTCTTCTCTGCTGTTTTCTGTCCCACCAATATGGGACAGTCTCTTGATTATTTGGAATATGTACAGTGGACCCTCATATAACAAATGGTTTGTATAACATAAAATCTGTACAACATAAACAATTCTGGAGATAGGGGCGAATCTGTATAACATAAAAATTGTTGTGATTAGGGATTACTCTGTTTTCAATGCATTCCTATGGGAAATTTGTATAAAGGAAAATTTGCTTAATATAATTTCATTTGGAATGAATTAATTTCCTTATACAAGGTACCACTGTAGCAGTATCTATATCTATATCTATATCTATATCTATATCTATATCTATCTATCTATCTATCTATCTATCTATCTATCTATCTATCTATATCTATATATATCTATATATATCTATATATATATTAATCTTAAATATTTTAAGATGATTTCTACGCTATCTAAAAGTCAAGTTGAAGGTATGGCTTCTGCTTCTGCAATGCAATTGTCAGTATTTCAGTCCTGCAGTACTGAAATGGAAATTTAAATTTTAAGATCTCCAAGGATACACTTATGCTACAATTGTGCCACTAAATCATTACAGTTTGAATTCAGAGGTTCCTCTCCAGATGCATAGTGGACTATTTGTGATGTAGGAAAGCAGTACTTCAGGTTGTTTTCATGCTTCCTGTAGAGACTAAAAATATGTTCTAAATGGAGAACTGGATCTGTGGTGCTCTGACTCTCTCCAATGCTTCCGTGCTCTTTTCACATACTCCCACCAGTATGCTCATAAAAATCGTATGCATAACTTATAACTTTGATTTCCCTTTTCTGTGAACTGTATGCTTCTAGGTTTGAGTACCAAATGAAAAAATAAAGGATGTCCTAGCAGTCTGTAATATACTACTAAACAGATTGAAGTTGTTATTTTTAGTTTTTTATTAATGAATTTTACAGAAAAACATAAGAAGCAAAAATACACAAATATTTAAAAACTTAGAATATAAACAACAAAACACAATTATACAAAACGTACCAACTTGAAATTATTCTGATCACATTGTTTCTTTGTCTAATTTTTCTTTGTTGGGAACAGTTCTTTTTTGTTGTTCTTTGTTTTGTTAGTTACAGAATTTGGGAATGAGGTGTATATGATTTCCATGCTGTATTCACCATCCATAAAGATTACAATGGGAATTTTAAAATAAGCTGTTCTAAAATGATGAAAATGTCATGACAGCCTCACAGCTACAATTTGCATAATCAGCAAAGGTTAATATACTTGCAGAGTAAATGGATTTCAGGCTTAATTACATATTTATATTAAAAATGTTGCACATACTTGCAGCATCTAAAAAAAGCTGTGAGATGCAGGAGGGTTGGTCCTGCTTACCAGATACCTACTGAATTAATTGAATTTGCCTCAGTAATTAAAATGCTAAAATAATGCAGTAAACGTGGTGAAGCATTGCAGGTTATCTAGGCCAAGTTAGTACTTGATACATAAAATTAAAGGAAGACTAGGATTTTTTCCATTATCTTGTCTGCCTATCATAATTATCACATTGCCTTTTATGCATGAATGCTTTCATCTTTGGAATCCATTGAAAACTTGATTGACTATGGCACCTACAAATATTTTATCTGAAAGACATTAGACTTGCATCTAATAAAGGCAGCAGTTTGATTTTACCCTTCAGGTGCTTTCACATTTATGTAGTTCTTTCAATTTTATAGAGATACAAATGTAATAAAAATCTCAAGTGTGCTTTTATTCCAATTTTGAAGCCAGTTATGTTCTTTTTTCAGTATTACAGAATTCATAGGGTATTTGACAATATTAAAGTACCTGATTGAAAAATGCAAGACAAAATGGAACCAAGAACAATGAGATCTTAGTGATACACTATGTATTCTAATCCATATTTAAAAAAAGAGATGTGTGTTTAAAATGTTCAGTTATGTCTACAAAGGTGCAACTGAAACAGATTTAATACAGTATATAGAGATTGTGTGTAAACAGTTAACAATGGTCAAGAAAGCCTATCTCCATCTGTAAATACTTAGCACTTATTTAAAGTCTTTGATCCCTGCCTTTTTGCTTAGGAATGCTCCCCCCATAAGATTTTCAATAAATTAAAATTATTTGAAAGAAGAATAAAAACATTCCAGAAACAGATTTAAAAGGTTCTTTGAAAGCTGTCCATTCATCTGTTCATTTTGCCTTCTACTGAAATCCAATTAAAGACAAAATAAAACCAAAACCAACCAAAACCAAAACATAATGTTAGAAACCAAAGGCTATTTATAACAATACAGTTTCAACTGCCTGTCAGAAGCTCAACAGAGATGGAACAAAGAGTTGAGGTGCCACTACAGAGAGAGTCCTGTTTTATATAGCTATCAACACAATATCTTAGAGTGATGGGACACAATCTCTCAGGGTAATGGGACATGAAATGAGGATCTTCAACTCATAGCAGGTATTTATGGGAGAAGGCTCTTTTCTAGATGACCTGAAGCCATTTACGGCTTTATTTATCAAAAGCTGCATATTGACTATAGCTTGGAATTACTACATCAATGGTGTTATATAGTTTCTGAAGCATGTATCAAAAACAACCTGCACAGCAGTGTTTGCATTAACTGAAGCTTCCACATATTTTTCAAAGGTAGCGCCACATAATAGGTAATCAAGGCATGGATCATTGTAGCAAAAAATCACTTTCCTTAGAAAAGAGCACAGCTGGCACACCAGCCAAAGCTGGGTAAAAGCACTCTTGGGCACAGCAGTTGCCAGGCTTTTCTGGAGCAATCGCTGGTCTAATCGGGTCCTTCAGGGAGAGTAAAACCCCATCTTGATCTGGTTTAAACCCCATTTCCTGGAGGCCCTTTCTCTTGATTAATGGAACTTCTGTTTTGTGTGGATTGTGCCTTGATGTGTTTAGTGACATTCAGTCTCTTACTGCATGCTGAAACTCATGATTTCTCCAAAATCTTTAGGAAAAAAAACAAGAGAGCTCAGTGTTTGTAGCTTAGCAATGAGAAGCAGTATGAAAATTCCAGATGGTCTCTACCACCAGTTTCATTAAAAAGCATAGGGAAGAATATAGAGCCTTGTTATGTGACGTCAAGTTGCTTCCAATTTGTGGTATTCTTATGACCTCCAGAAGTTCTACTGTCAGATAGTCCTGTTCAGTTCTTGCTGATGCAAGGCTGTGGCTTCCTTTATTCAGTCCAATCATCTCTTATTTGGTCTTTAACTTTTCCTGCTACCTGTAACTTCTCTTGGCGTTATTGTCTCTTTTAGTGGGTCTTCTTGTGAGGTGCCCTAAGTGTGATAGGCTCAATTCAGTTATTTTTGCTTCACAATCAGTTTTTGGTTTATGGTCAAGTCAGCGTAGTAACATCAATCGTTCTTTGTCACTATAATTTTCCATCTGTCCTTCAGCTTCATTTTAACTTCTGATACAACAGTTCATATCAGTACTACAATCTGCTCTTGGTTATATTTTGAGAGAGAACACCACTTCTTCACCAATAACTCCCAATTATGTAATTGGCCATCTGGTGATGTTCATGTGTACCATTGTCTGTCTTGGGTAGAAAGAAGAGAGACTCATGGAGATACTGTATAGACTAGTAACAAATACTGTGAACGAAAACACATTCGTTTCTATATTCAACAATATTTTGTCTTAATCACAACCAGTGTTCATATATTACAGTTACAGGTAGGCACACACATGTAGGTACATAGTCTTTTTTAACCAATGTGTAATTGTAATATATGAATACTAATTGCTTGTGGTTGAGTTAAAATAACTTGTTTTAACATAAAAATGAAAGTGATTTCATTCATAGTACAGTATATATTACTGGTCTATACCATTGTCTGTTTGGCTGCCTAAAACGTGTATTTGCAGTAAAGTTTGTTGACACTTAATTCTATGAGCTGCTATTCTGCTTTTCTTCTTGCTCCTACGCAAAATTCTCCAACTTTTCCAAGAAGTCTGAAGGACATTATTTAGTCAGACCCCAAGGTGATATAAATCATATTGTTTTAAATCACTATTTAAATTTTAAAAAATCAGGTTTTTGATAATTTTAATAAAAATATCAGTTTATAGATTTTAAACTGTAATTTATGTCAATTTGATTCTTAAAAACCATTGATTTTTATCCACCCTGATCAGACCACATTATAGCCTCCTAACTATTTATGCTACATCTTCAATCAGTGTTAGAGCCGCTAGGTTTCTTCTGATTTAGTCATTGCCAGAGTAATTTAATTGTTTAATTGAAAATATTCTGTTTCAATACAAGATACTGAACCCACATTATCCAGCACAGTCTTCTTACTAGATGTTGTCACTATCTTAAGTGGGACAAAGAGGACCCAAATAATTACTGCCCAGTCAGTTTGGCTTCAATTCCTGGAAAGAGCCTAGAACAGATTATTAAGCAGAGAGTCTGTAATTATTTAACTACCAGTGCTGTCATCATGAGAAGTCAACACAGTTTTTCATTGATAGAATTATAGGCCAGGTGGATGAGGGGAACTCTGTGGATGTTGCTTATCTGGATTTCAGTAAGGCCTTCAATAAGGATCCCCATGGTATACTTGCAGAGAAGTTAGTAGAATGTGGGATAGATAGCGCTACTATTCGATGGATTTGTAATTGGTTGACTGATCTCATGAATGATCATAAATTGCTTCTCTTCAGCTTGGAAAGACATGACCAGTGGTGTGCCCAGGGTTCTGTTCTGGGTCTGATGCTATTCAATATCTTTATTAACGATTTGGAGGATGGAATAGAGAGTAGGCTGATTGGGAGATGATACCAAATTGGGAGGGGTTGCTAATTCTCTGGAGGATAGGATGGAAGTCCAAAACAACCTTGACAGATTAGAGTGCTGGGCCAGGGCTAATGGAATGGGGTTCAACAGAGGGAAGTGTAGGGTGCTGCATCTCGGTAAAAAGAATGAATTGCACAGATATAGGATGGGAGACACCTGGCTGGAAAATAGTACCTCTGAAAGGGATCTGGAAGTTTTGGTGGACCACAAATTGAATATGAATCAGCAGTGTGACGCAGCCACCAAGAAGGCCAATGTGATTCTTGGTTGCATCAGCAGAAGTATTGTGTCTAGATCAACGGAATTGATAGTACCACTCTATTCTGCTCTGGACAGACCCCATCTAGAGTATTGTGTCTAGTTCTGCACCTCAATTTAAAAACAATGTTGACAACTTTGAAAGGGTCCAGAGGAGGGTGACCAAGATGGTTGAAGTTCTGGAAGAAATGTCTTACGAGGAACGGCTTAGGGAGCGGGGAATGTTCAGCCCGACAAAAAGATGGTTGAGAGGGGAATCTGATAGCTATGTTTAAATAGTTGAAAGGATGTCATATTGAAGAGGGGACTGGTTTGTTTTTCATTGCTTCAGAGACTAGGACATGGGGCAACTGTTTCAAACTACAGGAAAAGAGGATTCAAATTAAACATTAAGAGGTATTTCATGACAGTTAGAGCTGTTTGGCAGTGGATTGGATCCACTTATGTTTTCTTCAGCAGAGGTCTTATATCTTACTCCTTAGCAGGGCTGAAATTCAACCATTTTCCAAAGAAATATTTGCACACTTAAATAGCACTATCTTGGCAGCTGTTTTACCAGCCAGGATGAACACAGGTAAAAGTAACCAGTGGTTGGTCTTACTTCTCCAAGCAACTTCTCAACCAACTACAACTCATCAAGTGAACTGGGACAAGAGAATCTCTCAGTTACTTACCTGTAATCAGCCTTTAATGTGGTGTCCAATTTGAGATGGATTTGAGTGATTTGCAGATTCATAGCTACAAGCTCTTCAGGGCTTTTTGTCTGCGCTATGGGGTTTAGAAGGTAATAGCCCCTTAACTTCCTGAAATAGCTCTAGTGCCTTTGATGATGATTTTTGCTACCACAGTGGAAGGAGAAAAATAAACTTCATTGCCTTCAGGACTGCAGAGTAGGCACCATAATGGTTTTGATTGAATGTGTTTGCATCTTTCTCCACAGTTATTCTTATTGTCTACAAAAGTACATTTGTGCTTTGGAGCTCCTGAGAAGACCAAGGAGCTCTTTTGGTGTATGTATCCCCGCAGGGATGCTTAGGAATGATCTTGTCAGTAGCCTATTATACAGATGCCCCAAATAATTTAGTAAACATTTTGAATCAATTTGTCTGTGGGATCAGACCATTTTTGTAGGCCCTTCTGTCCTACATAGTTTAAGAATCTCATTAAATACCCTTAGGTCCATGACAATGAGGTTCTTTTGACACTCAATTTACATTTTAACTAGGCCAAGAAAAAAACAGAGCAAGAGTAAGCCCAGCAACATATGTGGAGCCAGATATTAACTGAAACACCAAAAGAATACCAATCCTGCCCTGCCAACTTGCAAGCAAGTATGCCAACGCAAATCTTAGAAATTGCTCAGTCACAATAGATGTGTGTTTGTGTATGTGTGTGTTTGTGAATTTACAATAGATAATTGCATTCCATCATCAGCTTGGTTATTCATAATCAAATCCTGGATCAAACAGTTGTTTTTATTCACTGATCTGGCAGTAACTGAAATCCTCTTGTGTAGTACAGTAAGTCACATTAGAGTAGGCCCATTGAATCTGTATGGATTTAGTGAGTCGGGCCCTCTGCAAGTTCTGTCAATTCAAATGGATCTATTGTAGTTGTGACTTACTTGGTCTTTTCGAGCTTCATTGCCTTACTATCCCCTGCTTGTTGCATCTGAAACAGTACCATCCCTACTCACGGTCCAAAGATATAGAATTATAGAATGATAGAGTTGGAAGAGACCTCAGGGGCCACCCAGTCCAACCCCCTGCCATTCAGGAACCCCCATCAAAGTACTCCCGACAGATGGCCATCCAGCCTCTGCTTAAAATCCTCCAAAGAAGGAGACTCCACCACCCTCCGTGGCAGCATATTCCATTGCCAAACATCTCTGTTATGAATGTTCAAATGGAATCTCTTTTCCTTCAGTTTGGTCCAACTGGAGAATTCCTATGCTGAGTGAGGATTTGATGGACTAAACTGGTTGATATAGGTATACATACAGAGATAAGAAAAAGGTCAAGAGTAAAAATTTACGCAGGTTTAGAATAATTGAATTCAAGATACGGTGCTTTAATCACCATTTGATTGTGGCTTAGTTTTTTTTAAACTAAATTTTTCTCAAATCGGATTTTAGTGGAACTTTTGTTTCTTTATTCAGAAGTGTAGCATCTAATCTGGTTCTTGGCTTCAGCTGCGATAGAACAAGACGATAGTACAAATTTTCAATAGCTTCGGACCACACTCTATATACTTTTGCTTATGTATGTATTCACTTGCTGATTTGTCAGTTGCTTCTCATTATATGGATTGAAGTTTAAAAGTTTTATTTATAGTGGGTCAGGATTTGAACTACATTAATCAAAAAGAGAAAGAAAAAGAAAAAAAATTCTTATGTGCCATCCATTTCTTTTAAAATTTGTACTGATTAACTCCAAAGACATTTCAGTTTATTCATAGTGCTAATATATTTCTGTCCTTCCTGTTGCCTCCTTTGGAATGTATGTTTTATGTACTTTAAAGTGACTTTAATAAGGTATATTGCAGGAGGTGTTGAGGCCTTATAAATTGTGTTTTTATTACATTGTAATGATTGTCCTGGGAGAAATGAAATATATGTTCTGTGGCATATAGTTATTTATCTAAATTGTGCACTAGCAGTTCTTTCACAAGTGAAACAGCTTAAAATCTTGCATTTGGGAAGCTGCTTTTGATTTTTTTTAAAAAATATGTCTTTTTAATGTTGTGATTCAAAACATTAAAGAAGTGTGTGGAAAATTAATTAGCTCTGACTTTTAATAAATTTCAACACAGTAATTAGCCTGCATAGGCTCAAGAGAATTTGATCAGACCTTATTCTCAAATCATGGATGTAGTTAAATCTTTTCTGTTATCTCAATTCACAAATTTCATAAGAGGATTAATTCATGAGGTAGTATGTCCAAATAATACTTAGTTTTTCTATTGCCTGTATGAGCTCCTGATTTTCCTAGGTTCTAAAACTTTTGACACTTAGCCATAGCCATATATTTAATAAGGATAGCTCTAAATCTAGTTCTGATTTGATTATACATTTATCATGTTTGAAGAGATACTTTGTCAAACACTTAATGTTTCTTTTCTGCATATCTTGTAATCAGTGATCTGTTTTGTGGTTGATCATTTGAATGCATATACATGCCACAATTGCAAGTCTGATTGCTGAGGCCTGTATGTAGAGGAAATCTCCTTGTGAAAGTGAAAAGGGGTTTTCCCCCAGGGGAAAGAGAGTGTCTAAAAAGGAAGCCATTTGCTATATGTGCATTATTTCCATGTGACTGGGAACCGTGAAATATTGGGATTCTGATTCTTGGTGGCCTTACAATGCAGTTAATTCCTGGATAGCTCCTGTGGAGAAGTCTCCACAGTCTGTGCCCACTTCTCAAATAATTACAATGAGATAGGAACAAACAAAGGTGGGACCCCTGGTTGAATACTTTAATAAGGCTCATTTTGCCTAGGTTGAAATGGATACCCTCTTCCCTGTTACTGATGCCACAGTTGCTTCCTCTTGGCTACTGTGCTTACTCTGGAGTACCATTAGCATGCCACACTGAAACTTGAATGAAGTCTACCAGAAGAGGGGACTGGAACATATAATAAAAGGGAAACAGAGAAAGGGAAACTTTTCATTTCTTACTGAGCTTGAAAGAGGAGTTCTCTTCCTACAGCTTGAGAATAGTCTATGAAGCTTAGGAGCTCTTTTGATCACCCTTAGTTCTAGCTCTAAAACCTTAGTTCTAAAGCTGTTGAGGCTACTCTATTGGATAAATGTAAGTAGAGTACTAAGAGAGTTAACAAGGGAGTTAGGCTGCTCCTAGAGTCAAAATATATTAGTTTGGCTTTTAAATAAAGAATTTAAAACATCCCCAAAAATTTTTCTGTGGCATTATTTGCAAAGCACAAATATCCATTTAATGACAAATGGGCAATAAAGCAAGACAAAGGGGGAATAGGAGTCATGAAAGGAGTCTTTTTGTGCATAATTGTGTCGTTGGTAAACATAAACAGAAGTAGCTGTTTGGCAAAAACTTCATATTGGGATGATACTTTTTACAGGCCAATTAGTGAGACCTAAAAAGTGCGCAAAGGTTCAAAGACGCTAAGCTTTGGACAATAATATCTCTTTATTAGGCCAGATCTTAAAAGCAAGTGGGGATAGACTGATCTTAAGCTATCCACACATTGTTTTAGGATGTTCAGTGGGTTGAAATTTATATTGAATAAACCTGGAAATGTGAAGTTTTGGGGTTTTTTTTGGCAACTGACAGTGAGTCTGTAGCCCCTTTAGGTGAAATCTGCAGGAGCTTTCGTCCTCCATTACCTCTTAAAACAGGACTGTCCAACTTTGAACAGCCCGCGGTCTACTTTAAACTGCCAAGCGTCCCTTCAGTCTACTTACAGAAGCGTGCCTGTGTGCTACCCGTCCAGCAGCTCAAGAAAGCGGTGCTGGTCCTGGCCACGGCTCCTAACTTCTCCAGTGCTCTGAATTAGGAAAGTGGAGACTCCTACGGAGGAGATGAGTGAGGGGGTGGGGTGCAGCAGTGGAAGGTAAGGGAAGGGAACAAATCCAGACCAAACGTCCAGGCGGGCGAGTGGGCCAAAAAATATATATATATTTTGAACATGCCACCGCTGGTGGCGGATCAGGATGCTGGTGGGGGCCTGGTGGGCTACTTCTAAAGGCCCCATGGGCTAGTGGTCACCCACGGTCACCACATTGTGCAGGTCTGTCCTAAAACAACATTCGGGCAACAAAAATGTAAGAGTGGCCTCTGCCCATTTTCGAAAACTTACATGTGTGTATGCCTTTCTGGTTCACCTATTTTTGGACTCCTCAATTAAATCAAACCAAACTACAAGATGACTTTTCTGATAATAAACCTGTATACATCAAAATATTATGGAAAGACGTACATACAAAATACAGATATACATGTAACACAGTAATGGCACTTTGAGTCAAATTGTTCCATCAAGACATTTTGTTTAAATTTGAAACAAAACAGGCTGTACCATATCTAGTTCTCTAGTTATCTACCAGTTATATCATTATTATTTTTTTTCTGGTCACACAACGCACAGTCAAGATCAAAATATTTTCCCTGACAGCGGTATAGCTGTAGTTCATTTTGCAGTCCCCCAAAGTCTTGTGTTATTTTATACTTCTGTTGTACTGGTGCATTCCTTACCAGTTTTTCCCTGTGTGCATGACCTGAATTGCTTCTTTTCTGAGGTGAAGGCTGTAAGGTTGCTGTGATTACTAGGGTACATATACTATCCCTCCCCCCTGTTCTGGACAACCCATGGATAGGTTGCTAAAAGTATTGTGCATATTAATGGTACTTTGAGCCAACAGTGGTTGTCATTGTTGGCTGCATAGAAAGATTTTTTTTTACAGTTGCCTCTTCCTAACCACCTAGGTGATTGTATATGTTGGTGGAGCCTGCCACCTTTTCTGCAGAGAGAGTGCCTTTTTAATTATTTTGCCCTGTAAACAGAAAATACTTCTCAATTGAAAACCCCTCAATATTATATCAATATACTGTATTGATAAAATGATTAATTCTTGAGGGCATAAATTAGAAGAGCCTTGTGGCACAGTGGTTTAATGCCTGTACTGCAGCTAAAACTGTGCTCACGACCTGGGGTTCAATCCCAGGTAGCAGGCTCATGGTTGACTCAGCCTTCCATCCTTTCGAGGTCAATAAGATGACTACCCAACTCACTGGGGGTAGGGTGGATGGGACGATAGTGTGTAGCCTGCACAATTGAAGTGTAAACTGCCCAGAGAGTGCTTTAAGTGCTGTGGAGCAGTATACAAGTGAAACACTTTGCTTTGGTTTGCTTTTAAACGGGCCGTTGAGGATAGAGAGAAAATAAATCAGCAACATTGTGTAGTCAGTCATATTGATTCAAATAGGAGGGAAAAGACCACTGCCCGTAAAAGTGCTTGGGATGTTCATACTGATATATATATCGTATTACTGCAATTAAAACAGAATAGAGGTATGGGACGTATTGAGAGAATGACAAAACATTTTTGTCATGTGACCTGGGTCTCTGTTTTCAGGTGCTCACATTTTATGGTAGTTATGATGCTCTCTCTCTCTCTCTCTCTCTCTCTGTATGCGTGTACATGTTTTATACCTTTCTCCTATGCTGTTTCCTGGTCTACAGTTTCATTTTAAACTGCAATTTGCTCTTTTGGGTGAAGAGTTTTTGCATCACTTAAAAGAGAGCTATTGCTTTTCCTTTTAAGTTGTGGTCTTCTGTTTCCTTACTCTGAATACTGTAGTACTTCTTTTTTTCTGTGGATTTTTGAAATACTGCTTTTAGGATTCTGATCCTATTTTTGTCACATTTTACTTTTGCCTCTCATTTGTCACAATCAGTTTGGAGAGTTTTGTCGTTCATTCACTGAGGGTTTTATTTTCTTTTGATGACTAGAATAGTTCTTTTGCCTTCTTCCTGGATAGTTTCTCTAGGTTAAGTACACAATTCTTACTCCTGTTGAATTTAGCAATGCAGATCTATACAGACTTTATATTATCCAGACTTGTTTAAATTATATTTTGACATTGTAATTTTCGTATTCTTCTTTAGGTTTGTTTTAATTATTTTCAAATCATTCATGATCTGTATCACTCTTGGTTTCTCTTTTTGCAGTAAGGATAGTTATTCTCTATCTTATGACTACAAAGTTTCCGCATTGGCCTTTTGTTAATTTCTGGATATATAGCTATTCTGTTCAGCTGCTTGAATCATATATGCATAAAAACCACCAGGTTATTAACGGCACAATATCCTACAAGTTGTTCTCTTGCTTCATTTTTTACTCAAACTATATTCTATGGTGTTTCATTCTACTTTATATCCTGCTTTTGTCCTTGATATTTTTTTAATGTGTAATTTCCTTCTATCTATTACAACCTTTCTGATTTTTCTTCTTCAGCATCTGTAGTTAGTGTATAAACAAATGATAGTCATGGTGATTGGTTCTCTAAGGTGTATATCCAAGATGATATTATTTAGTCAGACTTTATATTATAGTCCATAAGTGCTTGTGCTACATCTCATCTCACTGTTAGAACCACAATATTTTAGTTGGTAATTCCTGAACTGAAAACCTTTGTTACTGTCTGATTCAAAACATATTGTTCCCGTCTATTTAAATGTCCACATATCAAGCACTGAAATACTAGAAAATCCATTTCTTTTTTTACCATTTTGATTTTGCCTCAATTCATACTTCTCACATTCTGTGTTCCTATTCTGTGTCTTCTATATATGTTTACAACTACACATCGTTTTGACTTGAATCCGGTTGGTTTCTTACTAACAGCAGTATTATTTGCTTTTCCTTAGTAATTGATCAAGTACCTTCTGAGCTGGGAGTATATATACAGCACTAACAAGAATTACTTCTAGTGTCAGGGCTCTTCTGTTGTCCAGTAGCTAGCCTTCTGGAGTTTCCTGAAGAGAGTTGATGTATCTTAGTCCTGTGTCTCAGCTTTGACCATTTCCCCCTTGGTAACCCTGGTAGAAGTCTAGACTCATAACAGCATACTTATTTATGCTTAGACGTGTGGATTTTCATTTTGAATTGTGTAGTACATTCCATGGTTCCGGGGGTAGCATGTATGCAGTAAAAACAGCAAAGAGTTTCCTATGTTGGAGTACAAACAGCAAAGAGTTTTGTGGCATCAGTCAATGTTTGTACATCTGTACTGAGTATGTCTGTGGCTTCAGGAAAAAGTACCATAGTACACACAACTCTTTGGGGAAAGATAGACAACAATTGTATTGGTTACAGGAGCACTACCCCCACAGATTTTTGGGAATGGATTCAGAGCATTTGGATATTTGAGTGGCAGCCCAATGCCTACACACCATATCCTAGAAGTTCATTGTGGTTCCATTGCGAGTATCTGTCCTGTGAAGATCTTAAGGCAATACACCACCTGAGGGCTAGGTTGGACATGTGGCCCCTGAGCTAGATCTGATCATGACTTAGTAAGGGATTCCCTCAAGTCCATGGGAGAGCAAACCCTTGTGTGCAGTTTCTTTCACGGGATCCACTCAGTGTCTCTGACTCTCTGTTCCTGAAAGCTGTGATGTCAAAAAGGTGTAAAATACAACCCAAAGCAAATCATGCTTCCATATTCATTATAATCCCCAAAGATTATAGCATCACAAACTGTGATATTAAAGACGCAAACAAATAGGTCTTTATTCTTGCATTGTAAAATTGAACATGTGTATGCCTGGAACAAATGGAGCAGTTGTCCTCAAACTTTTTAAACAGGGAGCCAGTTCACTATCCCTCAGACATTGTTGGGGGCCAGACTATACATTATGACTCCCGTATCTGCTGATTCGCCATCCGTGAATTTAGTCAACTGCAGATAGTGAACGATGGTGCAAGGGCCTGGGCCCGGCGGCAGGTCTGCAAAATTGGGTGCAAAGGAGGAGGAGGACGCTGCCCAGCTAGGGAATGCCTGCCCGCCCGCCTGCCTCCAACATCAGCCGTGACAGTGGAGGCTGTGCAGGCCTGGAGCTCACCTGAGTAGAAGATGGGGTGGAGAGGGAGGGAGAGGAAGGCGATGGCAGGCGATGGCAGGCAGGCAGGCAGGCAGGCAGGCAGGCAGAAGTGCCTGTCAGCGGCAGGCAGCAGAGCCCCATGGGCTTTTTGCATGGCTTCTTCCTCCTCCTCCTCCTACTCGTTGTCTGTCTCTCCTCCCCCCACCCAGTCTGCCCCAGCCTGTCCCATGCCCCCATCTCTCCATTGCCATTACTTCCAGGCAGCAGCAGGACTCAGCCCTCCATGCGGCTCTCATCGGGCTACCCTCTCCTCCTTGTCTCTCTCGCCTGCCCCCACCCCATCCACTCCAGGCTGTCCCACACCCCCATCTTGCTTTTGCCATTGCTGCCAGGCAGCAGCAGGACGGAGCCCTCCATACAGCTCTCACCAGTCTGTCCTCTCCTCCTCCTCCTCTTCTGGGGGTACTCCTACATTGAGCATCTGTGATCCTGAGCTGTCGAAGTTTCCTGGTGGTGATGGCAGAGGAAGCCATGTGGCCAGAGATTTCCTGATCACCCACTTGCCTGGTGGCAGTGGCAGCAGCAGAGGAGGTCACTTAGCCCCTGACCGTCTGACCGTAAGCAAGATTAGCAGTGGTGGAAGCAGCGTAGGAGGCCACACTCCTCCGGAGCAACCACCCGCAAGCTCCACAAGTATGAAGAGGCAGCCTGGGCAGTGCAAAGGTGTTTGCAGTGGGCCCACACCCAGCCTCCACCACTGAGCGGGGAGGGGAGGTGTCTGCACTTGCCAGCGGGGCTGATCCGGTCCCCGGGCCGTAGTTTGAGGACCCCTGAAATGGAGGAAGGGAATACCAGGAAGGGAAAGAATGCTTGGAAAGGCAGACACTGCTTCTTATATTCTGGGCAGGTAGACTGGAGTGAAGTCTGCCATCCCACAATGTGCCTGTCCTAGTACTGCCCCCTTCTACCCCTTCCACCTAGCCATCCAGTAGGCAGCCAGCACGAAGGACACCATAGTGGCAGGTCCCTCAGCATCCTCAGGGACCACCTGGAGCTTCTGTGTTGCTGTGACCCAGTAGTGTCTTTCCCTGCTGTCCTGAGCCTGGGAACATTCTGGGGACAACCAGATGTCCCAGGTATGCATGGTCCCCTTATTTATTCTGAGCTTTGGTGGATTGTCCACTTGCAGTCAACAGAGGTTTATCCAATATAAAACTGGTAGTCTTAGAGATTTCAGTGTTTGAGAGGATGACATTTGTGGAAGCAAAAACAAACACACACACACAAAAACCTAACACAATACAGATATAGCTTCTTTAAAATATCCACAGAAAATTTGCTTTCAAAGCATTTGTTCCAGATTATGTTTTCCCTTTGCTCAGATGATATAAGGAATAATTTTCCAGGGTCATTGTAAATAGACATTCTAAACTGATATGTGGGGCTTAATATACTGTGCATTACCTTACTCCAGTGGTTTTCCAATTTAAATTAACTTATGACCAGTCACCACATTTGTTCAGGCCCTGATTACAAATCCATAAAGAAGAAGATTTAAATGATCTCTTCTTTCTTCATTGATTTTAATTTTAATTTTAATTTATTAGTACAACCCCCCCCCCCCCCAGATTTTTAAAAAGCATGATGAGTTCACTGAAAGAATGTGGCTAATGGATAGCCCTTTCCTATTCTTGCATTTGAAAACAGCAATCATCAATGGCACTGTTCTTAAAATAAATAGTACTGTATAGGGACTGAGTAGAAAAATAAAGTAATACCTTAGACATATTTTTGTATGACGCTATGTCAGCTAATGCCTGAAAAACCTCATGTGATAAAGCAGAACTCCTGTTATCTGTTTACACATTTAGCACTGTTATTTTTCTGCTGAAATGACTGGTGGACAGTGGGAATCAGATTACTATTGAATGCCACAGTATAGATATGCCAGTCTGTTTGTCGAAATCAACTTCAACATGAGGGTCAATTACACTGTGAATGTAGTACGCTGTAAATTGTACAAAATATTTGCAATATATTAATAGTGCGGTACAGCACTATTGATTGTATCTGTTATGTCCCAGTTCCCAGTTGTCTATCTGAGCAAGCTCTTTACAAGTCCAGTATGTGAAAAACTTCTCCCAAGGGCAAGAACTTAATGGCCTTACTCTGCCCTTGAAGATTTCTGTATGTGGAGAATCATAATCCACAATTGTAGTACCTCACCAATCATGCTAGGTATCTCAGAAGACATATCCAGAGACTGCTGGAGTGCAAATAATTCTTGGCATTTAACTAGAATTAGTCATTCTCAACAGGAGCTGTATGGCTCTTTGTGGGGCCCTGGCACATTTGAAGGGTCTACAGACCCGAAACAATTCCTTGACACCATATTATAATGTTCACTGTGTTACTTGCGTAGTCCTGACTCAGCCTATATTTCTTTCATATTGTGCTTCTGGCTGTGGCCATAGTTTAAAAAGGGTGAGAAGGGCTCAAATAGGCTCATAAGATGAACAATGGCCTGAATAGGCTTGTTAGGTAGACAATTGTATCCATAGCCTTATGGTGAACAATGGCCTAAGGTGCTGAAACCGATAAAGTATGTGTCCTTAGCTATGGCCTTGGTGGTGAAGGCTTTTTGATTTGTCTGGGTACTGTTGAAAGCACAGCCTGATAAGTAGCAGATAGACCAGTGGTAGTGAACCCATTGGCATTCCAGATGTTTTGGACCACAACTCCCAGAATTCCAAGCCTGTATTGTCAATGACAAAGGACTGTGGGAGTTGTGGTCCAAAACCTCTGGAGTGCCAAAGGTTTGCCACCACTGAGATAGACTGTGCCTCAGGCCCCCACCTCTGCTGACAGAGGGATTTTCAATGCTCACATGAATGGCTTCCCTGACCCCATTAAATGATGACATTTGGCCTGTGGATATCCAAAGTGGGCCTTCAACAAAGTAGTGTGCCGACCCAGAAAAACAAGGGAACAGTCTAGGACCCAGACCCGATGGAAGAACCTGGTCATTCCCTACATGGCTGGAGTGTCTGAGAAGCTTAAAAGGATTTTTGGCAAACATCACATCCCTAATTATTTCCATAACCTTAAGGCTACTGATATTGTTGTCTACCTAACAATCCTATTCAGGCCATTGATCATCTTATGAGCCTATTTCAGACCAGGGTGACAAGAGGTCAAAGCGGACTATAAGATGGAGGACTCACATTAGCTTTATTCAGACTGATGACGCTGTGTGGATGAGCAGTGAAACGTTTCTATCTCTCAAGAAAAAGAAGTCCTGTTGCCATGACTCAACTTCCAGATAAACTCACCTGGATGACAGAGAATCTAAACAGACCCCATCAACCATACAAGGTAGATGGGTGAGAGAAGCTCAGAAAAAAATGAGAGTTCAGGGGTGGCTGGTAAACACTTTTAAATGCTCCAGTGAACAGGAAGCGACAGTCCAACACCTCAAGTTTGTCTGGGAAACTGCTTCCACCCACTGGCCCTTCCTATTGGCCAATTTAACTCATGGGAAGAAGTAGCACTGCCAAAAATGGTGCCTGCCACTCTGTCTGGCCCTCAAACCACTTATGCCAACAAAACACGGGTCCAGAGGTGAGTTCAGGACTGGTGCTTCCCCTTACAAATCATATGGAAATGCAGTGAGTTTTATATTTCATTGAGTATAATCAAATGTTCTGTGGCCACTGTCATTGTAAAATTGATTCTTATAAATATAATTGTCTAAGCACACAACAAAAACAAAAATAATTGGCAGTTATTAAACACCTGTGACATTTAACATTTGAAAGTCTGGAAGAATGATTTATTCTTGATTGATTGTGTATCCTTTTGTATTTTGTTTTGCCATACAACCGATCAGTTAGACCAAACAGACTTTAAAAGCATTTTTCCCCTTTCCCTAAAGAAAATAACATAATGCCTGATCAGTTCTGTGGTGGACCTGGTGTATAAATGAATACTACTGTGAATACAGCAAATTATGAAAAAATTACTTGCTCTAACTGATAAAATTACGTGTGTGTTTCCCTTGGTAGGATTTTTCCCAAGCAGCAATCAAGGATGTGACGCTTTTCTACGCCATAAGATGACACTGATTTCACCCTCAATATTGAAAAAATACGGAATTCCTTTTAATAAAGTGAGTGAGTGACTTTAATTTGACATTTTCATTCATTTTATTCAATAGTGAATACAGTGGACCCTTGTATAACAAACAGTTTGTATAACATAAAATTTGTACAACATAAAACATTCCAGAGATAGGGGAAATTTGCTTAACAGAATTGCCTATGGGGCAAATCCGTACAACATAAAAATGGGATTACTGCATTTTCAATGCATTCCTATGGGAAATTTGTATAAAGGAAAATTTGCTTAACAAAATTTCATTTGGAACGAATTAATTCCTTTATACAAGGTACCACTGTATAGCTAAACAAAGAGATCTGGCTTGCTGGGGTGCCATGCGGATGACTTCGGACAACCCAGCACGAAGCTATGTGTGCCCATCTCCAATCTGAATATAATTTACTAGTTTCTAAATCCCTTTTTGTCTTATGGGCAATCAGCTCCTTTATTAAAATTACGTCTGCAGCATACATTATCTTCATTTTCTTGGCCACTCTGCAGATATGTTACCCTTTCCTCACAATATATTTTAAAGCACCGAAGAAACAGTAAGGCTATCAAGAGGTGTAGGTATGAGAATTGATGCAGTTTATAATTCCATTACTATTGGATTGACTGAATGACTGATTGATTGATTTAATGTATTTGTATCCTGCCCGTAGGATATCAGAAGATTAGGAACTTCCTAGTTCTCGGTTTATGCATTTTGTATAGTTAAATATCATTTTGTGTTACCTTGTACCACCAGAGAGCAGTCTATACACAACTGTAGTTCTCATTAATAGGCTTCTGTGAGAATGTGAATAGAGAGAATCAGGCTATGATCTCTTGTGGCTTGGAGTGATAGAACTAGAAACGTGCTGAACGCTGATAAGCCATCCAACGCCTACCAGGTGACAGCTGAACTGCCAGTTATTGCAATCGCTCACCTGCTAAACTGTCTTCAGTAGGGGTGAAAGGCAAGATAATTTTGGGAATTGCTGGCACAGATAATATTCATACTTATATACACTCACATCACACTCTTAAACTCCATGCACACTCCTTATATTTATCTGCTTAAACTTAGGCACACTGTATGCAGTTGCCTCTAATTCATAATGTCACTATAACGTGGCGTACACATTTATGTAAAATGCATTCTTTTCTTCTATAACATTTCCATGACTGTGCTTGCTAAATAAACAAACACATGTTGGGTACAAAAAGTAACTTTAGAATTGCAGTATTCTTTCTCTCTGATCACATGGAACAACTTGCAAGGCTCGTCTTACACACGTAATGTGCAATGTATAAACCCTGCAGCTAGCTCCCCCACCCCCCACATTCTCCCTTCTTCATCATGGCTGATTCACTCCAGCTTATCTCAAACTTTTTTTTTTTCATTTTAGCACACTAGTTTAGTGGAAAAGCTCATTTTTGTTGCCTAGTATTATATAGTTGGAAACCAGAAACTCTTGCTCATCTGCTATATGCCAACAAAAGCCTTATCTATTTTCTCCTGTTTGCATATGGAACTAGAACTAACTATAGATTAGTAAAACGTATGCAGATCTTGCTTGAGAGTATTTCTGTGTGGTGAATTGATTATCTGTGCTGAGCAACTTCAGATCTTGTTGTGAACCTATACTTGTGTAGGTTCTGTAAGTGTCCCTCACCTTTTTTCTTTCTTTAAGCATATCCAGTCCTTAATTTTCTCAAAACAAAGTGTGCAAGTGTTTGAAATTTCCTTGTGCTGGTTTATTTGCCCTCACAATCTGTCTCCCGATGTCTGTGAGTTTGCCACAAAACCTTACTGAATTTGCCATAATGCAGTTCTGTGGCACAAGGGGAACCAAAGCCATTTTCTTTTGATGAAAGAAGGACCCAAGGAAATTCGTGGATTGGTATATGTAAAGAGAGGAAGAGGACAGTGGAGCAGTTCTGCTTGTTAGGAGATACAAAACTGAGGTACCAGCTACATGGTTAAAAACCACAAGATTTCCTCCACTTATAAAACAGGTGAATGCAAACTATTTTTACTGACCACAAAACACAAAGACTTATTTGAATTAGTCCAGTACTTTTTGTTCCCAAAGCAGCTGTTTCCCCTCTGCTGCTGGGGTCGTCTTCTACTTTTTCAAGCCCAATCAAGTCAAATGGACTTTCGCCTGTGGTTAGTTTGTCGTACATTTTTTGTCAAGACGGCTGTGTCTATAGGTGGTGTTTCCGTAACATAGGCACTTCTGGCATGAAGTTTAGGCCCAAGGGGACATAAAAAAAGGAAAGCACCATGATTTTAATTTGGAGCTTCGGATGCCAGTCTTGTATCTGGTCAAAAACAGTAAGCTTCAGATTGTCTGGGAAGGCCCTTTTGTGGTGAACCAAAAGCTTGGTGATGTTAATTACTTAGCAGAATGATCCAAAAGTGGACTTAAAAAGTTTACCATGCCAGAAGCTAAAATAGTTTAAAATCATATCTGACCAGAGATGAGGCCATTCCTGTATCCATTACTTGAAAGTAAGAGAAAAGAGTAACAGTTAGGAAGGGTAAAGTGTTGATCACTGTTATGGAATGATTGACATTAGAATGTTGTTAACTGTCCAGTTTGGCCCTGGTAGCCAGACGGCTGGTATATAAATTAAAAAAAAAAGATATAAAATATATTTTGCAAAATTATAGCTCAAACTTCTGCACTGTTTGGAATGTTAAGTACTTTTGTATTTTATTTTTCTATAGAAGGCTTTTTCAAAAATTAGTGTCCTGAAACTTGAAATGGAAAGCAGCTTCACAGCAAACCACACACGTATCAGCAGAGGTTGCACCAGAGGAGGGAAAGAAAGAAGGGAAGCTGTGGATTGGAAAGTGACTCACATCACATCCACTCTGGAGGGTGAACTTCTCAGTCTATCCACATCCTCTGTGCGAGCACTGATTGCAATTTCAAATGCAGCACAGGCTCCAAATCAAATTTCTAGTGTCGCATACCCTGAGTTGACCACATTGCATGAAGACTTGCAGGGTTACTGAGAATCGCAGGACATACCTGACAGAAAAGCATGGAGTGTGGAAACTAAAGCAGCAGGTTGACCTTCACTTTTCCCTCCCCTTTCTTAGATTACACAGGAGGCGGGAGAATTTATGATCACGTTCCCTTACGGATACCATGCAGGATTTAATCATGGTTTCAACTGTGCAGAGTCAACCAATTTTGCAACTGTCCGGTGGATTGATTATGGAAAAGTAGCTAAACTGGTAAGTTTGCATCAGCAGTAACAAAGTTGTTGATTAAATTTGTTGAAAAGGTAACTTGTGAATTTGGACATATCATTATAATAAAATGTAAAGACTAGAAGATGGTTTGGCAAAGCTGTTCAAATAGCAAAGTTTCACAATTTCAACTGGCATTGATTCTGTAATGAGCTATTGAGAGTTCAAGATCTTGAGAGTAAAGATAGCCAAATGCTTCAGATTTCCTTTTTGCTAAACAGTTTTTCTTTGCTTTGATATACTAACAGTGCAGTCTTATACATTTCTATATACAGTTTCTTCCCCTGAGAAACTGGATATAATATTGTAGTCTTCTTATTCCTGTTGTGAGAAAAGAAGATAATTATAATGTTTTTATTTTGTTTTGTTAATGTCAGCACCCTGTAGAGTTGTCAATAAAATGGATGGATTTCTGTAACCTTAGCCTTGTGAGATGTTGCATGTCAGGGATATTGTCTGCTGCTAAACTACAGCAACAACTTTTGCATTGATAAATTAAAGTGCACGTAAGAAATGCAGTTTGTGAATGACCTATCAAGCTGTTTCTTTGGAAAAATCAAGACATGTTGAATCAGAAATAATATTATATACTTACTGAAGTATGGTAGAGCTAGGATAATGCCTGGCTGTAAATGTAAAACAACATATGTCCGATTAGCAGGAAAACCACATTGAGATATATGACCCTAAACTTCTTTTCTATAAAACAACCTATTATAAAAAAATTGGGATGATGATGATGATGATGATGATGATGATGATGATGATGATGATGATGATGATGATGATGATGATGATGATAATAATAATAATAATAATAATAATAATAATAATAATAATAATAAT
>JAHTLZ010000237.1:29901031-29913805 GCA_023846285.1 Phrynocephalus versicolor | reverse complement strand
TCTCTCTCTCTCTCTCTCTCTCTCTCTCTCTCTCTCTCTCTCTCTCTTGTGTCTTATCATTATCTGGTGCCACACACTCTAAAATCCTCTTCTTTTTCTTCTTTTTCTGTTTTATTTGAAGCCAGTGTAAAGTCATTTAATCTGGCTTCAATTGTGTCATTCCACTGATGGAACTGTTTCAGTAGAACTGGGATTAGTTTTCTTCCTATTAGCATGTTCCCAAAATCTGTCCTACAAGATTGGCAAACTTTCCAGACCATATTTTTAGCATTACCAAGGCCTTGAGAAGTAGAGGGAGACAGAAAGAAAAAAATCTTGTAATGTTAACCCATTTTCACTAATGTATTTATCACACTGACTAGTGTACTTATTCCACTGTTTGTTTGGGAATGTGTACTTATCTGTGTGCAACAAGTTGCATCAGCTTTCATGTAAGTATAAACATATCCTTGGAATCAATTTTACTCTTCCTGAAACAAATACTGGCAGTACTTGCAGACAGTTTCCATTATCTATCCAACATATCTTAAAGACTGTGGGGGACTTCTGTAATGTAATACTAAAAGCAAAACAATTACTTTATGGTTCAATTTCTCTTCCTTGCATGCCGAAGTCTTACTGAAATCAACACTAATAATAAGCCTAGGCACTTTTGAAAGTCATAAAGAGATGGATGTTCTGAGATCATGCTAACAATAGATTTGCTACAGTTGCAGCCACATTTTATTTCCTAATATTCAAATTACCAAAAACAATATATGTAGTTTCAAGAGCCTCATGGGGCAGTGGTTAAATGCCTGCACTTAACTGTGCTCACGACCTGGGGTTCAATCCCAGGTAGCCGGCTCATGGTTCACTCGGCCTTCCATCCTTCCGAGGTTGGTAAAATGAGTAACCAGGTTGCAGCGGGGTGGGGGTGGGGGTGGGGGCAATGTGTGGCCTGCATTCTGTAAATAAAAAAAACTGTAAGCTGCCCAGAGACTACTTGAAGTGGTATGGGGCGGTATATAAGCAGAACACTTTTTGCTTTTGCTTTTAGTATCATTGCAGGTGATATTGCATTATGTCTCTGCCATCCCACTTTCTGATCAGATCTTAATATTAATGGAAATCCGCAAGATTCAGTAATCAGTACCATTCAAAGAACACCTTTATTTGACATCTGGCATTTCATTTCTATTGTCGAGCTTATAGAATCTAGCCTTAAATCGGTGTTAAAAAAAGCCTTAGTGAAAATAGCACAAATAATAAATGGAGTCACCATGCTCTACAGACAGAAAACTATATATGTCACATCTATCTTCACCCTTTAAACCATAAAATTAAAATATAATACAGGAGATCCTGTAACATAAAAGATCATCTAGGCTTCACTTACCTGTTCATAATTACCACATATTGTACTGGGCTAGACATTCAGATAAATGTATGCAAGATTGCACTTCTAATGTCTGTAGTTCACTGCAAACAAAATACATATTTATCCCATTTCATAGCCTGATATTTGCCTTATTTTAATACTGAGCAAAGTGGAAGATGTTGAATACTGTTATAGTACCTGGTATGTTTGATGATGCCTCAGAAAATTTCCATCATCTATGTCCTGTGACGAGGTTCTGTTAAGTGACTGGTTCTTAAAGGAAGGTATTTCTTAGTCTGTTCTTCTGAAATGGGGGTAGCTAAAATTAAGAACTCCTTTTCTGAGATGCAAGTCCATAATTATTCATGCATATTCTGAAGCACTAGCTACTTAGAGACCTTTGTTGTGTGGCTAGGTTAGATCAAAGAGTTGGCCTGCAGGTTGTATTTCATTTTTTTTCTCCTTTGGTGGGATGAAGTGCAGTTGTTTTGATGTTAGGTTTGATGGATTTGTTTGCCACTGCATTCATTAGCTTCCCATCAAAAAACTGACAGGCTGTTAAATGAAACTTTGGCTTAGATTTTCAGCTTGACTGTTTGGAGACATTTGTGAAGATATTTTGTGTTTATGCTGCTGCAGCCTCGAGCCTCTGTAAAGGGGAGAAAACTTATTTAGTGTGTTGATTTCTTTGATTTAAGAAATAATATGTTGTTTTTGAGAATAGCCACGTCTAGCCTGTGTGATCCAAAGAAAATGCGGTATTTATAGTATTTGCAGTGCTGCGGTTTACATTTGAATTTAGGAAATACACAGATATCTCTGGAATGTTGATAGACAAAAAGAGTGCTCTTGGCAGTAGGAAACAATTGGGAGTGCTGCTGTTTCTAATAGCTGCAACAGGTTTAAAGAAATGTGTCTGATATGGTACTGAACAACATTGAGTGAAGTTCAATGATATCTGTGGACCTCTGTGTGCACAAAAGGACTTTTTTGTCCCCCCCCCTCCAGAGGATTCCCAGTCCCATTATAGATTTGGGGGAGGGGAGGAGTAAGAATTTTCTTTTCCCAGCTCTGCTTACGGAAAAAGTTTTTGTCATACAAGAGAGTGGTTAGCCATCACACTCTCTAAGGTTCACAGCAGCGGCCCAACAACTACATTTCTCTGCTGCTTCTAAAACTTGATTTAAGACCATGACATCTAGTCTTTTTCCAGTACCAACTGGCTTCTAAGTAACATCCAGTAGAGAAGGAGGTAGGGAAACTGCTGCACTGTTATTGTAATCCTTTTTTATAGTTGTGTGTGTGTGTGTTGTGTCATTACAGTCATGACCGACTCTTCGTGACCCCATGTCCATGGAGTTTTCTTGGCAGGAATACTGGAGTGGTTTGCCAGTTCCTACTCCAGGCGCCTACAGCACCTGGTATTCCCTGGTGGTCTCCCATCCAAGTACTAACCCGGCCCGGCCCTGCTTAGCTTCAGAAATCAGGCGAGATCGGATGTGCTTGGGGCATCTTGGCAGCTTTTTTTATAGTTGTATGTCCCAGTGATTTGGTTGGAAGAAGAGCTGTGGGAATTATGATTTTTTAAAAAATATTCCTTGTTCTAATAATGCATGCTATAAATACAAAGATGAGACAGGCTAAAATATTTTTTTGCTATAAATCTATTAAATGGTATGGATCTTTAAAAGGTTCTTGGCTAGACTGATTATTGCATACGGTTGATAAAATGCTTTTCAAGTGTAAATTACTAATTTGTCTCTGAATAATGTATGTGAAGTGCCTTGAAAACTGAAAATGTGCTGTGTAATTGCTAGGTACACAATCCATTCCAGCACCGAAAGAAGTCGGTGTATTTATTTCATCTCCCTTGTGGCTGCTCCTGGGTGTACCCATCACAGTGCACTTATCAGTGTACAGGTGGAGAAGCTTATGTGCATATCTGTGTCCGTTATGCTTTTCAGTCAGAAGAGTGGTTTATCATATGTTGTTGCTATTTAATTATCTCTCTTATTTATCACCTCCTTATTTGCTCTTTTGTTGCCTTCCAAGATAGCCTGAATAATTATTCTGCCTTGCTAGAGAAAGATAGCCTTAAACCTGGCAATCAGGACCTTCCTCTATTCCTGATTGCAGAGTATGCTTATTTGAAATGGGAATAAACTGTTGAGTGTGCTCTTCATTGTATTATGGGTTGCATCGCGACTGCTTTTATATGTAATAAATGACAATAAGAGGTGGCAATACAATGATAACCTTGATTCTTCTCTTCTTTTTGAGAAGTTAACTCTGGAAATTCACTACACAACTAATATACAGGTGAAACTTGAAAAAATATTGTGCAAATGTTCATTTATTTCAGTAAGTCAGCACAAAAGGTAAAACTAATATATGCGATGACACATTACATGCAAGGTGAGATATGTCAAGCCTTATTTTGGTATAATTGTGATGATTAGGACGTACAGCTTATGAAAACTCCAAATTCACAATATCAGAAAATTAGAATATTACATCAATAACACAAGGATTGGAAATAGAACAATATTGGACCTCTGAAAAGTCTAAGCATGCATATGTACTCAGCGTCCCCATATAGCTCGTCTGTGGAAGGAAGCATGAAGTGCTCCAAAATCTCCTGGTAGACGGCTGCGTTGACCCTGGACTTAATGGAGCTCAGTGGACCAACACCAGCAGGTGACACGGCACTCCATATCAACACAGACTCTGAAAACTTCACACTGGATTTCAAGCATTGTACATTGAGTGACTCTCCAGTCTTTGTCCAGATTCTGGGTCCTTGTTTCCCAAATGAGATGCAAAAGTTGCTCTCATCAGAAAAGAGGACTTTGGACCACTGAGCAACAGAGCAGTTCTTTTTTTCTGTAGCCCAGGTAAGACGCTTCTGGTGTGGTTTGTTGTTCAGGAGTGGCTTGACAAGAGGAATACGGCATTTGAAGCCCCTATCCAGGATCCATCTCTGTGTGGTGGCTCTTGATGCACTATTCTGAATAGGGAACCCTTTCACATTATTCTAATTTTCTGAGATTTTGAATTTGGGGTTTTAATAAACTGTATGCCATAACAATCACAACTATACCAGAGTAAGGCTTGACATATCTCGCTTACCATGTAATGAGTCTATCTCATATACTAGTTTCACCTTTAGAGTTGACTTAAATGAACATTTGCACCATATTCTTATTTTTCGAGTTTCACCTGTATATATAGATAGACAGAGCATGTCAGTCATGCAAAGACGGCACACAGAAGATGCAATGCCACCAATGACAAACAGTGAGGTACTGAGAACAGGCCATGCTGCAGACTGTAGGCTACAAGAAGAGGGGTTTACCCTCCATTTAGTTGTGCTGAAGCTATTTTATAGTCCCCCTTTACAACAAAGGAAAGTTATCAGGGGCAGAACATCGGTATGTTTCCAAACAGAAATTCAGAGGAAAAGTCGCCACATTCTTCTTCTTCCATAAATTACTTTTGTGAATCAATCTTGAGAGATGCATGACTTGGAGGGATTTTACAGCAGAGTCAGAAAAAGCTTCTCCGAGATTTTGGTGTCTCTAGGTCAGTGATGGCGAACCTTTTAGAGACCGAGTGCTCAAACTGCGATTCAAAACCCACTGATTTTTCACTTAAGTGTCAATACAGCAATTTAACCTGCGTACAGGTGGCTGTGAAGGGGCAACATCGGGTGCCCCAGAAAGGGCTACAAGTGCCACCTTTGGCACCCGTGCCATAGGTCCGCCAACACTGCTCAAGGTACTAGGGGGAAACTTTAATGAGGGGATCTCTTTAGGGTTGCCTTACTCAGCCATCATAAATCCAATCATCACCAAACTTGGAGGGATAGTCGAGAAATGTTAGGAGATGCTTACCTGCAGTTTTTATCTCTCCAGGTGCCTTGGGGCCATTTTATAGCCTCATATGGGTAAGCCACATCAGATGCAGAACATCTTCTCTATGCACAGCATTTCCTTCCCTGCGCATCAGTTGCGACTGTGTTTGTTTTGGTTGTGATGGAACCAGCAAAAAAAAGGGGGGGGTTGTGTATGTATGCTTACAAGAAAAAGCCCTGCACAGAGAGAAAACGGCATTTCAGAAATTGGATTGAGAATGAATATCCATTCTTTGATTTTTCTAGGAGGCTGAGATAGCACACCAGCACAAGAAGCAGTAACATGTGAAAGGAAAGGATGATCCTAGGGAGGGAGGGAGGCAAACCCTGTGTTGCCGCCATCATGTTGTCCAATCTGGATTATGCAAATTCCAGATGAATTGTATGTAGTACTAGGGATCTAGGAGGAAAGTCCAGCCCAAATATGAATCTTCGAACACCTCACCAGGATGCCTGCAGGAAACCCACAACCATACCTTAAATCAAAGGTACAGAAAAAGTGGCTCTCCTGTCATTGTTGGCTGTCCATTGTTATTGGTGACACATCATGGAAACTTTAATTCAGCAACATATGGTGGGCCAAAGATGCCCTGTTCTTTGCTGTTTTCATCTAGCAACAGCAACATGGTGCTTTTGAAAAAGGCTGTTCTGTATAATTGTAGTTAATAGCGCTATTGATCTGTGTTGTATGGATTTGTGTAATGAACCCTTAAGGACCTCTAGGCTAATAGTAAAGATAAAGGTTCCCCCTGACAATTAAATCCAGTTGTTTCTGACTCTGAGGACAGGTGCTTGTCTCTGTTTATAAGTCAAAGAGCCAGCTTTTGTCTGTATACATATTTCTGTGGTCACATGGCTGGCATGATTAAATACATAAATGCAAGGAGCACTGGTACCTTCCCATTGAAGTGGTACCTAATTATATATTCACATTTTTACATGCTTTGGAACTGCCAGGTTGTCAGACTCGGCTAAAAGTATCTTTCTAATACAGTGGTACCTCTACTTACGAGTGGCTCAACGTAAGAGCAGTTCGACTTAAGAGTGAAAAACTGTTGCAGTTTTATCTGCGGCCTTACAGATTTTAGATGCGTTCTGCTCTACAATTTTTTTTCCATTTTTTTCCATTTTTCATTTTTAAATTTTTTTTAGATAGGGCTGCTCTGCTTAAGAGACGGTCAACTTAAGAGCATGCATTCGGAATGGATTAAATTCATAAGTAGTGGTACCACTGTAATAACAGTATGGGGAGTCTTCATTTCTTCAGTGGCTGCTTTTATGTGCATTGCAGTTTGTTTGTTCTAAAATAAAAAGACATGACTTGCTATTCATTGCATGTTACATTTGTGTGTAAGCGGACATAAAGAACATGAAAATTCTATTTTTGTGAAGCCTATGTGAAATTATTGTGTTGTGTGTTAACATCCTTAAATGTTGCCCCCCCACTCCGCCTGCCTGCCTGCCTGTCTGTCTTTGTCTGTCTGTGCGTGAACATGTATGCCTGGGCATATTTGGATCAAAAGAACCTAATTCACAATTCAGAGTAGTTGTCTTTGCAGAGGGAATAATTAATTAAATGAGGGATCAGTTACTGATCTCAAATTCTACAGATAATGTACAATTTGACCATTTTTGCAACTGAGTAAAATGTTAGAAAATATCACTAATGGCCTAACACTTTTTTTAAAAATACAAGGATGGGCAAAATATATAGCTAAGCTTTGTAAATAATTTGTTAATTTTAATTTCTTACTTTTCTTGTGGAACAAGGCATAATGTCAGCATTTTAATATTTTAACCCAATTAAACTCTTTACTTTCAACATGATTTCCCCCCTTCCTAAACATTATTAATTCTTGCTATGCCCTCTGCCTAAGGGTATTTGTACACGACCCCTAAACTCCGCCGCAAATGGCTGCCAGCTCCGGAGCTTACAATTGTTTCCCCACCAACTCCGGAGTTTGCAGGAAATTAAGTGCGACCACGCCCACCTAAGCGCGTCCCAGCGCACTTTTCATGTACCTGCTCTCGGAGGGTGAAAATCCCCAGATCTGGATGTAATCTGGTGAGTGCTGGGCTCTCCGCGCTTCTGTTTGGTTTTTTTGCCTCCCGCCCCTTTAAGAGAAGGAATCAGGATGACGACGGGGCGGTTTCGGAGGTGAGCCTGCATTTTTCCTCTCTTTTTTTCTCCCTCCCCTCATGCAGGCAGGAGCAAGGAAGTGTGGAGGGGTGGGGAGGCAGGAAGAGCAACAAACCCCCAAGATCTCTGGTCCGAATTTAAGTGGCCAGCAGATCTTAGGGGTCGTGTGAAAAGGCCCTAAGAGATCATAAACTAGGCAGTTTCCCATTCAATGCTGTTATTATTTTTAGAACATATACATTTATCAGGTTTCTAATTGGGATGGGTAGGACTTGATTCATTCTAATTCAGCTTTAAGAAAAATCAGTCAATACTCAGGACTGAAAAGGTAGCATGGTGCACAAAGCTGGAGTTGGGTTACAATTCTCTCTGTGTGTCTGGCATTTTGTCAGATCACTGAAGTGCCATCTACTTTTGGAGCTCCACATGTATATGTAATGAACAGGATTCTGGCCATTGCAGCATCTAGATGGTAAGAATGAATATGCAAGTCAGTGACAAAATGTAACAGAACAGGTTGTAAGTAGGGATGGGCACCTTACGAATAACAAAATGCTATTTTGTCATTTTGTAAGCTTACAAATTGTTTTGTAAGCTTACAAAATGCCAGGCAGCATTTCATAACAAAACAAAACAGCTTTTTTATTTTAAACAAACTGTTTTGTTATTATGTAAAATGGCTCCCCTGGGTCCAAGTTTGGTGCCTCTGGGTCCCAGGGGAGCTGGTTTTTAGAATTATAAAATGGTTTGTGTTACATTTCATAATGATTTTTTTTGGGGGGGGGAGAACTATTATTTGAAATGAATCAAAACGGAGGCTAAAATGAAATTGAATAAACCGAAACACAAATTTTGCATTTTGTGCCCATCCCTAGTTGTAAGATGAAATGCCATGCTTTAGTATAGACAAGTATAGACAGCCTTCTCCACCTCTTTCAGGCATGTTGGCCCCTACATATTATGTTATCCTTAAGTTCATCTCTATTTATTTTATTTTTTATTTTTTATACTAAATGTATATGATTATTTGTATGTATTATTTGTATGTGATTATGTCTTGTACTTTGATCAATTCTTGTTAACTGTCCAGAGTGACTTCACTGCCAGATGGGTGGTATAACCCCCCCCCCCTAAAAATTAAATAATAAATAAGGAAGCCCAGGAAGGAGTTGCATAATAGGATTTCTCGTCCATCTGGAAAAAAATGCTAGATTAGAGGAGGTAAATGACA
This sequence comes from Phrynocephalus versicolor, assembly GCA_023846285.1. Lineage (NCBI taxonomy): Eukaryota > Metazoa > Chordata > Lepidosauria > Squamata > Agamidae > Phrynocephalus > Phrynocephalus versicolor. The sequence continues at coordinate 29,905,161 of JAHTLZ010000237.1, read as the reverse complement.
CGTAGAGCACTTTTTATGTTCTTTTCATTTAAGCTGATGTAAGAGACACTTTGGCTATATAATTTTTTAAAATTATAGCTTGTGTATGTAGTTTTACTTTGCTGTTTATAAAGAAAAGTTTCAATTCTATCCCCTCAAGAAAAATAATCTGTCTCCAGTGGAAATTTTTATCGTGACAATCCTGCAGGATCTTGTTTGTCACTTATCACTAGAGACTTCTTCACTCATCTGTTTAATGAAAATTAAACACTATGCATGATTGTAATAATCATTAGGAGTGGGACTGCTCAGGCAGGAAGGGAAGAGGCAACTGAAGGCTATGAGCATAAATGTGCTCCGAGTGATAAGACTATTTTGAAAGCAGGTCAAAATCCTTAATGTTTGTTTTTGTACTTTAAAACAACTGTGACATGTAAAATGGCAGATGGAATGTGACACAAGTACAGTGTGAAAGCAAACTTTTCTCTTGTGTGTTGCATGCTAGAATGCTGCCTAGGATGGTATACTTGCGTACAAGTCAAAGGACAATAATTTGATTCAAGACAGGCCAGTTTTTAACACAGTTCAACAGTGAACATGATTTTAAAAACAATATGAAACAATATATGCATGGGTTTTGTGTGTAGTTTATTTTATTTTTGGCAGAAACTGCTTGTGATAATACAAGTTTATTTTTTATCATGATAACAGCTGAATAGGCAGATGGATTGCTCTGCGTATTTCCCCGGCTCCTTCACATCCATCTATTTATTCATTAATGGAAGCAGAAAGAGGGGCAGGAATAATAATAGCAATATAACTAAGTCAGTTCACTATGTTCAGCAATTCTATTTGGCCAGATTGCTGAATGAAAGAAATCTAAACAGGTGTTTTTTTTTAAAAATCTCTGCCAATGTATCCCATAATAGTTGGATTTCTGCAAAGAAGATATCAGTATATTACAACCATATGTTTCAGCAAAGCCAGATCTGCACAATTCTCAGCTGGAAGCTTTCACTGGTATTTCTCAATCTGAGCTGCAGGGTTTTTTTTAAAAAATAATAATAATATGGCATATTTGCATTTTTGTGACTTTAATGTTTTTACAAATTAGATGGTATTCTTTTTATGCTGTTAGTTTAGCTTTCCTTTCTTTCCCTCTTTCTCTCTGTGTGTCTTGTTACCTTGTTAGGGAGTGTTGCTTGTTCCCTGTAAGAATGACTAAAAAGTCTGTAGAATTGCTGAATGTAGTTGGTAACATTCTGACCATTTTAATTACAGTAATACTATTAAGTGAAGGTACAAGTGTGCTTCCATTGAAAAACAAACATTGGCAGACTTGGGGAAACGCACACATACACTCCTCCCTACAACACACAACCTGTCATATACCGTGATTTAGTGTATTCTTGCCAAATTTGCTATTTAGATTAATTTCCATGAGGACAGGTATGTATGAGGTTGAAGATTGGTCAGATGGAAGGGTAAATCTGTCCCCCCCATATTTTACAACTTGTGGCCCCCCCCCCCCCGATTTTGGAATGAGTAAGTACAATCCCCAAATCATGGAACATTTAAAATAATGATCCCACAAACTTCTTTTAGATATAGATGCATATCATTTAATGGGAGTACCTAGCAGTAATATCACTTTACATTTCTTGCGATTGAATTTTGGTTGTATGTTGAAATTTTATATCCTAATAAAGTGGGATTACACTATTAGATCTGCTTTCTGTGCGGGAAATGTTATATAACAAACTTTATAAGGTGGTGTGTGAAGAATTGTTTCCAGCCTGTGGCCCCCTTCAAATGGCCAGGGCCCCATAGAGAACCATGTTGCCCCTGTTGAGAAAGGCTGGGCTAGAGCACCACCAGAAGAAAGAACTGGTAAACTACTTTTGAGTATGGGATACCTAGGAAACTTGAATATGGGGTTGTCATAATTTGGAACTGTTTTCTCAGGACATAACTATTAAATAGAATTCTAGGGTGTTTAATTTTAGCATATTTGAATAATGTAATTTGTTTTGCTTTGTTGTCATGGAAGAGATTTTTAACTTTATTAACTATCTTAGTTATTATTTTACCTTTCAGAAATATTACAAAAATGAATATGCAAGAAAGTCATGTTAATTAAATTAGCATTTGTGTACATTAAAGCAAAAACTGACTTAAACTAGGTCATGCTTTGGGAGAAAATTCAATATGAATGTAATACGGTTCCTATTCTTGTCCTGGACAATACCTCTTGTCTTGTCAGCAGGTTTTATTAACAAAAACAAAGGGTGCATCCTTTCTGAGTAATTTATTTATTTGCTATGTTTCATCATTAAGTTACAACTATATTCATTTCAGCAGCTGCTAATAAAGCTAGACTGATAGTCAAATCATATTCCTCTCAGATTAGCAGCTGTTGAAGCACGAAGTGGTGCTAACAGTTTGAAATAAATATCAATTTAACATATGCAGTATATATGTCATTTCCCTGAGTAGAACTACATGGGTAGAAACCTGACAGCTGGTTGGCTGGCCATGTACTAATGTTTCAAGTTGTTTCTGTGACAGTCTGGCATGGACTGGAGTGTATGCAGGAAGTGAAGCATCCAGCCTTTTGTTTTTCATGGTTCATGGCTGGACTTTAATCAGGACAGGTGACAGTGCCTCCCAAATAGTTGTTTCTTTTATGAAACAATACGTTGACATTACTTTGAGTGACAGCATGATTACCCTCCTGACACTTACTGCATTCCACCGCCCAGAGTGGCCTTGTTGCTAGATGGTAAATTACATAAATCTAATAAATAAATAAACAACTTCCTTTGAAATTTGCAACTAAATGATCCAATGGCATTACATTACATCATGACATTATGTCCTATTCAGGGACATTCCTGGGTCACAAAGAGACTGTTCCTGTTGGACTGAGAGCCATTGGTCGAAAAGGTGGCAATCGTGGGCTTTTTGTTTGCTTAACAAATGAATAAACAAAAAAGCAAAGTGAAACATGCTGCTTATATATTTTCTCATAGCACTTGAAGCACTCTCTGGGTGGTTTATAAGTAGTTATGCAGGCTACACATTGCCCCACCCCCGCTCAGCAAGCTGGGTACTCGTTTTACTGACCTTGGCAAGATGGAAGACTGAGTGAACTTTTAGCCCAGTACCTGGGATTGAACTCCAGGTCTTGAGCACAGTTATAACTGGAGTACAGCACAGGGGCATTATGAGAAGGGGAATTGTGACGGTGCATGAAATGGTATGCCAATAGCGTATTTGCTGTCATCACTTTAATCGTCCAGATTTCTATAGTCTTTGTCAAGGTCTGATTTTTTTCATAGTACCTTTTTAAAGCCCAAAATGCATCCAAGTCCAACAGTACTAAAAGAGAAAAATTTGATAGTAGCAGCAAAAGTTAAACATAAGAACATAAAATCTGAGGTTGCAGTTTTATTTTGATCAGTTTTATTTATGTACTTATAGCATTTTGCAAAGCTGTCCTATGTTTATTTATTCAAACATCAGTTCAGGGGCTGATTATCTGGCAAGTTTGCATAGTAGTGCTGTTCTAATGTTTGTTTTGGATGTATATTTGGCTTGAATTGTGCTTGAATTGTTGACAGCAAAAGGAATATTCCCTTTTCTATATACAATTTTATTTGAAATAGAATCTGCAAGGTATATAGAACGAAAAGCAAATATTACCTGAAGGTCAACTTCAAATAAATTTTGAAACTGCATTTAAACCTCTGCACTTATGTTACCATGTGCAATGCAATAGACACAGGGGTGGTCTTCTTAAAAAGCAGCAAATAACTCAATTTCTTATATAGAATAAGTCACTGAAGAATTATGAATCAGTGCAAGATCTAGTTGTCATTTTTATTTTTGCTTTTATCATTATGAAACAGGGTTTACTATGCAGCTTTCCTCCTTAACCACACATTATTTTATGGAAATTGTACAATTACATTTCATATATTGAATATTCGATATGTCAGATAAGCTCTTGATTATTATTTGTGTTTTTTTACAATGAAATTAATTTTTCCTTCTGAAGTCCAGAACATTAATATGCCTGTATCATTTTAAGTTGACAATACACTTTTAACAAGTGGAAAAATAAGCCACTGAAATAATTACATTGAACA
>JAHTLZ010000237.1:29848525-29899895 GCA_023846285.1 Phrynocephalus versicolor | reverse complement strand
CCTTCCTTACCAAATTCCCCAATATCCTTTGTATTATTTGAAAGCATCTAGAAGTCTCAGGGATATTTGAAGGCCCATCCCAGAATTTTACTTTTGTTCTGTTGTTAATGGAATGGAGCAAGAAACAGGCTTTGCACTTTTCAGTGAAAGTTCTCTCTAAACTCTAGACCAGTGTTGGCAAACCTATGGCGTGGGTGCCAAAGGAGCCCTTTCTGTGGGCACCCAACATCTCCCCTTCACAGCCACCTGTATTCAGGTTAAATTGCTGTATTGGCACTTTGCAAAAAATTAATGGGTTTTGAATTGCACTTTGGGCCTCTAAAAGGTTCGCCATCACAGCTCTAGACCTTTGAAAAACATGTGCTATGCCTGAAGTGCTATCCATGGTCCTGAAGTTTCCATGCCCTGCTTTTCATTGCAGCTGTTGTACAAGCCAGCGCTTAAGACTCAACTGTCAATCCTGTGCTCAGCTTCCTACAATCACACACAAAAATGTACAGTTGGTACTTTCTCATTTTTTGATTGCTAATTCACATGTTCATACAGTTTGTTTCTGGGGATGGTCAAGAATACTTATGTGAATAATTATGCATTACGTGCACCGTCTCTTACTTGCCAGATAGACAAAATTAGTCACAAACTTTTGCTCAGTTTAATCTATCCCCACTCCCCAACTGTGAAGGGAATGGGAGTAAAATGTAAAAGTTATTTAAACTGAATGTGGTAACCCCAGAGTCATTAGAAGCTATGGCAGCTGAAGCCATCCTGTTGCCTTCAGTTTCTAGATAGGATGGATGGGATCGTATTCTCAGTGCTTTCTCCTGAAAAATAAAATTCTAATGAAATACTCGGAGCCATGGCTGACTCAGCCTTCTATCCTTCTGAGGTCAGTAAAATGAGCACCCAGCTTGCTGGGGGGGGGCACAATATGTAGCCTGCATACTGTAATTAAAACTGTAAACCGCCCAGAGACTACTTGAAGTGGTATGGGGCGGTATATAAGCAGAACACTTTGCTTAAAGGCTTTTATGCAGGAACTGGACAGTGAAAAGCATACAGCAGGCATGTCCAAACTTCAACCCTCCTGATGTTTTGGACCACAACTCCCAGAATTCCAAGCCTGTATTTCCAATGGCAAAGGACTGTGGGAGTTGTGGTCCAAAACATCTGGCAGGGCGAAGTTTGGACATGCCTGGCATACAGAATTCAAAGAACTTTAACTGTGCTATTAAGTATCACAAATGAAGTTTCTTAGTCTGTTTCTGGGTTTGTGTGCTAGGAGCTTGTTTCCAAAATCATTATAAACATAGTTGATACTGAGCACAACTACAGTGGCCATGCTGACTGGGGAATTCTGGGAGGCAGAGTCCAAAAAATGTAAATCTGTAAAGCTTTATACCTTCCCCTTCACAGCAATGAGGAATTGGGTGCATTATCTGAGTATTGTGACATGAATGCCTGGAAAAATTCCAGGCCCAGTATACAAATGGGTACACTATGAATGAGAACCATTTATTATGCAAAATCCTAAATGAATGAAAATCTAATAAGGATAAAAGAAGGAATCTTGAGACTTATTTCACTATAACTGTTCCATCAGTAATGTTTTGATGCATAAGCAAAATATGTATGAAGATTCTTTAACTATGCTATGTGTGAGATGCTGCGGTAGACTTCTGTGCTATACAAATGCATATAGTTAACTAGATGATTTGCTGACGTGTCCTAAATCATTTTCAAGCCTACAGTTTAATCAACTCATTTTGATATCTCCCTTTCAGCTTGAATGACTCTGAGGGAGAAATACACTTTGAAGGAAAAGATCCTGCTATAACAGCTCATCACTTTTTTCTTCTTCTTTCTGAGAGAATTCTTTTAGGAAATTATATTTCAGCTTAAAATTAAGTTTGATATTTTCTAACTCATGGAGCAGAAAACTCTCAAATTACATGTTTTTCCTTTCTGTAGATAAGCTCTGTAGTACTGTATTTTGTGATAATCTATTGTAAAACAGAACTGACACATTACAACTGTTAGGATTACATTAGAGCAGCAGATATTTGAATGCCCTTATAATGCCATATTTAAAGAGGAGCATTCAAAGCATGTCTATTACTGTCTGTTCTCTAGGTTTTTTTCAAATCCAATTTTACTCATTGATCAGCAGAGGGCAATATTACTTCATGAATTTGTAGGCTATCACTTAATTTATTTTCTTTACTGTTAGACACAACTTTAAGCTACAAGGGTAATGTGTAAAAATAAGCATAGCATATTGTGTACAAAACTGATGATGAGAAAACAGTGAGCATTCAGGTGGATATAATTACTATTCTTTAATAGCACAATGAAGCTTTAGGAAGTTTTTTTTCATGTGGAAGAGATATTTTAACTTCTGACTGAAACTAGTGACTAGTCCAGATTTTATTATTAAAAGAGCTTCCAAATAGTTTATTTTCCTGAAATGTAAGTTCTAACCCCGTACTGTACCAGGCAAGGCAGCCACTGCCTGTCAGCGAAACCCCAAAGCAGGGAAAAGACAAGGCAAAAGGGGCAGTTTCTAAAGGAATTTACCTTGGGAGGGAGATCTACAACTATCTTCTTCTTCAAGTGCCATGTCCTCGTAGAACATTGGTGATCAGTAGCCTGAACTGGTTTCTATCTAAGGCCATTCTAAACAGAGCAGCTGTGCTCGCTGCGGACCATTGGCTTATGTTCTTCAGCCAGAATGTTCTTCTACACCCTGGGCCACACTTCTCGTCTATTTTTGCTTGAAGGATAATTTGCAGCAGATGGTATTTCTTATTGTGTGTTATGTGTCTGAAATAGTGCAATTTTCTTCTTTACAGTATTGAGGATTTCTAACTTTTTATTCATGCACTGTAATAAAGCCACATTAGTCGCTCTGGCTGACCAAGGTATCTTTAGAATTTCTACATCCACAGTCTACACCTATACTCTAATAAATGCCAAAGTCTGGTCAATACCTAATGCAATCCACAAGGAGTGTTCAAAGGTATACTTCAAGAGTCTAGTACTCAGACAAAGTTCAGAATTCAGAACCAAGGGCGCAGGCACATGACAGGCATGTGCAAGAACCATTATCTCCAGTATATTGCAGTATATTCATATAACTGGGTTGCTGGAGCTGCACCAGATACTTTCAGGTGTTGGGCAGTTGTGGGAAGGACTTAGTCAGGTGGTTTGGTTTGTAGTCTCCCTGGGATGCACAGCTTTATCCCAGAGGGACCATGTATTCCTGTGGGAGCATCTTCTTTTGATGACTCTTTCCCTAAAGATTAGCATCTTGCCTTTTGGTTTGAAGGCAGGGTCTGGCCTTCAGTGCTCTGCATTCTAAATGACTTGGTGGAGCCGTCAGTTCAGTGTCCAAGCTCCTTATCACCTACAGATTTGCTTCTGGGTTTCTATGGGTTCAGGCTCTGTGGGGCTCAGCTGTTCTTCTGCCCTCTTTGGTCCTAGAATGCCTTGTTTGCACTTTCTAGAAATCCTCTGGCAAGAACATGACACCGACATATTCTTCCATTGTACAGTCTTCTACCTTTCTTTATGCTTTTAAATCAAGTAGTTGGGTTCCTTGGGGCAACTGTTATGGTTTGGTTTCTCTATTACGGTAATATTTGTGTGCTCCTCTATAACTGTAATATTTGTGTGCTATACCCCACTGCTGTAACAGAAACTAGGTTGTGAGAGAGTGAGGTCTTTTCAGAAACTTAGTAGTATAGGTTTGTAGATAGTTTATTCCAGTGTGAAGTAGAAAGATAAGATATAGCTTATTCAGAAACTGAAATGTTTACTTCAAGTGGTGTACGTGTATTGTGGCTCCCCTTTCGCCGTTGAATTTGAACTGTAGTGGATAATTGCCTACTTGTGTCTTTGGGGTTTTTGATTTTTTTAGGATGGAGAACATTCAGTATATGTCATATAGTAATGTACATGCTTGTAGTTTTAGTTAAAAATGCAACTTCAGCCCCTTTTCTCTCATAGAGTTTATAAGGGCTACTAGTCCCAATCTCTGGTGTGATCCTTTGCTGCTTATTTATTTATTTATTTATTTATTTATTTATTTATTTATTTATTTATTTATTTATTTATTTATTTATTTATTTATTTATAATTTATTTATTTATTTATTTATTTATATTTATTTATTTATTTATATTTATTTATTAAGCTTATATACCACCCATCTTCCTGAAGGAACTCCGGGAGGTTCACAACAAACAATGTAACAGAAAAAAAGTTTAAAAAAAGTTTTAAAAACTGTTAAAAACAGTTAAAAACAGTTAAAAAACAGTTAAAAACAGTTAACTGGGAGTTGAGTCATGGCTACTGGACTTCTTTTTTGAGAGATAGAAACGTTTCGCTGTTCATCCAAACAGCTTCATCGGTCTGTTAAAAACAGTTGTTTTTGAACACCACTGGGTCGGCTTAACATTCACTCAGCCTTCCATCCTTTGGAGGTTGGTAAACGGGGGATGCAGATGGCTAGAAGAGGGTGCAGTGTGTAGTCTGCACAATTAAAACTGTAAACCACCCAGAGAGAGCTGTGAACACTACGGGGGGGGGCAGTATATAAGCCGCACAATTCGCATTGGTTTGCTCAGCCTTTGTTGTCCAAACAAAAAAGCTCCCCTGCAGAGCCTTGTGTTTTGTGCTGAGCATTGTATTGAAATACTCAGGAGAGGTGGATGAGGAAAGGTAATGAGTGTGATTGATTGCCTTGGAGATAGGAGACAATACAGGAGAGGAAGGATGCTCACTAAGGTGGATAAATGGGACAAAGGGAAGAAAAATCATGAGAAGCATTATTTCCACTTGATGTATTACACCAGAAAATCAACATACGTCTTATTTATCCTGTTTTGATCCCTTTAGTACTGCCCTAAAATGTTACTCTGCTAGTATCATTTACAAAAATACAGAAGTGTCCTGTTTTTAGTTATAAAGCACTCATTAATAGGCCCTCCCCCAACCAAATATTTTATTTTATATCTTTGTAACGGTAATGATAGAAGAAGCTTAGTATTGAAGGGGGAATTTCAATATTAGTGGGCCCGAGTTTCCCAGTTCCTGATGTTTGCAGGTGGTTTTGGTTCCCAGTAGCAGTGCAAAGATCTCTCGGTTTCAGTTTTCATTATATTTTTGGAGTGTATTATGTTGTGGAAGTTGAGGGAGGGGAGAACACAGAAATTCGTATATGCAGATCTAATGCATTTTTTTCAATGTGTGCATTTGTTTTATTGACTTTATTTAATCTTCTTGATTTGTACGATACATGAGCATGTCTTTTGCCACAAGGATGAAAACATGTGCAAATTTTAAACATTATGCTAATATTTTAGCATTTTTGTGTATTGAAATATGCACATTTTTTCATATGCCCATAATTAACCCAAACCACCCATAAGACTCGCAGATGTGTAAATTCTAGAGACATGGGTGTATTTCTACCCTACATGGTGTCATGAGGAGTGTGAAAGAATACTTTCATTGAAGCCATGGAATCTAAGATAAATGCTTTTCATCTCTAATTGTCAGTTGGGTACTTTCAAAGTGAGAAGATAGCTTCATTTCCCTGATAGCTTTTGTGGCTAATTAGTTTCAGTGGCATATATATATACTCCACGTGTCTGCTGGAATGAGCCCAGAGGGTTGCCAGTTTCCCACTTACAGCTATTCAGTTCCAAGGTGCTTTTGAAGCTGCCATAGCAGCACAGGATCTTTTTATTTCCTCCCTCTGCTCATTGTGCAGTCCTATCCAGGACCATTCTGTAACATCTACATCAGGGTAAGAATGCAAATTATAGGTAGTTGTGTTGTAGATATGTGACTTTTCTTCTCAGTGTTGGGCGACCACTCCCAACTGGGACCAGACCTTTTGGCATTTGAAGGTGAAATACAAGCTTGGTGCTATCTGGTCTTTCAAGCCAGTTGCAATTAACTGAACTCAGTTGGCTTTACCAATGCCACATAATGCTGATTATAACCTATCTCACACAGAGGATGTTCTCCATCACTATACCACTCTTTGAAGGATTCAGAAGAACAGAAAAGCAATGAAGGCTCTTGAAGCTGAACACATTCATCTTGATCTCTACCACCATTTAGGCATCCTTATGCTAATCTTCATATCCACAGTGTTACTGTGTAGACTAGTTAGTATTTCCTGAAAGAGTATTTTGCTTGGTCTCAACATCTGCTGAGGTGCTACCATTTGTTTCCCATCTCACCACTGTTCTTCAGGTAGTCCTCTGTGCATTTTCATGACCCAACCTTCTTCCCCTTTTGGCACTTGCAGTTTATTCTGCTGCAGTTTCATCCAAATTCAGAACTCAGGGATAGCCCTCTTGTACATGTGCTGGAGAAAACAGTAGAACTACTGCCAAAACGTATTTATCTGTCAAGTTCCAAACCCTGGTTCTACATATGTGCAGATCCGTACATGTAAATCATTCAAAGAACAGATGTCTACCATACATTGTTTCATGAAATTTATACTGTTTTCGTAACAGCTCACATTCTTTTTTAGCTTTAATGTTGCCTTCTAATGCTCTAAGATACCCCTCAATTCCCTGTTCTTAAACTTGAATATGTCTTAATTGCATTGTTCTGTATATTGTCCCTCATTACTGAAAGCCACCTTGGATCCTTTCCTAAGGAGAAAGGCAGGATAAAAATACACAGAAATAAATAAAATAAAATAAATGTTACAGATACAAAACTTAGTCCCTCCCTTTTCCCCTTAAAAGTCAGCTCTGCACTACTTTTTGCCTAGGGTTATGGAGAGGGACAAAATAGGAGTACTAATATTTTCTTCATTCGTTTTGATATAAGAGCAATCACAGGTGGATTTAAACAGGAAGAGTAGCTGACAAAGAATAGTCTACATGCTTATTATTCCTGACTCATAGGGGAAGTCGTGCCAGTTATAGAATACAGTAGTAGTAAAGCACCAATAACAACAGAAACTAGAGAATAGGTACTGTGTATGTGGTGCCATGTAGGAATTGTATTGACTGAGAGAATCTGATAAGAGGAAGGAACTACCAGCATGCAGTAAAGCTAGAATCAGATAGCAGAATTCAGTTATCCATAAATGAGACAAAGGAAGGTATTTGCTAAGAAAGTGTGGTATCCTTATTTGTTTGCAATTTCTATTTAAAGTTATTTCAAAACCTTTTCAATTGTGAACAATAGGGGGGATTTGTAGGAAGCCCAGCTGGACAGAAGAATCTGAGAACTTTTCCAACACTGTAGATATGAGCAGTAGAAAGAGAAGCCATAGTAAAAAAGTTATTAATATACAGGATATGTACTGAAGTTAACGTAATGTTTCAGGGAGGTTTTAGATTTGGATAAACCTAGTAATAATATTTGTGGATAATAGCCTTGCATTCTAGTTCCAGTCAGGGAGCTTAAAGAAACACCAAGGAGTTTTTTTTGAAAAAGCCTAATGAAATGGGAAAGTCATTGGAGAGGCCAGGTGCTTGCCCAGGCTGTTGGTGCTCTTTGGGTTTGAAGAAAATACATATCTTTATATAATATGGACTGTTTATATACAAAGCAAAGCAAAGTGTTCTGCTTATAACAGTGTGGGGAATTTGTGACAACTGATAAGGAATTAATTTCCAATTCAGATTCCTTTCTCTGTCTGAACCTATTGGAGCATGTGAAGGAAATATTGCCTGATACATATTTTCTGAGGCTGCATTTAGATGTCATCTATTTCCACTTTCCTTTGCTGTCTTAATGGAAGTAATCTCAACTCTGTTGGGTTCCACAACATATTTGAATCAAATCATTGCCCTAACTTAGGAGCAGATACTTGGAAGAAAATGGACAGCCTTTTACTCCATTATGATAATCTATAGAAGCAGAAGCAAGATGTCTAGTGGCCTCTTGTGGAATATTCTATTCATTTAATTAAAAGATAAATAGATGCAGTTACTCCAGATGAAGAGTATTAGTGTGGTAGTAGGATAAATGCATACTGTAAGTATCAGAATTGAAATATATTTAAAAGGTAAACAAAGAAAATGATGTTTCTATTCCAACTGACCAGCTTTATTTTATCTGAGCCTTTTCAATCAATGTGAATGACAGACTGACACCAACATTTGTTCTCTAGTTTTCTTTGCTCTTCAAAAGGAACTGCTAAACACACTTTACTAAAGTGATACTGATCTTATACCTTTAAATAGATTCTCACATACAGGCTGAAATCATGTTGTTGAATTCTGCAGATGTAAAAGATGATGGTGCTATCAACCTCAGGTGTTAATCTTTAATTTAATGTTTCCATGGTTCTGAGGCTACCTTGAGATCTCTCTTGACCCATGGAAGCATTTGGAAACTTCAAGAAGGAAAGGAGGTCGTTAATATAAAAGAATGCTACCACCAGACCCACCAACAGGATTGGAACCTGTGGCTGTAATTTCTATTTCTTCTCATCCCAAGGCTCCTAAAGCAGGGGTGTCCAAACTTTGGCCCTCCAGATGTTTTATACCACATCTCCCAGAGTTCCAAGCCTAGATTGCCAATATCAAAGGGCTGTGGGAATTGTGGTCCAGAACATCTGGAGGGCCACAGTTTGGACACCACTGTCCTAAAAGCTTCCACAGATTGAAAGGAATTCCTAGGGAGGCATCAAAACTGGTGAGGAGAAAAGAAAACTTTAAATTAAAGGTTAATAACTGTGGCTGATGATATTGTCATCAGCAAAAGCTGAGTGGCCTTCAGTCTGGGAAATCAAGCTTTCCATCCTTTTTATATGCAGGTGATACAGTATTTCCATGGTCTCCACTAGACTTTTGGCTAAGCTGAACCACAGTAGTTTTTAGAAAGAAAGGAAAATCCACATATGGAGGCTGGATGATAAACCCATTGAACAGTTACAAAACCTTAGATATCTTGGCCTTTTTTTAATGCCCAGCTTTTATGGAAACATTATCTGAATGAAGTTAACGTGAAAGCATCTCATTCCACTCAGTTTCTTTTGCATTTACCAAAGTCCATGTGGCGACCCGCAGCAGTTGAGGTGTCTGCTAAGAAAATAGTTTCCCCAAATAAAATATGAAGCAAAGATATGGGATATATCAAGGTCTTGGCTCAAGAATTGGTACAAAATTCTTATATGATATTTCCTAACTGTTCTCATGGCAAATGTACTGTACATTTAAGGTCTGAAGTGGAATTAATCACAATTGATACACATTTCCATATTGCACTGGCTGAAATCAGCCTTTATGAGTGATTAAGACTCTTTTTACAAAGCAATGGGATTGATACCGAGTCTTTGCCCATTTTTCTCTCCAACGGATTTAAGCAGTTGGTCAAAGAAAGAAAAAACACCCCTTGTCTTTACTCTGAATGGCTGGTTCTGTGTACCCTCTCATAAATGACCTATTCTTGTTCATCCATTAGATGAAACATCGGTTAATTTGGGGAACTGTTTTGTAAATCTAAGTACATCCTCTTTAAGAAAACCATTCACACCTTTCCCCTTTCAGTTTATGTTATCAGCCATTTTGGAGGAGAGGTATGAAAATATCTCACTTCATCAAAGATTCTGGCCCCTATCCAGAAAGGTCAAAGGTGTTTTTCATTGTTCATTAATTTGTCTTTCATATGAATACACTGGAAGTCAATTTCTTGCTGGTATTCTTTTATCCTTGTGTGGTAGGCCCTTCCTGCGCAAGACTTAGAAGATCAAATAGTAAAAGTGAAAAGCAAGAAGAAAAGAGGAAGACAGTATTTGAGATTACAGTGTTTGACTCATAGAATCATAGAGTTGGAAGAGACCTCAAGGGCCATCCAGGCCAACCCCCTGCCATGTAGGAACCCCCATCACAGTATTTCTGACAGGTGGCCATCCAGCCTCATAGTCATTGAGTTTTCAAGACCGGATTAATGATAGGACCTTTTCGAGACCATGCATTCATAGGGTTACACGAAGCACCGGTATTCTGATGAGATATAACAGGTATATCCAAAGTCAGGCCCGGGGGCCAAATGCAGCCCGTTTTCAAATTGTGAGCGGCCCGCGGCTTCTTCTCCCCACCGGCTCAGCCTGTCATGCATCCCTGCCAGCTGGCCCCTCCCCATACTAGATTGAGGTGTTAGGTTGCAGTTTTATGGTTTGCCTGCCCTCCCTACCTCTGTCCATCCCCCCAGCCACCTGCACAGCCTACCCACCCCCAGTTCTGTTGCTGCAGCATCCTCTCTTCCTCCTTGCATGTTACCAAGACTTGTCCAAAGTCCGGCCTGGGGGGCAAATGTGGCTGAATGGTCGGCCCCCACACATTTTCACTTCACCAAATCTGGCCCTTCTTGCAAAAAGTTTAGACACCCGTGACATATAACATCAACAATTCTCAATTGTGGGTGTGGCTTTTGTAGCACATATGGATGGGATTTGTAGGCACCTTTGTAACCTGCAACCCCCTCTCATATTTGCATAAAAAGGCATTCTCATTTGGGGTAAAAATCCACATTAAAATAGATTTTTCATAATATAATTCTACCCTAATACATTAACGGTAATGCAATAATACATAATTATTGGGGGGGACAGATAATTTTGAGAAGCAAAAAAATTCAATAAACATTGAGGTTAATTTACTTTTGGGGGATATGTAAATGATCCCCAGCCCAAATAAGCATGTCCTCCATGGGTCCTGTCCATGCCCCACCCGTATCTGATTCATCTCCCTGAGCTTTTTGACATTGATATTTTAATCAGCAAAAGGGAACCAATTAGTAGCTGTGGCTAAGTCTATTTCTGGACTAGTATGTTAGACTGCTGAAGTAAATCATATGCTTGCATACTTTAGCTTCATTTAAAAAAAAAGTTCCATGCTCATACAAACTTTGTATTTATATATATATATGACTGTAGACAAATTCTCCTTAATTTTCTCCTAACATGTTTATTTTGAAGGGGCAGGACTGGCGAGATTCTTTAATATTAAGGAAGCAAATGTTTGAATTTACTCTATCTACCTTTGGAAACTTAGAATCTATAATTGGACTACCAATATAGAAATATATCTGAAGCCTGATATAATTATAAATGTGTATGTTGTTTTCTCAGCAAAACAAGAAAAGAAAGAAATAAAGTGTTAGCTCTGGTGCAGAGAACAAGACGTAGCATTACCACTCAGTGGGATAATTAGAGTTGATTTTAAATGGTATCTAGATGGATAGTTGTTAAATATCTATTATGGGAAACAGATATATATTTGGGGGCTATTCTTTGAAGATGAGGCAGTTGTAATTGTTCCTGCAAACACTGTAGCTCAGCAGCAAACCACTGTTGAAAATTATTTTTAGGGCAAATGTTTAGCTTGTGCAGCTTTTGTATATTTTGGCAGTAAAACGAGTTTTAAAGACCTCCAGTACTTTTCTGTGGTCAAGCAGATACTATATGTAGATTTAATAATAGTTTTTGAAGGAAAAATATTGCTG
The DNA here is from genome assembly GCA_023846285.1 of Phrynocephalus versicolor. Taxonomy (NCBI): domain Eukaryota; kingdom Metazoa; phylum Chordata; class Lepidosauria; order Squamata; family Agamidae; genus Phrynocephalus; species Phrynocephalus versicolor. Next base: position 29,888,408 of record JAHTLZ010000237.1, on the reverse strand, counting down.
TTAGAATAGATACAGTAATACAGTAATATTATATATTACGGGACCGTAATATTTAATATTACTGTATAATATATATCACGGGACTGCGGTATATGAAACAAAGGTCCCCGGGTTAATGTGGATGGGGTTAGGGACCCAACCCCGACCTGTGATAATTGAAAATCCGTGATATGAGGATGCTGGGTCAGGTGGGGCCTGGAGGGCTTATATGGGGCCTCCTACATTTACCTGAGGCTTGGCGCTGCCCTGAATGGGCCTCTGATGGGCTTCTGTGACTTCCAATTTACCAGAGGTCACTTCCAGGGTCTCCAACAGGCCCCAGAAGCCCATCGGAGACCTGCTAAGGGCAGCACCATGCCTCAGGTAGGTGTAGGAGGCCTAATATAGGCCCCCCAGGCCCCATCCGACCCCGCATCCATGTATCCCAGATTTCTAATTATTGTGGGTTGGGTTGGGTCCCCAACTCCATCCACCTTGCCCCGGGGACCTCTGTTTCATATACTGCAGTCCCGTGATATACCAGGACCGCAGTATATGAACTGTGAAAGGGTGGGGGATCACTGTACCTTGGTTTATGAGTACAGTAATACCTTGATTTAAGAGTACTTGGTTTAAGAGTGTTTTGCAAGACAAGCAAACATTTCTTCTAAAATTTACTTTGATCAATGAGCAGTGTCTTGCAGTACAAGCACTGGAGCAGGTAACATGGTCACAAGTGAGCCAGTGGTGGCTCTCTCTTTCTGCCCCTGTTGGATTTTGGGAGATTATCTGGAATGTTCCATCTCAGGCAAGCCTCAAAAGCAGAGGGAAGAGAGTGGAATGGAAGTTTCCCTTTCACCAGCCAATAATGTTTTCAAAGTGGAGTGAAGGTTAGGGTTTTATTTTTCTTCATATTTATATTTTTATTTAATTCTGTTGATCTGGCAAACTTAATAATAATAGGCTTTTTCAATTAGGACCTGCCATTATCTATTTTTCCAGAATGATCTGCTAAGATCAGTGTTTGATTGTCTACTGCAGAAAATCTAATCCATGCATCTGTGCAATGTATTTATTTTTCAAATTATGAATATTTCTGACTGTACTATGTAAACAGTATCTAACTGAAAAACAGCATTCTGCCCAGTAAATGTCATCTCTAGAAAATTATGAATATTGCAGACAAATCCTCAGTGTATAGACTAAAAAATAAGATGCCCTAAGAGTCTCCACCACCAGCTAGCAAATTCCGTGCTGGACTCTGCTCCAGGAAACACCTCCTCTTGTTTCTACCTGTCTTGTTGCTGCTGCTTCTCTGTGTGTGGGAGATGCCAGAGGCAGCCAGCCAACCAGCTGTCAAAGGGGAGTGACTGGAGAAGAGGGACATCTGTCCCACAGCTTTTTCAGTTGTTTCCCAGCCTTTGCTGAAGCCTCCACCACCAGCTAGCACACTCCATGCTGTACTCTGCTCCAGGAAACACCCCCCTCTTGTTCCCACCTGGCTTGTCGCTGCTGCTTCTGTGTTTGTCTGAGACCCCAGAGGCAGCCAGACAGCCAGTCATCGGAAGGGAGTGGCTAGAGAGGAGGGACTTCCGTCCCACAGCTTTTTCAGCTGCCCCCCAGCCTTTGCTGAAGCCTCTACCACCAGCTAGCAAGCTCCGTGCCAGACTCTGCTCCAAGAAGCCCCCCTCCTGTTTCCCCCTGCTGCTGCTTCTCTGTGTGTGGGAGATGCCAGAGCAGCCAGCCATTGGAAGGGAAGGGAATGGGGAGAGACACCTGGCTAAATGCCAAGCTCTGATATTGTGGCACTCCCTTGGTGTCCAACTTATATCCGGTTGACACTAAGATGTAAGGTGATTATAAAGGGTAGGGGGTGGTGGGTGGGATTATGGAGCTGAATGGGTGGATGGTTTTTCTTCTTCTTTTTCTTGCCATCAGGTGTAGACAGTAGGGACCCACAATCCTTATTCCTGGAATCAAGTTCAGTCCTATACCACTTTTTAAATGGTTGCAAACTGTTTAGGCCAGATGACATATACTTTGTGTTCTGAGAGAAAAATAGGGTTTGGATTAGGACATTAATGAAAAAAAAACTAATAGGGAATCTCAAATAATTAAAAAAGGTAACACCAATAAATTATTATATAGTATATTTTTATTTATCTTTTCATTGATAATACTGAGAACATTCTTTCAAAGTCCGTTTTTCATTTCCTAGCTGTTATGTTAAATGTCAACTCTTTAGTTTAGGTAACAAAATAATGACAGAAGATTGTGATGCCAAACCCGTGGACAAGCTTGATGCAGAATCAACTCTAGATAACAATCATTTTGTGGAGAAATATTAAAAACAACAACAATGGAAAATAACAATGTTTGCAATGCTACTCCTGCCTCACCCCACCCTACCTTGTTGCTGTTTTAGTGTTTAAATACTACTGTATTCTGAAACAGAGTAGTTAAAGATGTGTGCCTAACATGAATTTTGAATAGCTAATAGGGTTATTTTTTATTTACACTACATATGATATTGCTAAATTAGATCATTAAATTTTAACATTCCCGAGAGGAATGATAATGGCTTACTGATGATATTGTAACAGTGGGAATAAAACTTCTGCATTCACTGTTCCAATGTAATCAACGTGTTATTTTAGTTTGCAGATGCTACATCACCAAATTATTTTTGTATCGTTCCATCTTTAACCAGACAATTCAGCAACATACCGCCTGGCAAGGAACTTTTTTGTAGAATGACACAGTGTAATACTTTTTCCTGTTAAAATGCATTGGAAAGGACTATTCTTCACATACAGGAATCTTTGAAGATTAAATCATTGAAGAACTCTCATTGAAAATGTACTGAAACTAAACCTAATCCAGAGGGTTGTTTATTTAACTTAAAAGGTGTGCATTCCACCATTCGAACGACATGCAAAGATTGTGGTGTCAAAACAGTAAACATAGCATTAACATTGTCAAATGACAAAACATTACAAAATTAAGCTGTTTCTCAGTTTGCAGCCCTGAAGTTATAGAATGAAGATAAAAGTCTTCAGCAAACAAGAAAGTCTTTAGCTGGCACCAGAAAGCCATTAGAAAGGGGGAAAGGATTGCACATTTAAGTTACCGCAGTTGTTATGAACTAAAATGTTTCTCCCTTGGGTCCAGTTGGTTCCAAATCCAGGCCATACAGATGAGCAGAGGAATGTTCAATGCTCTTTTCTGGGCTTTTTATCATCTCTAAGCTTTCCTGAGTTGTTCACCATACATTTTTACACTGTCCTTCTCTGTCCTGCAAAATGTTTTTCTGTATTTCCCATATTGTTGCAGAAGAATGGTGTACTTTGGTGTGTTTTGGTGTGTGTGTGCGTGTGTGTGCGCGCACACACACATGCACACTGGTTGGCTAAGGATTAAGAGTCCTCCCCCCATCTTTTCTCTAAAGACAAGAGGGGTCCCCCTCCTCATGATCTCCCCGGGAACAATGAATTGCCCAAGGAGATTGGCTAAATGCTTTTTTTTAAACCTGACTTTCCCTTGTCTGAAGATTGTTCTCAGGACTTACAGAAATAGGTGCTTCTTGGGCATATGAAGTCTTCCCTGGTTTTCAGTGGACCATGAACAATTCAGTAGAATAATTTCTTGTCAGCTATACTGGAGCGCTCAGTCCTTGGATCTCCAAATTAGGCAAGCTGTCCTGTGGATTATCTGTGTGGGTTCCTTTTTGAGGATAGGCAGCTGCACGGCTCCCTGTCTCCCTCTGGTTGGCGGAAACCAGCAGGCTAGAACTGAGTCCTGGCATGCCCTGGTGCCCCCCCCCCCGTCCCCAGTTTTTGGGAGGGGAGAAGGTCAGTCCAGCCTACCTTAACCAGATGCCATCTGAAATGAAAATGAGAAAATAAAAAAAGGAGAAAAACTCAAAGGAGACAATAACTGATGCAAATATAAAGGAGGATTATTTGGGGAGAAAGAGAGAGGAATAAAAATAATTAAAAACAGACGTAGTACAAAATATAAAAATAGAATAGTGCACTTGCATGTCTGGGGGGGATTCCCCAAGAAAGATGAAGTCCCACTCAGTTTTTACATTCACATGGACAGGTTTTTATAGGACTGACAAGTAACGTAGTTTAGCAGAAAATACCAATAATAGATGGGCTTTATTTTCCACCCCAGGGCCCCAAATTCCAATGATGCTTGCAGTTAGACTTGTGTTTGCAAGTTTTGTTAAGTTGTTGCTTGCTACACCTAGAATATGCCCTTGGTGTCAAAAGCAGAGCCCTTCTGGCTGAAATGTCAGACCTTACTATCTAAGTAATAGTCAAATAGTCAAAATATGTTTTGGGTCAAATTAGTTTTCATCCTTTGTTTGTGTCTGCTAATTGCTACAATAAAGGGAAAAATTAAAGTTGTTTACTATTGTGTTTATAGAAAGAGAGCTATTTTGAAGCTGCTCTCTAGTTAGGTTCTAAAGCGTGCACGCACACACGCGCGCACGCGCACACGCACACACACACACACACACACACACACACACACACACACACACACACACACACACACACACACACACACCAATGTAGAGGAAGCATATAAATGATTATAGAATAGATATACTGTATGAGAAAATGCACAGTATATGTATGTGCAGTATTTACATTGGACTTGGTTAGATGAGGACTAGCACTTTGAATTTGTCCCATAAATTATTAACTAGTGGTGGGAAATTGAAAACAATGATATGATAATGGACATGCACTGTTGCATCCCCATTCTCTGTCTTCAAAGACAGAGAAGCATTTTGTACAGTTTTTTTTTTTTGAGTGGAATGCTAAAATTCTCACCAATTCTGGAGTAGAAAACATACTATTTACAATCCACAGCAATGGATGACACCCTGCCCCTTTATAATGTTTGTTACCTTGGGTAACTCAGGAGTTTTTGGATGGCAATTCCCAGAAGCCCTCACTGCTAGCTGTGCTGGCTGGGGATTCTGGGAGTTGCTGTCCATGAATATGAGAATCCTTTCTCAAAAAGAATTTCAGGGAACATTTGGTACCTGGCTGCCTCTCTAAATTTCTCACAGTTCTACTGGTGTGTGTGTCAGGTTTATGTAACTTTTCCCTGCTAGTTTATGATGAAGTGCTAAGGTCTTTCTCAATTACATACATGGTCATGTGTTCAGTTGTACAATCAAGTTGTGCCCTAATATGTTGCCATTCTATCCATAACAGGCAAAAAGATAAGCAGACATTATGAAAATATGAACAGGACTGTGGATACTATGTCATATTGTGAGCTAATAATATTCATGTACAGCTGTATTTTTTGGGGGGGGGCTCTGATAAGTCAGCTGTTTTTATTTTCCCCATCACAAGCCATTCACCTTGATTGGCAGTGTACTGATGCACTGACCCCACTCCCCGAATTAACCACAACTTCTGCTGTAGTAGAGCCCAAAAGAGTATTCAGGAGAAATGTCCTACTCCTAACCCCTCATTACAATATTGCACTTTACCAGGACTAAGTAAATAAATATTTCCTGAAAACCGAAAATATAAACATCATTTGTTTATCTTCAACATGCAATTAGTGATTAAACATATATTAGTACAGATACTGGTATATGTATTTCCTTTATTGAAGAAAGATATTCAAGAGAACTTCCATAAAAGCAACTGATATTTTGGTGTATATAAAAGTTTCATACTAGTCTCTGTTCATTCCATTTGGATTTATTCTTTCCACTTCACTAAGGAAGAGGAAGCATATGAACCGAATATAAATTTTTATTGCCAAGGCAAATAAATATATCTGAATTTTGAGGTCATCCGAAGAAGCCAGGTACAAAAAGTGTAGTAGAAAATGATAAAATCAAATAAATTATTCTCATTTCAGATATGAAATAGTGCTGACTGTCAGTTGTAAAGGATATTATTACAAAGTAGACAGATTTAAAACCCTGGTGCACCTAAATTAGGTGTGACCTTGGCATGGCAATGGTTTCCCCTCCACTTTCATATCTTTTGAAACTGCCTGAAAATTAAGGAGTGTGTCTGCTATATTCAGGACAGGCAGTCTCACTGGATGGGGCGAAAAGAGGAAGTTGATGCTTTCTAGTTTTGGATTCTAGGAAGCATTCAAAGTCTAGTGAGGGATGCATCTGCATAAGGGAAAGAAGGGTAGGAAAAGATGTATTTGCTTTTCTTAGTGGTGGTAGAAGTTGGTTTGAGGAGGGCACTGCTGGCCTTATATTTATAAACATTCAGAATTCAGCAGCCAGCCTGTGCTGAAGGATAAACAGGAATATTGGAAAATCTGAAAAGGAATGTTGGAATTATGTTTGTATTTGGGACTATTCATGAAAAAAATCTTTGGATGCCACAATTCATATGATTACAAGTTGAGGAAATGGGAATTATTGTCTGTGTATGTGATATTAAGAGGTTTTAATTACTTTATTAAGGTTGTATCCTTATTTTAAAAAATAAAAAAATGAGAGGTAGGAGCTGGTATGTTTCCATTTCATGATGCTAAACCTGTGATAAATCTGTTTCATGTAGAAATATAATAAAGCCTATTTCACATTAATTTTTATCCTGTACTTTCATACTGATTTTTCCACTCTAATCTAACCTGCCAAATGGCCATGAGTATGACTGGTGCATGATTTAATGGACACTTGCTCACATTTCATATTCTGAAAGTGAAATATATTTCAACATGATACAGTATTCTCTTGACAGTGAAGAGACCACAGTAGATAGCCACTTTGTAAGACAAACATAGAAAAGGCTGAGACATTGTGATTTCCTTTTTTACACATTTATATTAATAGCCTTTCTTTTTTGGTTAAAGTATAGGGTGTACAGATGTCTCTCCTGCCATCAAAAATCCATCAGGAGATAGAGATAGAATTGTCTTAGAATGGCCTTCATTGACTGCCAAAGTACAGAACCGATATCAGCTGTTTTATTTATGGTTTATTTTTGTATAGCTGCATTTTAAAAGATTCTCATATAAATTTGGAAGCATTCGATATAAATACATAGTTGAAACACCCAATGTATTGTGCAGTTGTTTTTTAAAAAACCTTTGAAGGGGCATTTTGTGTGATTAATGGATATTTAAAAAACAAAAGCAGCTTAATGCTGTCAAAACATGTTTCCCAAACCCAGTGTGGTGTAGTGGATAGAGTGCCAAATTACGGCTGTGGAGAACAGAGTTCGAATCCCTTCTCAGCAGTGGAAACTGACTGGGGGAAAGAAACTGGTAAAGAATCTCATTTTCTTTGAAAACCCTCGTAGGGTCCCTTTAAGTCTGTTCCAACTTGACAGCACACAGCAACAACATCATCAGTTACATTCTGGCTATGTTGAATTCTATTCAGAAAGCCAGCAGTAGAAGAAAGAGAAGACTTTCATGGTGATCATTTTTACTTAGATATAACTGTAAATGTATCACAACTAGAAATTTATCCAGTTTTTTCAAATGAATGTGATGCAAAAACGATATCTCAGTTTTTGTAGATTTAAAAATATGCCCACATCTTTGTAGATAACAGCAATACAGCATATAAAATAATACTGTATTTAATATATTGTACTGGATGGTCTACTGTGAAGATTTTTATTGTAGACATCATTATTTTAAGAAAACATATTTGCATTTTAATTTCTGGAGAAAACAATTATTAAAATTGCCTTGTGGAAACTAATCATTCTGAAGCCAAATACTGTGACTTCTGACCAGTGGGGCAAAAATACAATTCTTAGGCTCAACAGGTGTCCAATATTTTTCACTTTAGCTTGATTCTTCCATGAAGTGGACTTCTTAAAGAAGAATGAAGTTATTCTGGAAAGTGATTACTGTGTATGATTTTGTGGCCTTGGGCTTAGGCAAAGCTCAGTCTCCAGCATGGGGCTGAGACCATGGGAACGTGAGTTTTGACAGAGGCAGCCTCTAAGACCTGATTGAAGTTTATAAAATCATACACCATGTGGACAAAGGAAAAACTGTTTTCCCTGTCGCACGACATTAGAACTAGGGGGCACTCCATGAAACTTTTGAGCGCTAGATCTCAAACAAATAAGAGAAAGTACTTTTTCACCCAAAGGATCACTGGTCTATGGAACTCCCTGCCAGAAGAAGTGGTGACAGCTGTCAGCCTTGACAGCTTTAAGAAAGGATTGGACAAGTTCATGGACAACAAGGGTATCAATGGCTATCATTATGGATGCCTAAGGACAACCTCCGGGTTGGAGAGAGAGGCAGGATATCTCTCAATGCCATTTGTGGGGAATCGTAAGCAGGTGAAGACATCCGCTTGGGAATATCCTGAAGCAAATGGTGAGCCACTGTGTGAGACAGAATGCTGGACTGGATGGGCTGTGGCCTGTTCCAGCAAGGCTGTTCTTATGTTCTTATATCAGGGGTTGGGAACCATCTGCCCTCCTGATGCTTTGGAGTCCTTTATCATTGGCAATATAGGCTGGGAAGTCTGGGAGTTGTGCTCCAAAACATCTGGAGGGCTGAAGATTCCTCACCCTTGCTCTCTGTGGAGTGTATGGAGGCAGCCTCTGTCAGAACTCACACTTCCTTGGGGCCTTGAAAGTCTCAGGGAATCTTGTGATTCCCAAAGAGCAATGAAATGCATTTCTCCATGGCGACAGGGGTTGTTCTACTTCATGCTGCTTTGGGGGCTTTCATTCCATGTGTGTGTGTGCGCGTGCGTGTGTGCGTGTGTGCGTGCATGCACGAACGCACTCCTTCCAAATTATGGGCATGGAAGTGTATTAAACATGAAAGTCCCATTCGTAGTCCAGGCTATGAGCAAGTGTGTGGTTCAAAATGAAGCTGAAGGTGTAAGAGGCAGGTGGACAAGGAAGGCAGCAATGGAGAATAGGCACTTGGAACTTAAGCTCTGTCCTCACAAGAGAACTGTTGATATTGAGGAGCAGAGCATACGATGCACAAATATCCATTTGCAAGTACGGATAGTACAAGAAATCAAGCGCTAATTCCTGGTGGCTGGCAAATGGCAATCCAAGTTGAAGACCCTCCAGGCATTTTTCAACTGTCAGAAAAGATTTGCAGTTTGTTACTGGACCTCTTCCCTGTCCTCAAGGTTCATTCCCCACCCCCCTTTCCTCTTTTTAACATTCTTTGCAAACTAAAGTGCTTTGCTTTCTGGCACTGACACTTCTGTTTAAGAACTTCTCATCTTACAGTGCTAGAATATCACTTTGTAGGGACATTCTGTCTTCTGTGCATGTACCTTCACACCACAACATCATAGGCAATGCAAAACTTTGACAACCACTTTTTAAATTACAAAGTACTGGCGAAGCAGCAAGCTTGAAGTCCATGGCTGTTTGTGCATCTCCATCTCCTTCAGCAGAAGTGCCAGCAGCACCAAACACCTCACGTACTACTTAGGCATAATCTTTGGAACCAGTCTCAATTTATTCAGTAATGATGTCTGTATCAACCACTGTGAACCTGAAGAAGTTAAATCAGATCCTTAAGCCTAACAGCAAGGCTGATACCAAGACCAAGAGGCCATTGGTTCTTCTTCCTCAGAAGAAAGCAAGAAAACAAAGAATAAGAAGTACAAAGAAGAGAGTCCATCAAAAGAATGCTATCCAGCTCATTCAGCCATGGCACAATGGCCTATATTCAGTTTTGTCTCATGAATATGGAAGATTGACCTCACCACTCATCAAAAATTGCTGATACAATATTGGTGCAATATCTCCTAGTCCTATGATTGATGTTCTCATAAGAATATAAGAAAATAAGAAGAGCCATGCTTGATCAGGTCTCTAGGCCAGGTCTCTGACCCATCTAGGCCAGTTTCCTGTATCTCACAGTGGCCCCACTAAATGCCTCTTGAAGCACATGAGACTAGATATCTGTCTCCTGATACCACTCCCCTGCATCTGGCCCTTGAACTAACCTATTTTTAAGCCCATTGATTATACATCTCCATCATGGCTTGTAACCTATGATGGACCAATCCCCAATTCATTTTTGAAGACATCCAGGCCAGATGCCATCACCACATCCTGTGGCAGGGAGTTCCAGAGACTAACAACACACTGGGTAAAGAAGCATTCTCTTTTGTCTGTTCTCACTCTCCTAACCCTCTGTTTGAGTGGATGTCCCTAGTTCTGGTATTTTGTGAGCTGGAGAAGAGTATCCCTCTATCCACATTTTGTACATCTCAATCATATCCCCCCTCAGCTGCCTTTTTTCCAGACTAAAGAGCCCCAAATGTTTTAGCCTTTCCTCATAAGGGAGGTCCTCCAGCCCAGTAAGCATTTTAGTTGCTCTCTTCTGCAACTTTTCCAGTTCTACTATGTCTTTTTTGAGATGCGGTGACCAGAACTGTGCGCAGTACTCCCAAGTACGGCCTTACTATTGTTTTGTACAATGGCATTATAATCTTGGCTGTTTTATTTTCAATCCCTAGCATGGAATTGGCCTTGTTCACCACTGCCACACACTGGGTAGACACTTTCATTGAGCTATCTGCCAGCACACCAAGGACCATCATTGATAGCTCAGAACCAATAAGCTGATAAAGATTTGATTCCCCCTCCCCCAATATGCATTACTTCACATTTTCCTACATTGAAACACATTTGCCATTTCGCAGCCCATTCCCCCAGTTTGGAGAGATCATTCTGGAGCTCTTCACAATCTCTTCTGGTCTTCACCACCTGGAAGAGTTTTGTGTCATCCGCAAACTTGGCCACCTCCCTGCATATACCTGTCTCCAGTTCATTTACATATGAACAGATTGAAAAGCACCGGTCCCAGGACAGATCCAGTTACCTTCTTTGGATCACCCACCTTATGCAGAACATAAGCAAAGTCCTTTGTCAACAATATTTTTTAATTCTTGTTTCCTCAAAAGAATACATTTTTGCAGAGATTGCCATATATTGTGGGGGAGGGGATTCTACCACAAAGAGGTTAATTTTCAGCAGTAGCAAACAAGATCAGGAACAAATGAAAATTTGCCCAGCTCTTATTATACCCATAATGGAACCAAATGTAATGCCATTCACCACTCTGATTTAATTTCTCATAGTACTTTCCTCAGAAAATGTGAGAATGGTACCATATTTAACATTGGGATTAGTACTATGTGCAATTTTGTCAGTGCCCACCAGCATATGTCTAATATCAATCTATGCCTCTCAAGTTACAGTAATACTCTCAGCCATACTTAGCATATTAGTACTAGGTGCTTCTTCACTTCTTTTCATGCTTAATTTTAAACTTTTCAAAGAAATCAGAAAATCACAGCAAGGACAAAAAGAACCACCATCTTTATGTCATGACTCCTGTGAGTCTGACAGCTAGGTGTCCCATTCATCTTTCTCTTCTGAGTAGAAGAAAATATTGGCTTTGGTATATCTTCACATATCAGATACCAATGCTTTGTCACCAACATAAGATGTATGGTCTTTTCCCAACGAAATATCTAGGATGGCTTCTGCCTTGGAACTGGTGAAGGAACAGGTGAAGGAAAATCCTTAGCAGCCCCCAGAGTTTTCCCCCAAGTTATTAGGCAATATTGTAGATTCTACAGGCCAAACTGTAGCCGGTATGGTGCATTATACATGAAAATGCCCAGTTCACAGGTGGGGCCCTTTCATTTGATTAATGGAACCTCTTTAGTGAAAAAAGTGATCTCTCTAGTGAAAATCCAAAAGATTGGATCAAAATAAATTGGATTTGAGGACAAAAACCTAATTGTTCACACATGAACAAATAGATTTTCAACTGTTCAGCTTTTCAGCTTGAGCATCCTCTTTATTCTGTTGTGACAGCTTCATCTCAAAGTAACTCAGAAGAAGTCTACTATTACACCTGTGCAGTTCATCAACTACTCTGGCAGACAACAATTATTTATTATTATTTATTTGTTGTATTTATAGACCGCCCATCTTCCAGACGGAACTCTGGGCAGTTTACAATTAGAATAAAAACAACAGTATAAAACAGCAAAAGAGAACAAGAAAAAACTAATAAAATAGGAGGGGGGAACCAGTGGTCACTAAATATAGAGCTTTTTTCACAAAGTGGAGGATATCAGAAAAAAATAACAGCTGGGATGCTTCAGTGGTGTTAATTTAAATGACCCCTGCTTGCCCTGTGTTGTTGGATATTAGTTTCTGCACCTCATTATGTGGACAAGATTCTTGGAGAGATGAAGGCTTGCTATCACATGTCTCTTGCCTCCTTATCCTTCCTGGCTTATAAAAGCTGTCAGAAAGGGACTAATCAAAAGGGTGAGAGGTGAATGCCTCCTTGCAACAGGGTAGAACCCATGCTTAAAGGAGAGAGTAATAAGACCATTGTTGAAAAAGCCCTCCTTAGATACCACAATACTGAATAATTACTGACTTGTCTCCAATATTCCATTCTTGGGGAAGGTGGCTTGGTCACTTCCAGTGGTTCCTGAGACAGATTATCTACAGTAGATACATTTCAGTCTGGCTTCAGGCTTGGTTATGGGATGGAGACTGCTATGGTCACTTGGTGGATGAACTGTGCTGGGAAGTGGGCAAGGGGAGTGTGTCTCCATTGGTTCTGCTGCACGTCTATGCCTTTCAAGACCATCAACTGTTATATCCTCAAGACCTGATTGGGGCTGGTTACAGGAATCACATATAACCCTATCACAGCAGCTTCACGGACTGCTTACCTATTTCCAAGATGAATTCAAAGGGCAGGTTCATATTTAGAACTCCCTTAATCTGATTTGAGTTGTAGTCCCAAAATATCTGGTGTTACCCAAATTGAGAAATGCTGTTTTAAGCCATTTCACCAACTTTACCATACTTGGGGAAGGATGAGATAGCATCAACTTGATAATAAACAGTCTATGCAGTTGAATGGAAAATACTTTTTCCCCCTCTGCTGAAACAAACTGCTTTTTTTAATTGTCGCATGATTCTCAGTTCTCTGACTGGTGAGAAATTCCAAGAGCAACAGATGTCCAGCTTTTATTTGCCTTGAAGAACAGAACATTGGGAGGGCTTCGTAATATATGGTTTTATTTACAACACATATTTTGAGAACAGTGGACACAAGCCAGGTTGGCTTCATAAGCAGTGGTATTCACAACTAAATAATACTCAAGGGAGTGATTACTCTTTATTTGTTTTTCCACCTGCAACACTGGAATTCACATTTCAAATTATTGGCAGTTTTGGTATTCTAATTCTGTGTTTTGCTAAAGATGAAATGATTCAGTATTGAAACTATTGTTGGCAATTCATTTTATCTCGAAATACCAATGAAGATCTATATAGCTAAAGGCCTTGAACCTAGATGTAATGCCATGTATAGCCTTCAGTCAGCTATCAATAATGAACTAGAATGTTTCATGTATTCCTAGCCCAATGCATTGCCTATTTATTTAAACACATGTGAGCAGGAATTGATTTGAGGGCATTCATGTCTTTAGTAGTATTGAAACAAGCACAGTCAAATGAATGCATATGTAGTCTGTTTCCCCAACATTTTTTTTGCACCTAGAAGTGGTTGAAAAGCTGTGGGCTACTCTGTAATGATTTATTTATTCATTTCTTTTATTTATTTGAAATATTTATATCCTGCTTTTGTCCTTAAAAAGGTGGTTTATATCATGAAAAAGACAATATTTACGAGTTAAAACAAGTATATGAATCTTGAAAAAGAATTAAACAAGTATTGTATTAAAAACTGTAAACTCAAGATTAAAACACATTTCAAATAATAGAGCACAATAATCCGTTTAATGATATTTAAGTAGAAATACCTCCTATGATCTCAGTTTGTAACATACTCTTTTAGGCTGTGGTCACACCTGGGTTTCGATCCTGATCTTCTGAAGGTCCGGCTTTTCCTCTTTTTCCCATCACGTGATTTAAATGTGGGAGAAGAGGTCTCACGTCAAAATCTGGTTTTTCAATTTTAAAGTGCAGTTCAGCCCCCTTGGCCAGCAGGTGGCGCTAGCATTTGAAAAAAAAAACGGAAGACTTTTCTGGGGGGAATCTTTGTCGGACAGATAGAGTTTCCTGTTACTCCGATATGCAGGCAAATTAAAAAAAACAGCGCCGATGGGCCCCAGGAACAGCCGGTGGGTGCTATGCAGAAAGAAAGAAAAAGAAACCCGGATCATGCAGCGAGGTCCCACGGCGTCTTCCTCCTTAAAATCTGGTTTTTAAAAGCGAGGAAAAAATTCCCCAAGTCGGAAGGTGAGTCACAGAAACCTCGCTTAAGGGAGCATTACCGGGTTTTTGCCCCGTGGCCATGAGGACGGCATTTTTGGGCACGATTTATTTAGTAATTAAAACTGTCTTTAAAGGCACCTGGGACCGAGCCCTTAGATGCCATCTAGAAACGGTAACTTTCCCCAGCTCTTCAGGTTACTTCTTTCTCTCAGCTGAGAGAAAATGGGCACCTTCTCTGGACATAATCTGGGCAACCTAGCTTCCTGTCTGCACACTTTCTTTTGTTTGGAGCTCTCCCTTGTGGGTGGAGGGTGAGAAGATGGGTTTCCTTTATGTGGCTCTGCTTCCTAGTCTTCCCATCAGGTGATTGAAAAGAGATACTTTCCCTTTGTCCTTTCATGCCCAAGCATACTCAAGCGCTGTTCGAAAGAGCTGGAAACTCTCAGAACCAGCTTTTCAGGTTTTTATGGAAGAGTTACAGAAGGGAGTGCAGGAAATGAAAGTCCTGTCATTTTGTTGGCCATCTGATCATGCAGCAGGGGGATGTCTTGTTCCATTCATTGGTCAGTATCCTCTTGGATATCTCTGGTAACAACGTTTTAATCAGTGGCTGATTGGTGTGGATTAATTTCAAGGTGCAAGCCACTCCATACTGTTATCTCTCAGTCACATGCGCTGTGAAATTCAAAAAGGAGTTCTTTTAAATCACTAGCAAACTGTGACTGACAATGACATCATTCTTGTTGCTCAGGCAGAATTATGCGGCAGGATAGTGCCATAAGAAGATGTGTTTCCCTTATTAAATCCACACGAGGCACCGAGGGCCTAAACAATCTGCTATCTTTTACTGCCATAGTTCTAATAAATATGTAAATTTTAATTGATGCAGAACTGTTTATTTTAGTGATCCCACTGATGATGAAATATATAATAGAGTGTAGAATGAGATGACATTGTGTTGTCAATTTCACTTCCTAACTATTTTTCTATTGTACCATTACTTCATTGCAATATGATATTCACCTCTTCCTGTTCTAGACAGGTAAAATTATGAAGGGCAATCTCGTGTCAAATTGAACCGTTTTATTCCTTTTTTTAAATGGTGAAGAGGGTTTACTTTCAGATTTTTTTACAAGAAAAATATCGGCCTTATGATTAAGATCAAGTGTAGTACAAGGAGACTTGCTTTATTGAAAGTCGAAGAAAGAGGTAACTGATATCAAATGTTTCTGCAGCAGTACCTACAAGCTGGTAGAAGGCCAGTGTAAAAAGATATCGTGACCTGGTTCTGTGAAGGAAGAATGGCTGTTTTTGCAACATGGTTTAAATCATTTTCGTGTACAAGCTGTGACAGCCCACGTTAGTTCTGCAGGTAATATAGGATGAGTAACCACTTAACATTACAGCTCCTGTAACAAGAGGTTTATTGGGATATATCCTTTCCTATTGATTGTCGTTTGCAAAAAAATCATGGCTAGAGCTGAAGGTATTTGTAACCAGAAGGCCTCTGCACTTTTAGCAATAACTTAACGCTCCTTTTAAGGCTTAAGTAGTATTATGTGGTTGTCAAAGCCTGGATATTCATTGCCAGGAGCTTAGCCTCGTATTATTGTTTATACTTGGAAGAATCATGTAAAGAATCCTGCAGAATTCGTTCACTTTTAAACATCAGTGTAGAAATATATTGTGCAGCCTGTTTACTCTGTACAGTATTTTGCCAGAGGAGATGAAGCCAGCAGCTTTTGGACAAAAAAAGGGAGACGTAGGAACATGCCCCTTGATGTTGCACAGGCAGAACCTTTTGCAAATGCTGCAAAATATTGCATTGGTTGTATGTCAGAAAGAGAAAGATGGACAATATACAACTTCTGTGGTTAATTGAAAGGGTGGTGTGATTACAGTACAGCAGTGGCAATGGCAGTAGAAGCAGCAGTTCTAGAGTGTGCATAATAATGGAAAAGACAGTGGTCCTCCTGAGCGTGTCTAGTGGCATATCCTGAAATAGTGGATGAAATTCTGTTTGTAATTTACATCCTGTAAGGCTTCAGTGATTTTTCAGAAGTAAAACATTTCTGATTTCACTTACAAGTGAGAACAATGGGATGGTGGGAGTTTTTAATTTACCAAAAATTGCCATGACCAGGATCACTTTACCGTCAGTGGTTATTTTTAGTAATTAAAGACTTGGAAGAATCATGTAAAGAAATCTGCATTTTAAGCTGAACAATTTAAGCTTCTTTGTTCTCTGCATTGGTCTCATAACAGGACAGGGGTTGTTTGTAACAGAAAGGGTTGTTTGTAAGTTGTAAGTTTATTAGAAAAGTTTGTCTCTTTTTTTGAAGAGTACATTCACCTCTAGATATTATTTGTATTTCATCAATAAATTAACAGTGGCTTAGATATAAATCCTTTCTCAAATGGCAAGAATATTTGAAGTCTCACAATAAATAATGTAATCTCTTAAGCTATCTCTTAAGCAATTGTTTCTCACGCCTGCCTGCCACTGTATCCTGAATTTAAAGAGATTTAACTGTAAAGGTGGGATGAAATTCCAGTGCGGTGGGTCAGTGTGCATTTAAAAATTCAAATGGAGGCTTGTTAATTGGCAGTGAGAACCACTGTGAGTTTATGATACTTTCTTTCCACAGTCATTAACTATGCAACAGGATGTATTGTGTGAAAAAGGGAGCAGATGCTGACACAAACACATTTTCATTATCTTTGAACTGCTTCTATAATGTCTCTTTTCTCCTTAATATGACACTAATTGTCACCTGTCCTCCATGAATTTGTGTTTCCTACTGATACCCTCTTGTTAAGTGTGCAAAACACTGAGGAATCTGAAGCATGAATTAGTATTACCTTGACACCAAGTCCCTTACCACTCTGGTCTATGCACAGGTGGTCTCGAGAATAGACCACTGTAACGCTCTCTACATGGGGCTACCTATGAAGCTGATGTGAAAACTCTGATGCGGTGGCCAGATGGTTGAGTGGATTAACTAGATAACAACCTATTTTTCCCTACATTGTTTCAATCACCTTATATAAATAGGACACTATTATTTCTCCCCGCTTTATGATAACTTTCTATCAGTTTTTTATTTTTTCCATCTGTTCTTATTTTGAATTGTTAAATGGTTTTGATTTATTGTATATGTGCTTATTTGCTTATTTGTTCTTTTTATTATGATGATTTGATGATTTGGTCTGATTGATTAGTTTTTATTTACTATTTTAAGTTATTTAATCTGTTTCTGTATTTTGTATATGTATGTAAACCGCCCAGAGTAGCTTTTTTCTAGATGGTAGCGGTATATAAATCCAGTAAATAAATAAATAAATAAATAAATTTTCTGCCTTACACTTGTTACCTGTTTGTTTCCATGCCAGCTTCAAGGTGTTTGACATATAAGGCCCTAAATGGTTTGGGACCTCTACAGCTGGCTAAAAGGCTTCTTCCACCACATTCTGACTGCCCTACTTGTTTGTCCCAGGCAGGGTGATTGAGGACGCTGACCCCCAAGAGAGGCCCAGAAGGAAAAGAACAGAAACTGGGCCTCCTCAGCAGTTATGCCATACTTGTGGAATCAGCTCCCTCCTGACCCCTTTACTAGATACCCTTAAATGATCATTTAAAGCAGGGCTGTTTATACAGTAGGACCCCGGTATCCACTGGGGATTTGTTCCAAGCCTTCCCGTGGATAATGGAAACCGTGGATAAGAGAGAACGCCAAAATGTCCCCCAAACTGCTGTTTTGTGATAGTAACTTGCTTTACAGCTGCTGTTTTGCAACAGTAGCTTGCTTTACAGCTGCTGTTTGTGATGGTAGCTTGCTTTGTGGCTGCTGTTTTATGAGAGTAGCTTGCTTTATAGCTGCTCTTTGTGACAGTAGCTTGCTTTGCAGCTGCTGAATTATATATTTATTTTTTCCTCTGCCATCCATGGATAACTGAATCAGTGGATAATGAATCAGTGGATATGGGGATCCTACTGTGCAGGCTTTTCCATTAGCAGATCATAAGAGTTTCAAAGTCACTAAGTAAAGTACCCTGCCATCTTAACAGTTTTTACTGAATGTTAGTGCTCTGTTGCACTCTTAAGTTTAATTTATATTGTCTTTATTGATTTGGTTTATGTTGTATAATTTAATGTTGTTATTGTTTTGTCTTGTAAACCGCTGAGAGTGGCCTTGGTAGCCAGATGGGTGATAGATAGATAGATAGATAGATAGATAGATAGATAGACAGATAGATAGATAGATAGATAGATAGATAGATAGATAGATAGATAGATAGATAGATAGATAGATAGATAGATAGATAGATAGATAGATAGATAGATAGATAGATAGATATACATGGTGATGGAGAAGCATTTTGATTTTGGAAATAAGCATGTAATTACACTAGGGCTACATGCTTGTTTAGCTCTACCTAGGAATGGAAACCACTGAACGTAAAGTCATTAAGTCTCTTCTGAATTGAATTTTGCATTTATTTTAAAACCCAAGAACACTGTGTATATACATACAGATAAGGCTTTGTGAGGTATTGATGGAGCTATGGATTAGAAATTTTGTACATGGAATGAACACTTTTTGATTATTTTTTCATTCTAGAAGTGCTAAAATTCTGGGCATTTCCTATAATAAGCAGCCATGTTTTATTTTGACTCTGTTTATTGGAAAGAGTTGATGCAGGTACAGGTGTGTTAAGCAGGTGTGGTTTTGGATATTCTTTCTCAAGATTTAAAAGATCTTGGTGCTGGCCCCATCTTATATCTGTTTTTGTAATTAGTTATACATGTACTGTAATGCTGCATGTTGGGAATACTTCAGAATTACATTGGATAATATTGCAGAGTAAATTTTGAATTCAAAATCTTACTGAACAAAAAGTTAATCCATTATGCTACTATATATAATGTGGGGTGAGTGTGTAAGAGAAACGTGACAGATGCTTTGGTCAGTGAGCTTCTTCATTCCTGACTATTGATGATGCTAGTAAGGCTAATGAAAGTTGCGGTTCACAATATTTGGAGGGCAGGAGAAAAGGGGCAGAATCTTGTCTCATTAAAAATAAAAAAATCTAATAGCTTGATGTCACTGGCCCTGTTGTGAGGAAGTTAGGCATTTGATTCTCTTCCTCTGAAGATTCTGTAAATTAAATTATTTTTTATCTGTATCTCTGACTATGTATTTAAATGATGGATTCTGCAAGGAGAGAGTCATGATAACGATTTTAGGATTAAAAAATAATTTGGCATAAAAGTGCCAGAAACAATCAAATGGATTAAATTCACATTATTATTCACAGTTTTCCTTAATTCCAAAGATCTAAATATACTTATGCTTGTTGTAGTCACTCTTTAATGTTTATATACATCTTAAAAAGTACTTGGATATGTGAACAACACCAAATATTTCACTATATAAAGTGACCCGACCCGAACCGCAATAATTGAAAATCCACGACTTGTGGATGCAGGTTGGGTCAGGCCTGGGGGTCCTAGCTGGGGCCCCTTATACTTACCCCTAGCCTAGTGTTGGCAAACCTATGGCACGGGTGCCAAAGCTGGCACTCAGAGCCCTTTCGGTGGGCACCTGACATCGCCCCTTCACAGCCACCTGTATTCAGATTAAATGGGTTTTGAATCGCAGTTTGGGCACTTAGTCTCTAAAAGGTTCACCATCCCTGCCTTAGCCTAACGCTGCCCCAAACGGGCCTTCAAGGGCCTTCCTGGGCCTTCTGGAGGCCCTAAAAGGGCCTCCCTGCGAACCGGAAGTGACTTCTCAATTACCAAAAATCATTTCTGAGGCCTCCGACAGGCCTAGAAAGCCCCTTAGAGGCCTCAGAAGTGATTTTCTGCAAACTGTAAATGACTTCTGGTAAACCGGAAGTGACTTCCGGTTCACAGGGAAGCCATTTTGGGGCTCCAGAAGGCCCTTACAGGCCTGTTCGGGGCAGCGCTGGTCCTGGGTAAGTATGGGAGGCCTGAAACAGGCCTTCCCTCCTTATCCCAGGGGGCCTTTTTTTCATATACTATGATCCTGCAATATAGTGGTGCTGCAGTATATGAACCGCAAACGGGCAGGGGACCACTGTACTGTATTCTGGGGGAGGTTGAATGCGCAATAGGCAACCTGAAAATTGTGTAGTAGCCATCTCAGATCAAATAATGGAGTACACTGGCAGTAGTGAGGTGTAATGTGGTATCCATTGCATGTATTTATGCACATATTTATGTGAACTAGCCATTTATTTTCTAGACCCCTCATGTTAGACTTGGCACAGACGGAATGCCACCTTACTGTGGTCTATGCAATTAAAGGGCAGACCACAATTCCAAATGATACCACGTAGGACTTCTAATTGTAACTGCAACAATGTGTATGGCTAATCAAAATGCTGGGTATTGTTTTATCACAAAGAGACTAACTTCAGTTATTTATAGAGACTTCCAGGTATTGCACGGTTCCTGTTGATAATGCCATCTGTTGAAGCTCCTCTGCAGTGGGGGAAACTATGTAGATTTTATAGTTTTATGTGTAGCTTTGTGTATTACCTTGTTTTAACACATCTGCTTATTTTTACCCCCAGTGTACCTGCAGGAAAGACATGGTAACTATATCAATGGATATATTTGTGAAGAAATTTCAGCCAGACAGATACCAGCTGTGGAAACAAGGGAAGGATTTATATACCATTGATCATACAAAGCCCACTCCTGAAACAACACCTGAGGTAAAGGCCTGGTTGCAGAGAAGAAGAAAAACAAAGAGATCTTCCAGGTGGTAATGGGCGTTTTGCATTTCATATTGTTGAAAGTTAAAATATGCTGCAGATTCTTTTTCAGTGCATCTCTGCCGCCCTGTCCCCATTATTTCATTTCATTTCCCCCCCTGTTTATTTTAGTCACAGTTAATTTGTGTCTCCTTAATGCCTAGTAGTAAGCTTCAGGGCAAAATAGTCATATAATGGTAATACTCACTGAAGGGATATGCTCATTTTTTAAAGTTTAATGACTATTCGTTACTGAAACATACATCAAGTTCTGAGTATTAAGTATTTGCCCCTTTTCCTTTCTGAAGATGTGCATTTCTTGCTGAATCCTGGTTTGTTTTGGCGCTCAGAACAGCGTCATTGCTTGCTTCTAGATAAGAACATAAGAACATAAGAAGAGCCATGCTGGATCAGGCCAAAGGCCCATCTAGTCCAGCTTCCTGTATCTCACAATGGCCCCACCAGATGCGCTTGGAGTGCATGAGACTAGATATATGTCTCCAGATACCACTCCCCTGCATCAGGCCCTTGGCCCTTGGTTTTAAGACTGGGGATTACACATCTCCATCATGGTTTGTACCCTATGATGGACTTTTCCTCCAGGAATCTGTCCAATCCCCTTTCGAAGGCGTCCAGGCCAGATGCTATCACCACATCCTGTGGCAGGGAGTTCCACAGATTAACAAAACACTGGGTAAAAAAAATATTTTCTTTTGTCTGTTCTCACTATCCCAACCCTCAATTTGAGTGTATGTGGGAGAAGAGCGTCCTTTACCCACTTTACTCATGCCCTGCATTATTTTGTACATCTCAATCTTATCACCCCTCAGGCATCTTTTTTCCAGATTAAAGAGCCCCAATTTTTTAGCCTTTCCTCATAAGGGAGGTTCCCCAGCCCAGTAATCATTTTAGTCACTGTCTTCTGCACTTTTTCCAGTTCCACTATGTCTTTCTTGAGATACGGTGACCAGAATTGTACACAATACTCCAGGTGCGGCCTTACTATCATCTTGTATAATGGCATTATAATGTTGGCTGTTTTATTTTCAATCCCCTTTTTGATAATCCCTAGCATGGAATTGACCTTCTTCACCGCTGCCACACATTGGGTAGACACCTTCATTGAGCTGTCCACCAACACACCAAGATCTCTTTCCTGATCCGTCACAGATAGCTCAGAGCCCATGAGTTGATAGATAAAGTTTTGATTTTTTTGCCCCAATGTACATTACTTTCCATTTTCCTACATTGAAACACATTTGCCATTTCACAGCCCATTCCCCCAGTTTGGAGAGATCCTTCTGAAGCTCTTCACAGTCTTCTCTGATTTTTACCACCCAGAAAAGTTTCGTGTCATCCGCAAACTTGGCCACCTCACTGCTTATCCCTGTCTCCAGTTCATTTATGAACAGATTGAAAAGCACTGGTCCCATGACAGTAGCTTTTTGCAAGAAAAGCTACTGTTTATTCTTCACTTATTTATTCTTTGGACGTCTGAAGTCTCTGGTCCCCATGCTGTACAGAAGCTGATACTTAGCTGGCAAAAGGTTGAAAAAGTATTGCCAATAATTTATACTACAGCTCTATAAGACAGTTGTATTCATCACAGGGAAGCTCTTACTGCTTTTGCTAATGCTCATTTTCCCAGAATCCCAAATAATATTCTGATTATATTTTAGTCCATGTTTTAGCTTGGAGCTTTTTCTCCAATGTTTGAGAACTGAAAAAGTTCTGAGACATTGTTTGAAATCCTGTTGCTTAGTATGGTAAGTTGCAACTGGAGGAGACCCTTTGTATCACTGGGGAATTTGTGAGTCAACTGTTGATTGATTTGGTGGCCATTCTCTAGTTACAGGTTACTGTGCTAAACTACAGGATTTCAGCCGGTACATTGTGCAAAGGTGGTGTTTTGCTGCATTATAAGAGAACATTGTACCTCATGCTATATTAATTTAATTAATATATTTTAAATTCAGAAGGGATGATAAATATATCCATAAATATATTTTATTCCAAGTAACAGAATTGGCTAAATATATATATAGTCTCCAGCCTGCTATTTCTTGATCAAGAAGCCAAAAACTCTATTTATATCTAATACTATTTGGCAGTGTCCCAGTACTTATCTTTTTTCCCCCCTCCCCAAACTACTTGTTCCTTTTCTCATTCCAGTCTTGCTATATGTTTTTCTGTTAGGCCAGGGGCAGTTTTCTTTTTGCTATAACAATGTTCTGTAAACAGCTTGCATGCTCACGGCCCTGGTATGCATGCCTTTCTGAGACCACTGATGTCCTTCCGAGGGCACTGTTTCATTGTGTTTCTCAGACTCGCCATTATTGTGCCTTTTCCTGTAATAAATATTTTTCTTCTCAGGAAGCTGAGCTGCTCAAACATTGAACCTGGTGGTTTAAAGACTGTCTCTTATAAATTATTTATTCCACCCGTGCATGGTTATTAAAACCAGGGGCACTTTGACCTTGTTGGCACATGAAAAGAAAACATGCTTTGACATTTCAAGCACACGTTTCAGTGAACCTCAGACGCATATCCTCCCCGCTCCTTTCTCCTTAAACGAATTGTGAGGAGTTGGTTCTCCACATCCACATCCACATCCACATAATCAATTTTCATTTATTACTTGAAGAGTTTTCCATGCATCGATCCACCCAGATGATGAAAACCTCAACATTTTTTCAACCCCCTCCTTCTCCGCCCTACCCCACTCTTTTCACTTCCTGTC
Source organism: Phrynocephalus versicolor (assembly GCA_023846285.1). Classification (NCBI taxonomy): domain Eukaryota; kingdom Metazoa; phylum Chordata; class Lepidosauria; order Squamata; family Agamidae; genus Phrynocephalus; species Phrynocephalus versicolor. The sequence continues at coordinate 29,864,666 of JAHTLZ010000237.1, read as the reverse complement.
CTGCCATTTTATTGCCACTGCCTGCCCACCCTCCTCCCATGTGGGTGCCCAAGTTATTTCATGAGAACGATCCATATTTCTTCTTGTTGTGCATCTCTGTTGATGGCCAGTTCTTTCTTTAAAAACTATATGTTGAAATGAGTCTTGCCCTCAAATGGTTTATTCCTTGCAGCTTATTAGGTTAGTGCTAACCTTACTAGCAGTCAGGGCTGATTTGAATAGTTTACATTTAAACCCCCAAATCTTATCACTTTCAATCCCTTCCACTCGGAAGAAATCCTGTTTTCACACCCCAGTTAAAGAGGTGTGAGATTGCTTTCACAGTTTTGGGGTTGAGGGGATTTGATGGGTGATGTTTTACAATAATAGAAATAGCACTGGAGCAGCGTGAGGAAAGAGTTCAATGATGTGTCATTTTTTCCCATTGCTTTCTAGCACTCATTTCATTACAGACATCTAAAAATATCGATATTAAAAAGTGTATTGTTATTTTAGAACAACACTTTGAAAGGACTGCACTGGTTAGGTCTCACCTTGAGTACGGTGTCCACTTCTGGATTCCACACTTTAGGAAGGATGCTGACAAACTGTAGCAAGTATAAAGAAGGGCAACAAGGATGATTGGGGAAATGGGATACCAAGTCCCGTGAGGAAAGGACTGAGCATGTTTAGCCTTGAGAAAAGAAAGTTTACTGGAGACGTGATCTTACTCTTCAAATAACTGCAAGGTTGCGATTGGAGGAGAGAAAGAGTTTGTTCACAATTGTCCCAGAGTGCAGGATATGTAGTAATGGACTCAAATTAGTGGAAGCCAGAATTCAACTGCATATCAGGAAGAACTTTAAAAACACTTCAGTTAAACTAATGTTGACAATTGGCATTAAAAATTAAGAGGAATTGGCATAGTATTTCAATCTTCTGTCATATTAGAAACCAATAGCCGGAGGCCTGTCTGAATATAAAGGCCTTTGACTACTAGAAGGAGGACAACAGACAGAAGCAAACCTCCCTTTCCTTGGCAGGGAATTCCAAAATCTGGGAGCAGGAAAACACAATTTTTTTCCTTTCTTAAAAAAGCTTTGTCAGGATCAAGAGAAGAACCTCTGTTGCTGATCACAGAGCACAATTTTTTTTTAAAAAGGAGCTGCGGGAAATTTGTGGTGCTTCAGAGGTTGCTGGAGTACAGCTCTCAGGATGTCTCATCCCTGATTGTGCTGGCTCGGGTGAATGGTCATTGCAGTCCAACAACCTTCAGAGGCATTACAAGCTGACCCCTTGGGTTTTAAAAAAGGATACCAGCCTTATGCTGGAAATCTAGTAGAGAGGAAATAGGCATCCCTAGGAAGAAGGTGCCAAAGTTTATGTACAGCCACATAAACATTCCACCTAAATGTACCTCTAATATTGATGAGAAACCAAGGAGTCATGGAAATACTATAGGCATAATCCAGCTGAATCAGTAAACAGCACTTATGTGGATGGTCCTGCTGAACATATAAAGATCAGTGTGGCTTCCAGGTAGTGGTTTGGAGTAGGTGTTCTGTGCACAGCATTATCCCCACTACCTTTTCAGTCCAATATGTTTTCGGGCGTAACATCTGAAAGGGCTAATAAGTTGGCTGAATGAGAGGAATGAACAGGACTGGTTATGACTTCATGCAGGTGCTCTGAGGGCCCACAACCTGCCTAGCAGCCATGTCATTTTCATTTGAATTATTCTGCTTTCTTGCCAAATGGGACAGTTCTGCCAAGCCTGTCCTATAGAGGCTGATATACAGTAGTAGCATTCCTGGTGTGAATATTTATTATCATTGCACATTCTTAACCCCTTTCCCATGCAAACTGTTGCGAAGGGGTTCCACTTTAAGCAAATATCTAACATTGTTATCATTTAATTGGCCGTCCCTTTCTCTATAGCTACATTTATGACTTCAAAACCTTTGATTTTAATATGTATCATATAATTATATAATGATGTTCTCGTGCTGCTATGGAGCGTGGCATTTTTATTATACAACTGCCATTTGCACTTGGCAGAAAAATTATTTCCTTGTCAGTACAACTCTTATTTATCTGGATAGCCAATTTAAAAGTTAAAATTAAAAAGGGAGACAGTATAGTAATTATGTTGAAAGTTTTATCAGATGAGGGCATATGCTGAATTTATTCACTAAACTAAACTAGTAGTGAATTTATTTATTCACTAAACTAAACCATTTAATTAGTAGACTTGGCACAAGTGCAGACACAGCAGGAGATGGACATCCCCCCAAACGAAGATAAAACGTTTGTTCGTTTTCACCTCTGCTGTAACATGTCAAAGAAAAATATGATAATTTTTATTCTGGGAATAACATGCCTTTCAAATAGGGTCCCATAAGTACAGGAATGCCAACACAAGGAAAATAGTGAGGTGATAATGTTTGTGTTCTGGGCAAGAAGGTGTGCTAGTCGTTTGGCATGTGACTATAGCAGAGACATTTAAAAAAAAATCATGATCTGTGCTATAGAACTGGAAAGCATAGACTATGATCCAGGATTCTGTATACTGCTGCCAGGCAGATGGTTGCTGCTGTCACCTTTAACAGCAAATACATGATTTCCTTCAGCCTGTGGGAGAACCAAACTCAGAGGGGATCAGTGCATTAATTCATAATAAGTGTATGTAGGAACTACTGTGTCAAAGATTTCCAGGATTGGTAATTTTAGAATGCTATGACTATTTTTTTTAAAACCAGTGGATATAATAAGCACCTAGGAACATGATTTAATGCACTGATCACCTCTGAGTGATCACCTCAGGGCTGTTTCAGGATGTACCTCATATGACTACTGTGGTGGGTTTTTGAGTTTGGTAAATAAGCCTTGATATCCCAAGCAGATTCTGCAGTAAAAATGTGACATAAACTTCTCTTCTTGTGGCAGTAATAACATGGCTTCTTGGAAGCAGATCAGAAGTTATTATTGCATTTTTAAAACATTTTATATATTCTTTCAAAATAGGTGCCTTCTTTGGTGGTCAGTCATTGATAGACTTAAGAAGTTTGAAAACGATCAGTTCTTCCTTCTATGGAAGCCTCATACACCATGCTGTGAAGAGAACTGCACAGTTTATGTATTAGTACAGAATATAACAGAATTTCAGTTTTGTATGAAATGTTGGTTTCTTTTACCTTTTTATCTGTGCCTTCACCTTTAAGGCTAAATGTTATTGCTAAGATATTTCCAGTAGTTAAAATGTTGAGCACATGTAAAAGTTTCCCAAATCAGATTCTGAGATCTGTTGCTAAAGCTACCTTTGCAACTGGTGAGAATTATTTGTCTGTTGGTTGATTGATAAGTGAGGTCATGTAATCAATCTAAGTGTTTTATATTATTCAGGATTTGAACATTGTCACGGGTTAATGAAACTGGGAAACTACTGAAGAAAATTTCAAAATGAGTTAAATAGTGAAGCAGTCTTCTAAATGTGACAAAAATTTTGAAGTACATTACATTACAAACAGTTCATTGAGCTTATTTTAATTGACTAGGTTTTAGGAACTGTAATGACAGATAAAAAGGTTAAATTCAACCAATTGTTAATTTGTTTCATAATAAATTGTAAACTCCCCTTAAAAAAAGGATAATAAATTATCAGGTTTTTTTATTCCTATAAGGAGGCAAAAGGGATACAGTATTTATATTGGTAGATATTTTATCTTGCCCTAGCCAGGCGTTCTGTTCTGACAGCAGTATCTCTTATAACAGCTTCCAGCATACCCGATCACGATCAAAAAAGCTTAAAACTCCAGAGGACAAGAAGGTATCAACGGTAGTGGCTGGTGCAGAAATCACAGCCACTGAAGCAGCCGCAGATAGCTTCAAGGTCAAAGAAAAGCCATCAGAAAAAGTAAAGCCAGTAAACACAGGAGTGCCTTCTGGGGAAGAACAAGACGCAAGCAGGATGCAGATAGATCAGAATTTATTGGATAACAAAAAGGTCTCGGGTGAGATGAATGATATTTATTTCCCAAAGATTTCACAGGCAGTTCATGTTGTGATCCCATAAATCTGCAAGTGAGACGCTACATCCGGTGTAGCTCCGTGACACCTCTGAGATTGTTGAACTGCTATTACACAGCCATCAGGATTTAAAGTGTTCTAAAATTGGGACATACCAGTTGTCTGCTAATATGTGTCAGTACTAAAAATGGCTAGAGTTGTAATAGCTGTACTAAAATTGGTAGAGTTGGTGCAGGCACAACTTCCGGCAATCTCTTTCTAAGTATGCACCCATTTACTTTTGTTTCCTTCAAGTTCAAGGGTTGGTAACATGGTATTAAAAAAAGGCAATAAACTAAAATATAAAGTGTTTTTTAAAACCCCAACTATCAAGCCATCTAGAATTTATATTGGTCTGTTTCTCAGTTACCATGTGAACATGCTCCTATATCTTTCAGCTTCTACTTCTAGAGACGCTACATCTGTTTGTTTTCTGTTGCAAAACATAGAGAGAGTTCATTTCATTTTTTCCAAGACTGAAATGAACAACCATTTCTTTCTTAGTTTTTCCCTCCATCTGCAAAGTTATTGGGAATGATACTGTTTGTGTACAGTATTTTTAACATCACACTAGCAGACAATCTTTCTTTTCCCTGCTAGTGGCAGCCGCCTGCCCTGCTCTACAAAATCCGGTCTGGAGACCCTTCTGAATAGGTTTTGAGCATGGCAGGAGTTGCCAGAGGAAAAGTAACTCTTCATTTCACTGATGGAACCAATCTTGTCTGTAGGGTAATGCTGCTGCATCCCATGTGTTACGCACCTGCACTAAGATTTGGCATTCTAAGAGGAAGAAAAGATCTATAAACAATACTTACCTATAAATATTCTCCATATACAGTATTTCATGTTATGTTCATTGATTTCAAAAGGTCTGTCCTAGTTTGAGGATAATGGTAGCTAGTGAGTACTGGCTCTGACATACAGTTTCCTTATGTAGGCGGCATGCCTTCAGGTCATGGCATACATACACTGTATGCCTCCCCTGGTTCTAGAACTCTGATTTGGAAGAAGAGATGAGCTGATGTGGACACACAAGTCTTAAATGTGCCATTGCACTAGCAAATGTCTGTGGGTCCAGCTAGAGATTAAAAGTAAATAGTAACAAGTACTGTAGTTACCTGTGTAATGAGTGATGAGTAACTGGTCACTGCAGAGGTTCAGGGTAAGGTGTAACACTCAGTTAATTTAAAAATTATTTTTATTGGAATTATACAGATTGGATGGAAATTATTTCAATTGTATGCTATGGCCTGCAAAGTTTTTTTTTGTCACGGTGATAATGACAACTTGATGAGCTGCTAATGCATGATGCAACAAATTTCTTGCTTGACTGGAAAACAATGAGAAGCAATGAGCAACACAATTATTTTTAAAATTTAACTTTTTGAGCTCTGGATGCAATATCTTTTACTGCAAACCTCAGCACAAGCCTTCAGGTTGCGGTTGAACTCCTCTGTGGGAGTTTTGAATGTGTAAGCAGGTACATGGAGAAGGGAGAATCCCCCCCCCCCCGGTTCTTCCATGGACAGAAGCAGCTTTTCAGCAGAACAACAGTGCTGAATCCCACTCAAAAGTTTGTAGGCCATGAACATGCAGTTGCAAAATTGCTTTAAAAATCTGCGTATGAGCTCCAAATGTTGGATTGGGAATGAGTCCCTGATTCCCCTTGAGAAAAGCTACACATTAACAACACAGCAAATGCTGCCAGTATTTCAAAACTATTGCCATTTGAAAAGCATGAAAGGTGCGTAACGTCACAAACATTTAATGGAGTTTAAATCCAGACAGCTTTTTTTTTTCCTTGTTAAAAGTCAAAAGCGTCTGCAAAACAACCTTTGCTATTTCGTGATCAAAAATATTTAATACCTGTATCATCTTCATGCTGAACTTTTCTCTTTTTAGGTCAAAACTCTTCAAGTTCCCCTCTTAGTCATGGCTTATGGGTGGAAAAAATGCAATCTCAAAATAAGGAGAAGGGAAATCCCCGCTTTGTGCACTTTTGTTCTCAGGACTTTGGACTGGCTTTGCTTTCGTCTGCCAGCTGTTACCAGGAAGAAAATGGAAAAACCTCAGCTATTTCAGGACGAACTTCCGAATATGCTTCTTCTGAACCTGAGAGTCAGGAGAAGGAAGAAACCGCCAGCGTAACTACGGAGGAGGACGATAACAGTGATGCTGAAAGCAGTGAAAACAGCTTGGAACCTGGAGAAATATCGCTAGTAAGAAAGGGGACATTAAAATAATTTGAGCATATTTGGGAGCGTCGTTGTTTCTTTCGTTAGGCCCATTCAGAATTTCATGAAATGTTTGAACAAACTGATACTGATAAGTATTTTGAATTGTTCTGCTTCACACTTCGGTTCATAATGTTATTTCCATTCCATTCCATTCCATCCTTTCAATCACTTTCTGAGTCAGATTTGTTATGCCTTTATCCGAAAGAAAAACCTTGTTCTCGGCAATAACAATATTATTTAATAAAATCTTCCTGTTGGTAGAGGAATTAGCTATTATCCTTGAGTACATTGTTGGAATCTCATTGCTGAGTCATAGGAATGAAACTAATTCATGATAGTACTTAGCATTTCATGGGCTGTGCAGAAATGGACTATGTTTATTATAAATCATCACTGTGACATTTGCAGCAATTCTGCAAGGTCAGCCAGCATTAGAACCCCCACATTGCAGTTGCGAGGTTTTGAAAGGTTGAGAGAATAGACACTCCACTAAGGCCACATCATGAGCTTGTGGTTAAAGTGAGATTTTGAGCTGCTGACTTTGCCGCTCACCCTATTAGCAATTACATCACACAAAGCTGTTATTCCTGGTGTTTTGTCCTATAAAACATCCAGTTTCTGACTCTTTGACTGTAAATATTCATATGACTGTGCCTTGAGAAAGGCCCAGAGTAGTTGTATTCACAAATTTAGAGGCTGTATTTGTTTTTGGCACCATGAGAAAGCAGCTTGTGTTGGCTTGCCAGATGTTCCCGTGAAACTTGCAAATATATTTTAGAACGAAGACCGAAGGAACACTTACCCTTTTACTGGCATAAATAGCAAAGTCATCATTGTTTTAGCAAGAGATGAGAGTTAACGGTCCCAAAGCCAGCCCTTCTGTTTTAATATAATGTGCTAATAAAGATTTTCTCAGTGGCAAGATTCTGCACTACAGCTTGTGTTTAATTAATTAGCTTGGGTCCCTTTTTTTTTGGTTATTCCTAATTGGTTTTTCAGATATTTTCCAATATGTTTGCTTGCTGTGTCTGTCCTATAGTTGTACAGAAGAATTTTACAGGGATGCTATTAGAGGGGGACAATGTTGCCTCTTTGTCCTTCTGTGTATGTATCTTGTCTCGCTTAATGAAACCACAGCATTCCTTAATCAGAGAAGCAGCTGTAGCACATTAGACTGATGGTCTTCCAGGTCCATATCCTACTTGCTTTGGTGGCCAGTCCTGGCTGCCTCAGGAAACATGTGATAACGGCAGGGTTCTAACAGAGTAATTCATTCCCTAGCAGGCATCTTCAGTCTCCTGAATAACAGGCTTCCTAAATACCATAGCAGTTGGAATGGAACATTTGAATTCCTACCTAATGTTTATCGGTATTCAAATACCCTGTGTAATGAACAGTGTTTACTAGGAACAAAATGTACAAGATCTCAGAAGCTAGAGGAAGTGGCGATGAAGGCGTTTGCTGCAGTTATGCAAATTCTGCCATTTTCCGAATGAAATTACACTTAGAAATGAGGGGTTCTCAACCTGAAGGAGGTCACCCTGAAAAATGTGACTGGTAAAAACGTTGTCTCTGCCAACATAAAAATGAGACCGTGTTGACTGGCCTTCCCTTGACCCGAGAACTGATTTCTCTAATCCTTTGCCATTAAGAAAGGGCAAGGTAGAGCCCAGCATTTTCCACCAAGATCTCTACCATCTCAGCAGACCCAGAGTCTGGGAACCACTCACTGCTCTCCTGCATTCTGGCATGTCCAGTGTTAAATATAATACCATGGAAACTTCCAATAGAAAATCAAACTCTAAATACAATTAGGGGTGGGGTTTCGTCAATATTCAGAACTGTCCGCATGCAATTTCATTCTGAGTCTTTTATTTTTAAAAGAAAACACTTGTGTCATTTCTCTCCTTCCTTCCGGAAGACAAGATCACCAGATCTTGGTGGTATCCCGAGCTTTTGAGGGTATTTGCTGTCTGTTAGTCATTTTAATACTGTCATCCTTGCCACCCCACCTTAACCCACATAAATAGTCAAAGTTTCAAAATGCCAGTGACCAATTGCCACCTTCATAATAAAAGATGTAGGATAAATGTTATGAAAGAAACATTAACTATATAATGAAATCTGTGCTCTCTTGCATCCCATCTTTAGAATACACTGTCCACTTGGCTATCCTTCTGGAATGGTTACAACAGAAGTCACCACTTCTGGGTATTTTGGTCTATCTTAAATTAAGCACATGCTATTTCCTTAGGAGACAGAAGGAGGAAGAACGAAAGCTTCAAAAAGCTGGCGTCATCCACTCAGTGCACCTCCTGCCAGATCGCCTATGAACCTCGTTAAACAGCAGGCAATAAGTGATGAAGGTGAGCAGGCTTTAACAATCACTTAAAGACATATTAAGTCAGCATAAATGTATTTGCCTATGTTTTTAACCGTTGCACAGGGCTAAAGATGAAAGGAGTGCGTGCTGAAAACAAGCTGTTGCAGAATTAGTGGCACTGAAAGATTTCATTGTTTCTTGAACACCTGTAATCTTTTGGATCCTTCCCCACCTTTCTTTTCTCTTAAATTCCCTGAAGTGCATGAGGAAGGACTTGTAAGAAACTCAGAACAATTTGAAGTCAGGTAAGTTCTACAGGGAGGACCAAAGCTCATTTGGTAATCAGGTAGGTAGTCCTTGTTAGATTTCTCAGCAGTTAGCTTTGGCCCAGAATGTTACACTTCATTGGAGGAAAGAAAGCAAAGACACACTGATCACTCATTCAGTCTTTTTGAACAAACCAAGAACAAATGTGCTACTTTGTTCTCTTGAGTAAATCCTCATCTGGATCCTGGTAAATTTCTGATTTCTTTACTAGATCTTGGTTATTATGCTGGTTCGTCAAAAAGACACTGTACTTGACCGAGAGAAAACAAGAAGTAGAAGAAAAACTTATGCTAGTTATTGCTGTAGAAACGTGCAAAGGAGTTTGGGCAGTGGCTTTGTGCAGTGTTAGTGGAGTCTGCATCTGTTCACATAGAGTAATTTGAATGGAACAATAATTTATGCAAGACCAGAGAACCAGAACTGAAATGCACTGGTATTTAGCAGCACCACCAATAATAATTTCGTGTTTGTAACAGAAACACCAACACGCCTTGTTATTTCTTTTTACTAGCTCTCATGCCTCTTTACACTTTGCCCTTTGCTCTTATCTATATTAATTACAGCCAGGTTTTTATCACATTCTTGCTATGACCAAAAAACTGTTGCAAGAAATCCTTCTGGAGGTATTGATCTCCCATTCCTATACTGCTCCCCTTCACATTTAATATCTGAAACCTGAGGGCTGAGAAATCCCCCAGAACAGTTTTGGATGTGGTGGAGGGACTAAAATAAGAGAAGGAGACTTAAGGGGAGGAAGCTACAGTGGTACCCTGACTTACAAGACTAATTCGTTCCAAGCCAACGCTCGTAAGTCGGTTATCTCGTAAGTCGAGGAGCGGTTTCCCTTAGGAATGCATTGAAATTCAATTAATCCATTCCAGAGGGCAATTGATCCGTTCCGGAGACCACTTATATGAGGTTGGAATCGGTGAGTGCAATTCTGCATGTAAATTGAGAACTATAACCTTAAGGCAGAAAGCATGTGCAGCACTATCAAGTTGTTTTTTTGCTAGCATTCCAGGCAAAAATCAAAGAAAAATAAAACAAAACAAAAGATACAAAAGACACAAAACATGTGGCACCTTAAACACTAACCTTCATATTTTAATGCTAGAGTTGTCCTTTTTAAAAACTACCTCCTGTTGACCAAAGTTTGTTGAAGGACAGTAGCAGATAAAGGAAAACAGATGTTAATGTAAAAGTTGTTAATTCTGAGTTGTTGTTTCCATTTGTTCTGGGGAATCCCGGAGGTGATTGTTGGTGGTGATGGTGGTGGTTTGGACATTTGAACCGATCAAGCCAGTGTTTGGCCTGACTTGTGCTGGCAATTGTTGCTGGATCTACCAGCAGATACTGATCCATCCAGCCTGCAGCTTCTGTCAATAAAACCCTCTTCTTCACACTATGTACCAATATTTTAAGGGTGGCACAGAAAAATTGTAAATAGGACTCCCAGAAAGTCTTGGCAAACGTCTGTGCCAGATCTGCTTCTGAGAAGTGAGTTCAAATGCTGACAGGAAGCAGGTCCTGGGGGGTTGTTAGTCATAAGTCCCTCCTCTGGTAATATGGGTGGAATTTTCCACCCCGCTTTTCCAACAAAGGATTGCCAGTTACACTGTAATTGCCTGCCTCCCCACCTACTTTTGCAATACAATGTTCCTTTTTGGTTGTGGAGGTGGGGAAAAGACAACACAGAAACAAAACAGTCTTCATCTGAACGTGAGGGGTTAGAATTTGGTCTACTCTGTTATAATGCTTATATTTTGGCTCTCTGATAAAAAGAGCAGTGCTTTTCTTTTCTTCAAAAGATAGCACCAAGTCTATAACTTTAAAAAAATCCCTAGAATCAATAAACAGAATCTTATCTGCAAGAAGAGAGGATCACGTTCATTCTTAGTTTTATGTTATTGATTGGATTTCTCTTCTGCCCTGTTTCCAAGACCCATGACATAGTTACCCACTGAAGCAGAACACAGCAAAGGAACACGGTTGCTTGGAATTATAAATCCATTCTGCTGTTTATGTAGTGTGTTTTCTAGCTGTACAAGTATAATAATGCACAACCTTCATCGCCTACCCGAGTTAAGACAAAGCTCAAATGCAGGCTGAAGAACAGTGGAGAAGAGCATATAAATATTGGGGAGGGGGAGTTAAATATCATATCTATTGTGAGGTTACAAGGAGCAACCCAGTTTGGTGAGTGGGTTGATGCTAATTCCCTGAAAAAAAAATGATAGTAGCGCTACTTAAAAGGACAGTATGTTCTGTTTATCGAGCAGGGAAGTTGTGAGAACACTCTTAGATGTTCATGAAATACTGTCATTAACAGTGGCCCACATATTAGTAGTATCATGTATTACTTCATTTTTGTTCAATTTTGCATGAACCTTTAAAACCATTGTTAGGTGCTTAATTAAATACATACAAGTGTCTACAATATATTTTAAGAATTAGGACATTGTCACACTACTTGTATCTTGTAATTTTCCAAATTTAGTAATTTTCTGAGTTCGTTTAGAGTTGTTTTTCTAAAATATAGCATTTGGATCATGCTCCTATTCTTATAGCTGTGAGGAATCTCTTATCCTATAACTTCTTGTACTGTATATCATCTTCTTCTGATGTTTCATCTTCTCATTTCTTAGGCTACAATCCTGATCTCCCTTTTCTAGGATATGAATGGGTTGTGACAACAGAAAATGTCCTCTTTCATAGACCAGTATGGGTTATTTTATTTGGTCATGAATCCAGAGGAGTAATTCAGATACCTTTGGGTCTAAGTAGGTAGCTATGAAGAATAGATATTTCTTCAGGTAACCTAGCCCCAAGCTTTCTAGAATTATAGATGTTAAACCTGTTTTTCCATCTTGTGCCCAGGAACGGACTGGCAAAAACAAGCATACATAGTATGATCCTAATCACTAGTCTCAGTGAACAGTCCAGCTGGCATTTTGGACTAGCTGAAGTTCTGAAATGTTCTCAAACGCAGTCTTGTGTATAATACATTTCCAGAAGTCTAAAGAGATGGTCTTCTGATAAAGATGAATCTGAATTTATATCAGTCAGAACTTTGGGGAAACACAGTAGGCATTTCTTTATTTGTTATTATTTATTAGGCTTGTATACCGCACCATCTAGCAACAAGGCCACCCTGGGCGGCCTTCTCATGAATTCATGCATGAGAAGAAGATACCCTTTTCACTCGAACTGTGAGTCATCCAAATAAGTTGAGTGCTGGAAGATTATAGAATTTCCTGTCACAGGATATACAGTAGTAATGATATTGCTTAATTGCTTTGAATGTTTTTTTAAAAGGGACTAGACAGATAGATGGTAAAGACTATTGACAAAGCTACCATTCTGAGGAGTGGGAGTGCAACTGGTAAAGCCACTTCTTAAATATATGATTTATTTTAAAAGCCCTATTAGGCTTCTTGTAAGTTGGTTCTGGCTTGAGGGCACATAACAGTAAGTCTTCATTGGCATAGGCAGCCTTCAGGATCAGAAACAATGTGAGTGGAACAACAGTGGGAGATGGTATTGACCCCATCTCTGGCTTATGGACTTCCCAAAGTCATCTTGGTGATCATGGTGGGTAGCAGGGGGTGAGATCACCATAGGTCTTTGGTGTGATCCAACAGGGCTCTTAAATGACAGTGAAACCTCCTCCAGCTCAGGTGAAATCACACAGAATCTCTAATGGGTTGAATGGGAGCTGATATCTAATTAGCTGAAAGTTGGAATACAATCTTCCATGCGGCTGCCCATTTTTCTGGGATGCATACTGTCTGATTTTGGCATCGTTTTTGGTTGTTGGAGGCTCTGTTTTTAAATAGTTAAAGGTTAAAACTATCTTGTATCAAAAACGAACACTGAAGTCCTGACGCTGTAATTTCGCTGGGACCATCTAAACAATAAAACTAGACCAAAGGGTGTTTTCCCTCACAATGTTGTGTGGTCATATAGCATTCCTTTGCATTATTTACAAGACAGTTGGGCCATGTTATTGCCCCAACCTGTCTTAATAAAGAAAGTTGTTCTCATCTTTTCACTTCTTTACTTTTGTGAATAAATGAATAGATTTGCACTTGTTGGGGTGGGGACTGGCCCATAAATGTGCCTGCTCTAGTACTTCAATTAGCTGTTAAGCATCTTTCCTCAATTAGAGACAGCTTAGAGCCATGATTTGTATCTATGCAGTATTTGCATGTCTTGAGGGGACAAGATTGAGTGGGTTTCAGAATGTTCCACTAATTTACGCAAAAAAGAGAGCGACTGTATTAACATTAGAAACCATCTGGTAAAGTAATTAAAAGATTTAAATATGGGAGGGTTAAGAGAAATTGCTACATTTTTAATTAGAGATTAAACAGTTTTGTGACTAGGGATGGCTGTTAACCTTGGTTACATTTAAAATAAACTGGAAATTGTGATTACCCAAAGCATTTTGTGTTGTCCTTAGAATATGTCCAGGTGAGAGCAACTGTAGGTATGTTTACGATTGATTATTTGTGGCAGTAGAAAATCAGAGGGGCATGAGCTTTTGAAACTGCCTATTTCACTGAATGCAGCGATGAAGAACTAGTCTGTGGAAATGGTAGTAATTTACTCCCTCTTGATGGATGACAAATAGCGTCACCGTTCCTTATATCTAAAATATGTTTGAGCGTAGCTGTATTAATTTCCAAGTTCTACTATCCATTCCTTAGTTGTATGTCAAAATCTGGTTAAATTTGGGGTAGTTCTCCCTAAAGCTTGATGTACACAAAATATTTTTTTTAAGTAAATGAGTTTGCCTTTAGAAAAAAATATGTATGGTTTTCTGTATATTTAGCTTTTCTTCGTGATCCTTGGTTTGGTGAACAAGTAGCCACAATAAATAGAAAATAGCAAGGAGTGAGGATTAAAAGTCCTGTATGAACCTACAAATTTTACACAGCTGGGAACATCTGTGAGCTACCTGGCAGATTAACTATACCACCAATTAGTACCCTGCCAAATGCCAACAGGCAAAGAGAGAGAGAGAGAGATGCAGTTCTGACTCCTACCTCGGCCTGTTGTATTTCTGTGTTGAATTTGGAAGATTGAGCGTTCTGCTTTTGACAAGTCCTTTGTTTCTGTCTGGATGCAGAAGAGAGATGAAGTCTTCCATCACTTTCTCTGATAAATTACTAAGTGTTCAAAGTTTTCCACGTATTACATTGTGGTTAACTATAAGGCTGGGACTTAAACATAATTTCTTGTTGTGAAGTGCTGTCAAATCACTTCTGACTTATCCCAATCTAGAAATTAATTACCTCTTAAAGGTCAGTCCATTTCATATTCAGTCTTATTCTTTTCTTGCTGCCAACTTTTCTTATGATTTCTTCCCCATGTCTTCTCTTTGATGTGTCAAAAGTATTACCGCAGTAGTTCAGTCATATTATCTTCTAGTGCAAATTCATGCTTGGTTTGATCTAAAACCCATTTATTGTCTTCTTCGTGGTCTGTAGTATCTGTAAAACTGTCCTCCAGCAGCACAAATTCAGTTTTTAAAACATTTTTCCTGTCACCTTTTCTTCCATTTTTGCAGCTTTCACATCTGTGAATAGTCAATGGGAATAACATAACATAAATATTCTTGGCCTTGGCCTCTAGCAACATATCTCCACACTTAAGGATCTTTTCTCCTTCTGTCACAACTGCTTCCCAAGTCTCGGTCCTCTGGTTTCGTGGCATTTGGATTGTTGATTGAGCTGAAGTATTGAAAATGTTTTAACAATTTCAGTATCTTCATTGCCTCCATTAGTTATGTAATTCTTCTGTTGTCATGATTTGTGTTGTCTTGATGGTTCACTGTAATTCTGCTTCTCCATTTCCCTTTTTCCTCTTCATCAGTAGTTGTCTTGTGTCAGTCCTGTTTTCTGTTGGGATAATCACAATTATGCATGCATTAACACTATAAGTAGGACAGGGATTTACAGCCTAATCTTAATGTTCTTTCCATTAACTTGATTAGCAAAGTTTTATTCCTGCTTCTGGTTCCTGCTTCTGGCATTTGAAACAAGCCCCCTTTCCCGTTTATGCTTTTGCTCCCATTGTTTTGCTGATAGCCTCCATCCTCTGACCATGATCCAAGCTCCAAACATTGTGAAATCTCCATTTATCCCCTTTTATCTTCTGATTGTAACCTGCAGGTGGTAACTGTAAGTAAAGATACCATTTTCTTAATGATTTCATTTAGTTTTGTGTCAGTTCTAACCACTTAACTTGTTTATCTAAATGCCAGTCTCACAAGTTAAAATAACACTTTTGTGCTTTAAGTGCATTTTTCAGCTTTAAATACTTGTGGTCTGCTTTGAAGAAGGGTGATTTACTGCACTCGAAAGCTTACAATGTTCTTTTTTTAATTTTTAATAGTGGCCTATGAAGGTATCGCCTGTAACCTATTTTTGCAATTGGGTCTGGTTGAAGGAGAAAATAGAGAAAATACGGTTTCATCATATGAAGAAGGAGAATATTTTATACGATAAAAGAGAGAATTACAGCTTAAATAATTATATTTATTTTTAAATCACTATTTGAAAACCTTATTCATTTATTTACAGCAAATGTGAAAGGTGCAAATTTGTTTAAAAGAACACATTGTAAAATATTGTATTCTTTTTAATACAGAGGAAGTCCCAATCCTCCCTTCTTCTTCATGCAAAGAGGGTTCTTCCAGTAGAACTCTTTTTAATGTTTGGATCCAAGCCACTGAATTTACATTTTCTGACTGAAATTGATGTGAGGCTCCGTCTTCATAACTAAGAACTGCTGGATAGCTCAGTGATTTAGGTATCTGGTTGCAGAGCCAGAGGTTGTGAGTTTGAATCCCCATCCTGCCTTCTCGACAGGGATTGGACTTGATGATCCACAAGGTCCCTTCTGGCTCTGCAGTTCTGAAATAGGCTTGAACCCGACCAGATGGTTAGGTCACCACAAGAGCACTTCTGCTTCCACCTGGACCCGATCACAAGTTGCCCCCAATGTCCTTTCTTGTTTTCCAATGAAGTAAACTATCAGACATACCCTGTTTCCCCAAATAATCAATAAGCTCTAGCAGGATTTCTGTGCATTTGTTAAATATAAGCCCTACCCCAATAATAAGACCCAGTGATGGGCGTGGCTGTGCCAACACACACACACACACACACACACACACACACACACACACACACACACACACACA
>JAHTLZ010000237.1:29744877-29848515 GCA_023846285.1 Phrynocephalus versicolor | reverse complement strand
ACACACACACACACACACACACACACACACACACACACACACACACATTCACAGTGCACATTGCCCCTCCCTTTCCATCCATGGTCCTTTGGGCCACCAAAGTTACCATACTTTGTAGCATGTTTGCTTGCAGATCCTGTTTTCCCGAAAATAAGACCTACCCCCAAAATAACCTCTAGTATATCTTCTTGGGAAAAAAATAAATACAAGACAGTGTCTTATTTTCGGGGAAACACGGTACTTGTGATGATAATAATGTTATCTACAATTGGGAAGGAAAGCCCTTTTCCTTGGAGAAATAATGCTGTTAGTCATTATGTCTATTTTAGATTTCTGTTTGGATTGATCACTGTATTAGTTTTTTTTCTATTTTATAATCGCAACATGTTGTGACCACACTAGAGTTAAAAGGTTGTATATAGTAACTGTTGTTAGTATTAAAGTGACTTAATTTCCATGTTGGCTCTCTCTATATATTTTGCATGTTTGTGCCTCCTTTTTTTAGAAAAACTAGTTACCAAATTGTGCAAATAGAATTCATTTAGAGCGATGAGGTAGTTTGCAAAATGAAATTAATAAACATTTTGTCATTTTGGTCTGGCACTACTAGGTAGATAAAGAGCTTGTCATGGCTTTGGGTAATTTTTAGAATATTTTGTATTCAAGAAGACGGAAAGCAAAATAACTAATTGGACAGCCCAGCAGGAAAGATAGGATAGTAACGATTGTTGAAATTCATTGTAACTGTTGCTTCCTTGTCATTTAGAGCAGTCATTATGGAAATGTGTCCATTTCCCCCCTTATAGTTGCCTCTGTATCTTGTTAAGCCTTTCTTACTGAGACAAATTGGCCAAATATGTCAGAAATTGTTATTCATTTTTCAGTTCATCCTCGGTTCTCTTCAAGATCCATAACACCTTTTTGTCAGTAAGGTCCGTGGTATCATGGTCTACCTAAGTCTGAAGCTATAGCATTTTAGATAATATTACATTCTTCTAATCCAGGGGTCCCCAACTTTTAGTAACCCAGGTGTTCTTGGACTGCAACTTCCAGAAGCCTTCACTACCAACTTGACCCGCTTGGGTTTCTTGAAGCTGAAGTCCAAGGACATTTCCATTACCCAATGTTGGGAACCACTGTTCTAAGCGACGGAAGTGTTCACCAGCACTTCTAGTTCTGCCCGCCTTCAAAAAAGCACTTAAAACCCTGATTTATCGGGAGGCATTTGGCGGCCTTTAATTTAATTAAATTTATTTTTTCTCTCTCTTTCTTTGACACCTCTTGGCGATGATTTTCTATTATTATTGTATTGTCTCCTCCCCTCCCCCCCTTTTAAAATCTTTTCTTTGATTTTTGCTGTTGTTACTTTGTGTTTTATTGGTCTTTTAGCCCCTATTGTTAACCGCCCAGAGTTCCCTGGGAAGACGGGCGGTATAAAAATAAAATAAAATAAAATAAAATAAAATAAATAAATAAATATGAATGTCAAAGAATCTGATTCTGAGACCCTCTTCTCTTTATAATATATCCCGTGGCAATTAATGCCCTTGAGAAACGGTTTCCCCAAGTGGGATGCTGTTTTATTTTCCAGTGATCAGCATGTTGAAATGTTGGAAAGAGGAACCGTGATAATCAGGCTGGCAAGGAGTCTCCTTTGTGGTGCAAGCCACCCTTGAAGTATGAATGCATCTGCACTCTGGGATGTGCTTTCATATATGTAGAACTGCAATCGATTTGCTTTTTATTCCTCTTGAAATCATTGCTTGCCATCATCTCAGGAAAGGAAAATGTCATTTTCTTTTAAGAACTGCCTGAGGCTCTCTTGATTGAAGAGGAAATTCAAGAAACAGAAACCTGGGCCAAGCCTCTTGTCTACCTTTGGCAGAACCGAGTTCCAAATTTCCCTGCCGAAAAGGAATATAATGCAGCTGTTGCCAAACTGCAACCCTACTGTGCCATCTGCACGCTCCTCAGACCCTACTACAAGGTAAGGAGGCATCATAGAATTTAAAACACTTGTGTAGAGATCACCTAGAAAGTAAATTATACAAATCCAAGGAACAAATACAGTAGCAAAGTTACTGCAAATATCTATAGAAGACTACTTGAGGACAAAATTGTAGAAGTCGTTTTTCATGAGTCAAGGCTAATGGCCCTTTATCCAGCAAATCCAAATTGGTGCCATGACTCCAAGGAGATAGATGGAACCATGATTTTCGCCAGCACAAAGGAAGGCAATATGACTCAGTCCCTATCCTCACTGTTAGCCTTGCATGACAACATAAAGAAAACAGTGAAAAGAGAGATTTTAGTGGACTTGGAAAGATAAACTTATTTTCCTGCATAGGACACGTTTCCTCCTTCCCACAACTTTACAAAACCCAGTCTCGCTCACTTTATAACCCAGAGCACAAAGAGAACTCCTTGTTCCCTGAGCCAATCGCCCTCTGAAGATGCCAGCCACAGAGTCTGGCAAAACATCAGGAAGAAAAACTTCCAGAACACAGCCAAACAGCCCGAAAAACTCACAACAGCTATCAGATCCTGGCTGTGAAAGCCTTCGAGAATACATAGTGTTTTTTAAATATTCGTCCCTAAATGTGTCCCATAAGCCTGGGTGCAGCCAGTGAGAACCTCTCCAGGTCCCCCTCAAATGGGCCTCTGTAGGGAGAAAAACCATGAGAAGAGTCTCACCAGCAGATTTTAAAGCCTGAGCGAAGGCTCTGTATGGGAGGATACAGTCTTAGTAGACAAGCAGGACCCAGCCTGTATTGGGCTATATAAGTCATCATAACCAGCATTTGGAACTGTGTCCAGAAAAAGAGCAATAGTTTATGAAACTGTTGTAGAAAGGGAGTTGAATGTTTCCTGCCACTTATCCTGGTCAGCAGTGTAGCTGCAAAGTTTTGGACCAGCTAAAGTTTCCAAATAGTCTTCAAAGGCAGCCCCATGTAGGAATGTAGTTCAGTCATGTGTCCCTGCAATCCTGTTAACTATCTCCAGGGACAGTCACATCAACTTTAACTGTGTCGATACACTCTGGACCGTTGCTGAGATATCTAGATTCAGGGATGTATCAAGGAATACTCCCAAGCTGCAAACCTGGGTTTTCAGGGGGCGTGTAACCCCATACAGCACAGGCTGAATCCTATTCCCTCATCTGCCTTTCAACTTCCCAGGAGCACCTCTTTCTTGCCTGAATGAAGCTTCAACTTCTTCACACGTCTCCAGTCTGTTACTGAGACCCGACATTGATTTAGCTGGAAAAGAGAAATACAGTATAGTCAGCATGTTAGCGACACCCCATACTGAAACTACAGACCACCTGTCCCAGTGCTCTTTATGCATTGTCAGCAGTGGAGGATTCAGGGTAATAATCAGCAGTGGAGGATTCAGGGTAATAATCAAGAAGAATGACCCAGCACTGGGACATGCTGGTTGCAGTGGCATTCTTCTCCTTGCAGTCTTCCCATACTGTTGCAAAATGGCTCTCTTGCCACTCTTGTTCCATTGCATTTTCCCAGTCGGAAACTCCCTTTGGAAAAACCCTACTCCAAAGGAAAAGGTTGCAGGGGATCAAACTGTTTTTGTACTGGAACAACCAGACCTTAGGATACAGTTTTGCTATTCCATCTTCCCCTTAAAGCCACAATAGCTCACTGCCACATACAACAGATCTGTTGAGATGTAGTCTTCCAAGTGTGTCTGTGATGGATTTAAAATGTTATGAAGTGTCATTTGTTTAGAGAAGTGAAGCAATTGTAATTGTAAGTGACTCTGCTGAGGCAGGTGTGTGTGTGCGTGTGTGTGCGCGTGTGCGTGTGCGTGTGCATGTGCGTGCTTAGAGAGAGAGTCTGCGCAGAAGAACATGACAACTTGAAACATTCTTATATTTTGTTTTTACCAGCACACTGAATCTTTTTATCCCTTTGTTGACTTTTGGTGAAAATAAAACTCTTCTAGGGTTAAAAGCACTGTTTGTGATTTGATAATAATCAAATCCGCTTATACTTCAGGTTAGTGTATGAGTGCCATGGCACATGCTTTATGAAGCATCACCAAAATTAAAGAAAGTTTGATTTCACAAAAAGTGTTCTTGACTTCAAAAGAGCAATAAGAAATCAGCTCTTAGCTTTGGCAGAAAGAAAACACTGGCTGTTTGCCTTATTTAGTGATAGAAAAAATCCAGGGCAAAGACCCCCCCCCCGGTTCACAAGTTTAAATGGCAATCAGAAAATCAGGGTAGGAGTGGGTTAGGGTGCACACACAGATAGTGAAGGTGTGTTAGCACCAAAAACTGCTTCACACTTTATTATTTTTAATATAAGTGTAATATTATCAGTTGTTGCAGCAGATGGAGATAGAATGAGAAAGAAAGCTTCCTTCAGTGTGAAAATCAGCTCAGATAAATTATCTGGAAAGGTGGTCTTTGGCTGTTGTCCCTTACCTGGAAACATGTAAAGGTCAAGCTAGAAGATGCACTTAACCTGTATTTAGAAGTGGTGCTCACTCAAGTCCTGAAGGGCTATTTAAAAAAAATAATAACATGCTGTTTTCCTCCCATCTATGTTTTTCATTTCACATGCTTTGTTTTGTGATGATTTGGTCACTGACTGCTAACAGAGAGTTAGTTTGCTAGTCTGGCTTCTCAGACACATCACTAAAATGCAAAGGCAATAAAAGGCAAACATTAAAATGAAAATAAGTGTTCCCCTGAATGCCTGATTTATTGATGTGTGTTAAATTTTCCACTCTAAACTAGGAAAGTTGATAGGAGCTGAGTGCAATAGTAGAATTACAGAGGATTTAAGTGAGTGCTAAAATGTAAGCTGATTTTGTATTTTACTATACAAAAATAGTAAATGATGTAAAAATTGACAGATATTTTAGTAGCAACATGAATTTGATTTATTGTAAGTTAAAAAGAATCTGGAATATTCCAAAGAAAAATATCAAACATTTTCCGACTTAAATATATTTTTCAGGGTGAAACATCTACTGAAGAAGCCTCTACGTTTTCAGAAACAAAAGAAGGAAAAATATTTGTGGCCCATGAAAAAACAAAACCACTTATTCCAGAGATATGTTTTATTTATAGTGAGGAGAACACAGAAAACTATCCATCCAATGGCTTCATTGAAGAAGATGGAACAAGCCTGCTCATATCCTGTGCAAAGTGTTGTGTACAGGTCCATGCAAGTAAATGTTGTAGATGTTAAGCTTAAAATGTTGCATTTACACTGAACACTTTTGTGTTGTTATAAACTCTGAATAAGCATCTTCCAGAGTATTCTGAGTTGCCATAGGAGTATGAAATAAAAGCATTACAGCATTTATACACTTGAATATATGAAATTACATTGAAATCACTCATGCCAGAAGGTGAAATATTCCAAGTTGCATGAATTTTGGCAATGCAGTTCAGATGCAGTTTAACTCCTTAGGTAAAGGTATGTGCCCTGTATCAGGAAAAAGGGAGGTTCTGGGAAATCAACGTGGGCTGGTCCTGTCATCAAATAGCATGACCTCAGCTTGATCACCTGCCCTGGTTCTCCTGGTACAACAACCTCCCTGCCTCCTGTTCCAGGTGGAAAGGTGGTTTTGGGCATAAGAGTGTAGGTAACTTGTAAGGGTCCTGTCCTTCAAGACAGCTCTGGAAGGGTTTTGACACAATTATGCAAACAACACTTTGTTCCCCAGCATACTCATTTTGCCGACCTCAGAAAGATGGAAGGCTGTTATCCTTGAGCTGGCTACCTGAGCCCATCAAGATTGAGCTCAGGTCTTGAGCAGAGGCTTGACTGCAGTACCGCAATTGAACTGCTGCTTGTCTGCGGTACTGCTTTGCCCGTGTAGAGCTACCCCATAGCCAGGGCATAGAGATAGTCCTGGTACAAGCAAAATAAAGGCGAGACCCAGCTCAAGGTAGACTGTAAAAATTCTATGTTTCTGATTACAAGAACCGATCAAAACTACTAAATTATATGAGAATTCCTGCTCAGTTCTCTTCATTTTTGAAAGTACATACATTTGCCTCAAAGTTCAAAAGGCTTAACTTATTTTCTCATGTAAGCATGCATAGAATCACAGCATTAATCACAGCACTGGAGGACAGCATCTGTGATGAAGCATTGTTTGCTTCATTTGTATAATGTTTAGATTATATTTGAACACGTGGGTAAATACTGGGGATTACTAGTCTTACCATAATTCAAGGTAACTGATATTTTGGGAAGTGAGAACGGTTGCTAGCATAGATAGTGTCTCATCTACCATCATGACGACTTGGAAAATGCTAATTCTTGACTTTTTAAAAACCTCTCAGAATGCAAACCGTGTGTTTTGATATAGCAGTGAAAGGGGGGTGGAAAAGACCTTTTCTTCCATGGTTGAGAGAGAGGTTCTGATGCAACCATAGAGGTGAAATCTGAAGGCCTCAACCTCTGACCTGGCACATTTGGCAATAATTTTTGGAATTTTTGTGTTTGTTTTGTTTTTCTCCACACCTACATTTATGTGGTCTCAAACTGATGAAGATTGGTATGGGGTTAAAAGCTAGTTCATAGTTGCTCTTCTCCCATCCCCTCTACCTTGGATTATGCAAATCTAGTATCATTTCTTAATAGTTCAGTTCTCTATTTAGAAAGAAAGATAGTGAAGTACAGAATCTGTTTATCACCTCAGTGTTTTTATTACAGGTTGCTATGGTGTTCCTTCCCAGGACATCCATGATGGGTGGCTGTGTTCTCGGTGCGAAAGAGAAGCTTGGACAGCTGTAAGTTCTGCCTTTTATTTTGTTGTTGCTCATAATGAGGATCAAGTAACTGTACCTTCTGAATAACTGGTTGTATGTGAAGACAATGGCATAGAACTGTATTCTGCTCCTTCACAGATAGCCAAGATGATATCACTATGGCTCATAGTGAATTTTTGACTGTTAAGTGGTATATAGTAACTAGGATACATGTTATAATGTCAACTGAGAAAACAGCTGGCAATTACAGTCTAATGTTTTCTGTGTTGTCCTTCAGTGATTTGTTTGGATTTTATTTGGGGTGTGTGTGTGAGAGAGAGAGAATGAGAGAGAGAGATTCTCTTTGTTTTAGACAGTAATATAAAATTTGAGCACTATCATGTCCAGTGTGGAAAGTTAAAATGCTACCAAACATTTAGTTGAATGTTTTCTGCTTCCTTTTCTTTCTTTCTGTTCCTCAGTTATCTATGGAATCCATGATGAAAACTCTTTTAATTGCCTTATGAATAGCCCGTTTAATTGAGACGTCCAATCGCTAGACAGAAAAACCTGGAAAACATAAAGATGAATCAATAGGGGGAAGAGAAAATGATGAGGACATAGAGATAAAAGATTATGATGACAAGTCAAAGGGAGCATGTTGGGGTGAAAGAATAGATGAGAAAGAGGGAGATAAAGGGTTAAAACAGATGTGGAGGTAGAAGGGATGTGGGTGACATACAGAGAACTAAGTGAATGGTGTGAGGAGATGAAGTTCGAAGAGGCGTTGAGAAAGGAGGTGTGTGAGGTAGGGACACAAACAGACAAGGAAAAGGCAGTTAAGGAAGGAGGACCATGGCAATGGAGGGTGCAGGTGACTCCGGTCAAGTATGGTCCATGGAAAGAGCCGCTTGTGAGGGATTACCGAGGCTTGCCAAGTCAAGAGATGCCGAGGTGGGCAAGACATCCCTGTTGCGGCCCAGTTTGTCCGGGGATAGAGAGGATCTCTTACTTTCAACCTTGGGGAAGACCCATGGAGTATGGGAAGCCCCATTATTGATGGTGGACGAAAGAGACTTGTGTTTTAGAAGTGACCAGTTATTGTTCTGTAACGTTCAAGAAAATATGCTGGAGTTGGAGAGGAGAAGTTTGTTTGTTAATTCTGTTAATAATAAAAGGTTTATTGCATTTATCATCTCTGCCTGCCGTTAATTTGTCATCCAAAGAAAATATCAATATTGAAAGAAATGAACCTGATCACACTGCTGTACACATAAAGATCTCGAGATGTGGAGTACTGTGCTCAAAATGTTTCACTTTCATTTTACTGCTTGCCCCTCCCTCCTCAAACTTTGCTCCTTCTACAGACCTATTCCATTCCAAACAACCTTCTTCCATTCTAAGCAACCTTCTTGAAACGTAGCACTTAAGAGGCAAGGGGGTTGATTCTGGATACATAGATTTGAAGTGGAACAATGGGATGTAGTCTTTTTCTCAATTCTGAGGTTCATTTTATAACATTTTTGCTATGAAGGACGCATGTTATCGTTGCAGACCCAAATGCACAGTTTTGAAAATAGCAAAACCAAGCATCTTTGATAATATCTTCTAGATAGAAAAATTGCCCCAAATAATCAGAAACCTCTTGGAGAGCATGACATTGTGAATGGATTAATACAGCCCTATGCTACATAATTAAAAACTAATTTCATGATAAATAATCTTTGGACTATAATGTATCTTAACTAGAACACTATCTTTAGAGAGATTTCTCCTCAAAAAACATTTAAATATTAAAAAATCCAATTTAAATCAAAATTGATTAAAATCAAAAAATCCTATTTAAGTGATTTGGGAAGGATGGTGATTTGGGAAGGATCTCATGCAAAAATGATATGAAATTAAGTGGATTCGTAAAAATCCGCCTTTTACTTTTTTCCCTTCCGGACTTGCGGGTTGGAGTTGTGGCTGTGCACACCCCAGCATCCTTGCACGCTGCTGGACTTACCAACACAGGAAGGCCAGACTGACAATGAAGGCTCATGCCTCCTCAGGACCCTTCCGAGCAGTCCGGGGCTGGTGGGTGGGCTCCTTTTCCCCCAGGAGGGGAGGGTTCATGTAGCCCTTCCAAAAGTTTTGTTCAGTGGCTGATGCAGGGGGGGAGGAGTGGAGTGCAGAGTGTGGGCGGGAAGCACCTACCTCTATGCCAGCAGAAGTGTGGTTGGCACCCTTCCTGTGTTCTCCTTGATTCTGCTTCCCGCAGAGGCTGGATGGGGCTGGAAAAAAGCTATCTCGAGCAAGCGGCGAAGCCCTCACCTTCCCTACCAGTTGGCAAGGTGCATCCTTTTCAGAAGGTCTCTCTCTCTCTGTCTCTCTCTCTCTCTCTGTGTCCGTGTGTGCGTGTGTGGATGCGCACAAAAACTGACTGTGTCCCCAGGCTCTGAAAACCTTAGCTATGCCTCTAGGCAGTATGCTTGCATGATAAGCAGTTTGTGGTGAAGTCTTAGAAACTAGGGGTCTTGCTGCCTTGTTCTCTCAGTTCCATCCTTTACCAGGATGGCAGAATTAAAAAGGAAAACAAGGAAATGGGAGCGGGGGGGGGGAGGCAATACTGTATATTGTAGCCCTTTAAAGGCTAACTGATTTATTTCAGTGTTAGCTTTAGTAGATCAGATCTACTTCTTTAAACACATTAAAGATGGGCATGAACCAGATTTTCCCAGCTTGCTACTGCTTCCCTCCCCTGCCTCCTCTAGCTCAATCACCCACTCACCGGGCCCAGTGTGAGAGCTTCCTGAATCTCTTCAACTTAGGCCCTTACTTCACATCCTACCTCATTCCGCAAGTACGTTTGTACCGTGACAGCGTTGTTCGTGGTCACGTGGTTTTGTCCCTGTTCAGTCCCTGTTTCCGTTTACCCACGGGCGTGATTACTTGTATCGTGACAACTGTTACCTCACGTCCTTGTTTCGTGACAATTACTGGATTTCTCTGCCTGCGTTTAGCCTTATATTTTTATTTTTGGGCTTCAGTTTTCCGATATTTCGAATCCCTGCTGCGTCAGTTTTCATGCATTAAACAGCCAAACTTCACGACTCATGTCATCTTAAATATCTGCACTGTATGGCTTCCGCCATAGGGAAACTAATGTTGAATGCCGCTTTAGCCTCTGACCACTAGGTGGACACAGGTTGTGGCATGACAGTTGTTACCCCACAGTCCCTTATCTCGGAACAGGAACCAGGAACAGTGACAACAGAATTTCCCCAGCCCAGAGGCAGGTACGGCTTGTCACGCTCTGTTCCCGGTTCCGGGGTTGTGGTCAAGACAACTTTTTGCTGTCACTCTATGGACATGGAGTAAGGTTTTTTTTTGTACTGGTCTCAAGCGGGACAGCAAGGAGGGACAAACGGGATGTGAAGGAAACACCTTACCTGCCACTCCCAGCAAGAGCTCCGGCTTCTCTGCCCCCCCTTCTTGGCTGATCTCTCATTCAGACAAAAGGGTGGGGCAGAGAGGTCTGTACTGTTGCTTGTGACTGGGAGATTAGCCGGGCAGGTGGAAAAAGCAAGAAATCTGGGCCTGGTGAGTTGCTGATTTGCTGAAGAGGCGGGGGATGGAGCAGCAGCACTTGTGCTGTTGTCTTTATAAACTGGCTTGAATAAGAAGAAACCCACTCATGCCCATCTCTATTTCCCTTGGTGGTGGGTGTCATGGCCAAATGAATATGAAATGACAAATAATTCATTAACATGGAAACAGGACTACCAAGCCATTAATTACTCGAAGAGCTTGAATAAGGACAAAACAGGGAATAAATCATTATGCAGGTGACCTAAGTGGCAACTAGAACAGGCTTATTCAATCAATGGAATTTACAGAAAAATTGATTCCCTACTCTAGGCTAGTTATGATTTACTACTAGATTTGAGTTACAGTTTCATAAAATACTTATATCCTCTTCCACACTGATACCCTTTCTCTCACACTGTTTTCTAAATGTAAAACATTAACAGAAGGGAAATATCAAGGTTTGTATAGATATAGTGATTTTTAATTGAGAATGCTTTTAAGATCCGTGCTGCAATTCTGTGAATGGTCCCAGTGGACCCAGGGTCATGCCTACCCCCTTATCTAGGGTTAATCTACATGCCCCTTAACCCATGGAAAATGCCTGTAGGACTCCCAGTCGCCAGGCGCAAACTCCAGTGGTCACTGATGGAGATCAATGATCCAAAAAGGAAGAATGACACCGCCATAGGCTATCCTGGGATTGTAGAACCTTCTGGAAACTTCAAGACAGATGTACATCAAGATAGAGCTGGACCAAAGGGAACATGTTAACTTGTAGTGACTAAGAAGGAGGAGATGACAAGAAGGGTGAAAAGAGAGGAAGTGAGGAGCGCAGGATAGTGGGTGCACTGCAGCCTAATTGTTGGCTGGAGTTGGAGGCAAAGGATGAAAGACTTGAGAACATAATTACAAACCGTACTATTTGTTCTAAATGTTGGAGGAGATGCCAGAAATTTGGATCTTATTACCATATGTAGTGGACATGTTCTTCCATCTCTTTTGGGAAGATATTTGAACATATTTGTGTCATAATGAATCAAAATCAAAATGTAATAGTATGATCTTTATTGGGTTTATTGTTAGAGCTTATTAACAAGCGTGTGATGGTGCTTAAGTCCTTTAAATTAATTCTTTGTAAGGCAGCTAGGTCTTTGATTGCTTCTCAGTGGAAGGAACTTGTGAACCTTTCATTCATGCAATGAGATGTAAGGCATAGCAGGCGATACTTAAGGAGAAATTAACAGCACAGATGAGGGCCCTGAAAGTGGAGAGCCGGCTTGCAGTTTATTGATTTCCTTTAATCAGCGGTAGTAATTTGGACAGTTCAGTACCACAGCCACCTTTAAATCAAATGAACTTTTTAGAAAAATTGACTGAGCTGCTAAGATTCTGTTAATTATATGATGCCCAGGTTTGTCTGCTCTGCGAGTGGATTTAGTTTCTGTTTTTTTTTTTAAAGCTGCAACATTGTGTTTGCTATATACAGTATTGTTTACATCTATTTTTAACAATAACTTTTTTCAAAAAAGAAAGGAATCTATTTCATGTACATGAGGTATTCTAGAAAGCTGGACTGTTAATATATGCAGTGCACAAGGAAGCCTTGATTTTTATTTATCCTCTTGGAGGTGCACTCCAACTTGTTTATATAGCTGATTTCCATTCTCTGTCTTTTGAGTCTCCCTTCATAAATTTCTAGATCAGTCTGTTGAGTAACCGGGGAGGTTGAATTCTTCTGAAACTGGTGCATGTTGCTGTTTCTGATTTCAAATCTGTGTTCATTCTTTTCTAAGATGATGATGATGATTAGAGGTTTCCTCTTGGTCCTATGTACAGCACATCAGGATACTGTAAAGTAGGCATGTCCAAACTTTGGCCCTCCAGATGTTTTGGGCCACAACTCCCACAGTCCTTTGCCATTGGCAATCTAAGCTTAGAATTCTGGGAGTTGTGGTCCAAATCAGGAGGGCCGGAGTTTGGACGTGCCTGCTGTAAAGGAAGTAAATCTTTTACTCCAGTGCCAAAATATTTATTTCCACCACCACCCTTTCCAGTTTAATTTTGCCAATGTGCTGAGATGGTTTCTTTGGAAAATCTCTCCTTATTTTAGTAATTAATTCTTGAAATCATATTCTTTGGAAAATCTTTCCTTATTTTAGTAATTAATTCTTGAAATCACAATGTTCTTTAATTGATATCTCCAGGTAAGATATCTCCTTAGTTTTCTTTGGTATGTCTTAAGAAATATCTCCTTTTGTATAGGGCATGAGACTGTAGAACCACTGCCAGAGATCAGCAATAAATATTATAGAGCAGATTTTCAATATACAGTGGACTCTTGTATAACAAACAGCTTGTATAACATAAAATCTGTACAACATAAAAATTCCGGAGAGCGGGGAAATTTGTTTAACATAATTGCCTATGGGGAAAATTCGTACAACATAAAAATGGGATTACTCCATTTTCAATGCATTCCTATGGGAATTTGTATAAAGGAAAAATTGCTTAACATAATTTCATTTGGAATGAATTAATTCCTTTATACAAGGTAACACTGTATGGTGGTTTCCCTTCACCTGTCCTATCTCTGTCCAACTGTACTATAATAAGTTGGTAGTATTACTAATATTATTTCTTAAGATTTCAAATAAAAGGAAGATACAGTGGACAGGTTGGAAAAGTAGATCATATAAACATTTTTTAAAACGATTCCTTGTTGTTCGTAAAGAACAAAACAGGAGGAGGCCCACAGAGTGTGCATATTAACCAAGGCAGGGAAATAAAATGGCAAATACCAATTTAGAATAGATTATTACAGAAATAGTGATTCACTTATATAGGTAGTTCAGTGTTTGCTTGCTGAATTGCTGTTAAAATGTGTCCAGAGTCAATTTCTATATCTGTAATATGTTTTCATTTTAGCCGGGAAGACATTCTTTCCAGGCAAAATTAAATTTTTCCTCTCTTGCTGGTGACCAGAGGAAATTGTTAAAGGTTCCTTATCAGGCAATCAGAAGTCCCAGAGCTGAGGAAGCTGCTTTTGTTACAGCTCCTATAGAGTTGTGGGTGGGAGTCGAGTTGAGTGAGAATGACACAAGTCAATCCCGGGAACTGAGAAAATGTTTACGTTGGAACATACTTATCATAGAATCATAGAAAATAGAGTTGGAATGGAAGGGGATATTATAAGGCCATTGGGTCCAACCCACTGTTCAATGCAGGAATCCAGATCAAAGTGCATCTGACAGATTGTTATCCAGTTTTCTCTTGAATGCCTCCAGCGTTCAAGCACTCACCACCTCTTAAGGCAATGGGTTCCGTTGTTGTACTGTTCTAGCAGCTAGGGTGTTTTCCTGAGATTTAACAGAAATCTGATGTCAGGAAACTTGAATCCATTGTTATACGTTCTGCATTCTGCTCTCCTTCTGTATGACAACCTTTCAAGTACAGTGTTACCTTGTATAAAGGAATTAATTCGTTCCAAATGAAATTATGTTAAGCAAATTTTCCTTTATACAAATTCCCATAGGAATGCATTGAAAATGGAGTAATCCCATTTTTATGTTGTACGGATTTTCCCCATATGCGATTATGTTAAGCAAATTTCCCCTATTTCCGGATTTTTTTTATGTTGTACAGATTTTATGTTATACAAGCTGTTTGTTATACAAAGGTCCACTGTATATGAAAAGTGCTGTCTTCTCTTCCCTCAGTCTTCTTTCTAGAGGCTTAACATGCCCAGCTCTTTCCTTCTTTCCACACAGGGCTTGATTCCCAGTCCCCTGATCATCCCTCTTGCCTTCCTGTGGATTTGTTCAAGTTTGCCAGCATCTTTCTTCAAGTGTGTTATCCAGAACTGAACACTGTACTCGAGATGAAGCCTAACAAAAGTGCCAGATAGAAGGAAACTAGTACTTCAGGGCATTTGGATTCTACACTTCTGTTAATGCAATTTAAGATACAGTTGTCCCCCGCCCTTTCATGGTTCATATACTGCGGTCCCAGTATATTGTGGGTCCGCAGTATATGAAAAAAAGCCCCCCCCCCCCTGGGGTAAGGAGGAAAGGCCTTCCCAGGCCTGTCGGAGGTCCCAAACGTGCTTCCCTGCAAACCAAAAGGGCCTTCCAGTAAACCAGAAGTGACCTCCAGATCACTAGAAAGCACTTTGGGGGGCTCTGGGGGATTGGAAAGCCCCTTTCAGGCCCATTTGGGGCAGTGCCAGGCCTGGGGTAAGTACAAGAGCCCCCAGAGAGCCCGCCCAGTCCTGACCTGACCCAGCATCCGCATATTGCGGATTTTCAATTATTGTGGGTCGGGTCGGGTTCCTAACCTCTGCAATAGGTGGAGGTTTACTGTATTATTTTCCTTTTTTTATAACAGTTCAACGATCCTCGCATGAGCCAAGTATCCTCCCAATCCATGGCTGTATGTATGTTCCCCCTACCTCTAGGTGTAGAACTTTGTGGACTGGCCATTCTTCCACTTTTTAGGTGTTTCCTTTTTTGTTTTTATATCCTCTCTTGCAATTTTAGGATCACCTGCAATCAAGCCTTACTTATCATTGTTCTGAGTTCATTAAAATTGGCTTTCCTAAAATCCAGCAGACACATGTGCTCACAGCACATATGTTTCCTTTAAAATCAAGAACGTTAGCATAATATGGTTACCTTACTGCAGGCATGTCCAAATTTCGAACCCTCCAGAGGTTTTGGGCCGCAACTCCCACAGTCCTTTGTCATTGGCAATCTAAGCTTAGAATTCTGGGAGTTGTGGTCCAAAACATCAGGAGGGCCGAAGTTTGGACATGCCTGCCTTACTGCCACTTCACTAAATCACCTCTATTGGAGAGAATCATTTCAAGGATAGCTATTCCTCTAGCTTCTTCCACTACTTTTTGTAGGAGAAAATTATCTGCTACAAAAGCCGGGAATGATTTAGAAGTTGCACGTTTGACAGAATGTGCCTCCTAACAGATATCAGAATAATTGAAATCTCCCATTACTACTCTATTGTGTCTCTAAAATTCTTGCAATTTTTCCACAATGATTTCATCTGCATCTTCTCCTTTACTGGGTAGTCAGTAGTAGGCCAGGCAGTGCTCCAGGGTGCCCAGTGTTTTGTTTCGATGGAACATGTTATGATGGCACACAGTAAAACAATAAAACCTTCAGGGGAGGCATGAGTAACCTCTTTAGCTCTGAGGCCTACATGTGATGCTAGATCTTGTACTGTAAATGTTTGCCATTAACACACCTCTGGTGATTATTTTTCCTCGGTTGCACAGTTTGAGGACCCTCCGCTCTTTTCAATGCCAGGAAACAGTGAATTGTGTCAAATTATTTGGGGCACGGTGGTGGTGGTGGTGGTGGTGGTGGTGGTCTGGACACACATTTCTTTTCCTTCCCCAGAGATGTGATGGAGATGTGCAATCTCCAGGCTTAAAACTGGGGTACTTCAAGGGCCAGATGCAGGGGAGTGGTATCAGGAGACAGAGATCTAGTCTCATGCGCTCCCAAACGCATCTGGTGGGGCCACTGTGAGATGCAGGAAGCTGGACTCGATGGGCCCTTGGCCTGATCCAGCAAGGCTCTTCTTATGTTCTTATGGTCTTATCCTTGTTGCAATGGAAGCAGCCGTGTTTATCACAACCTCTGGAGAAATAATGGAATCCTTTTTCTACCCCACCCCTCCCCAGTGATCCTGATATAGATTATTCCTTCTTCAGTGTAAAGAGTTCTGAGAAAGAGATATTGGAGGAGGAATTAGGGGGCAGGAACGAGGGCTCCATATCTGTAGGACCCGTTTAACATTTTGAGAGTCACAGCTGCATCGTACAGGAACAGAGATACTGCTGTGCATGCTCCTGTTAGCTGGCTGGCCACTTAGGCTGTACTTGTCCCTGATTTTTCTTTTGAATTCTCACACAACATCATGAGGACATCTGGACAAAATCACCTAGATACCAATGGGGGGGGGAATCTGTTTGCTTTTCCTAATTAGTTGTTTTTCCAGCAGTCATATCTTTTTCTGTTCTCTCTTTCTCTGTGTTTTTGTACGAGATGACTGTGTTGAGGGTGTAAGTTGGCTGATACTGGGGAAAAAATGCCCTGCTTAAGTAGGGAGAATTGGCTACAGGACTCCTTATGGGGAAATAATCAAATATGTTGCATGTCTTGCATTAAGCTTTTCCCCTGAATGAAATCAATATTATCAGGAAAAGTAGATAATCTGAATTGTAGGCATCCGTTCCTGCCTTTTTTTCTTAAACATGGCGGAATGCTTCAATCTAATAATGTAATTAGTTAGCAGTATGAGTGCCAAATAGCTTTGAATTTGCACCACAAAGATGCTGACTAGAGAAGCAGAAAAGAAATCTTGGATGGTTTTGCAGCTTTTCGGTGTACTCCAACGAATATTCCAACGAAGCATGTATGGTAGATAGCGGTATTTGTTCTATTTAGGATAAAATACAATAACATAATCCTGGTTTTCCAATCTAAAGCTCTCCTCATCACATTCATTTGAATTGCAGAGAAGCACAATATCCAAAGTATATATGACTGAGTATTCTTACTATAGCCCGTCACCCCAGGCACTCTGTTTAGCAAAGCTCAAACCTCATTTCAACTTTGTATCTTCAGGGTGTCAAAAGATGACTCATAAGATTATGCACATTTTTGGTTACACTATTTACGACGTGACTGAAAATAACTGTTGAGACAGAAAAAGAGTGACATGGAATCCATTGTTGTTATAGTTCCAATTTTAAAAAAGAAGTAGGGGGTGCCATGATTCATTCCAAGGGAAAGAAAAAGAAAAAAGGTTTAAAAGTTCATCTGTCTTGTTCTTGTAAATAAAATTATTTTCACATAGCTTCTTGATTAAGAACAAATGTTTTATTAATCCTAAACGTTTCAAACCTCAACTGCTAGTAAATTTAGAAGTAATGACTAGTAATCCAGAGTACACAATATGCCATTCAACAACTTTTAAAGATATTTTGGGTTCCTATCAGGAACATCAAGGATGTTGGCGACTGTAGTTCAGGATATCTGGAGGGCATTAGGTTGAGCAGCTTATAGGACAGAATTTGGGAAGTGGCCTCTACGTATATCAGACTGTTGGTCATTCTAATACAGTACTGTAGTGTATTGTTAATTCTGACTCACAGAGGTTCACTAGGATTTTTCCCCTAGCTCTCCCCGGAGATTCCGGGTGGTGGTCTCCCATCTATCCAGGTTTAACCTTGCTAAGCTTTCAAAAATCACACAAGGTTGGGTGTGTTCAGTGTGGCATGGTGCATGAATGCCTAGTAACCATTTGCTTGGGTATGAACAATTTAGTTGTGTTTCTTCCCTACTGGGGAACCAAACGTTCAGTGCAATTTCTGACTCAGGCTGAAAAATTAATCCACAATGAATCTGAAGATTGATGATCTGATAATGCCTCCGTTAAACAGCCCAGGTGTTGTTCACTGAAATAGCTATCTGTGCAGTTGTTTGCTATTGTCTTGTCCCATCCACTTTAATGGGTCTGCACCTGTTTAGAGCCACCCCTTCAGCTCTTCGGAAGCAGAAAGAGATTTTGGCATAGATTTCCACTCCTCTCTACAGTGCATGTGTTGGCACATAAACCCACAGTGGCTGTATCCTACCAAAGCTTTTTCTAAGGGACTGTGTGTTCTTCTTTTCTTTTTTTACCAATAATTGTCTTTTATACTCAGTATTTTATTTCAGTTATATAGTTATTTTATTGATTTTACCCATTGTTTTAGGTAGGACATTTTATTGCACATTTTTCTTTTTACCCTAAGAGCCGGTGGCCCAATGGGCCTTTTTCAAATACAGTACTGTATGTTGAATCTAAGCATTTCTTTTGTTTGAGTGTGGCCCACATAACCTCTGCATAACTGCAGCACCAAACTAAAACAATTCTTTGCTGAGAAGGTGCTCTTGGCAGTGACTTCCTCGGGACCAGAGACCTGCCACTTCTCGAAGGTCTTGATGACTCAGGCAAGCTGACTCAGCAGACCTCAACTTCAGTGTCAGTGCTTTTTCCACTGGCACCAGGCTAAGGTCTCCTTGGCCTCAACTCCATAAATGCTGAGGTTAGAAGTGTACAAGTCAAAGAGAACTGAGTTGTTAGAACAACCTAAATAGAAAAAGGTCACACGTGCTTCTATAGCAAGAGAAGACACAGAGGAAGTGTGGATTATTTCCAAGGAACCGCTTGCGTCGGCGGTACAACCTCTTTTGGCTCGCAATGTTGCCCCTCCTGTGCTTCATCCCACGGTTCAATTTCAGATAGCCAAAGCCTTCCCTTTGAGCTCTTGGCCACTGCTTTCTTGGACCTTCTCACTGTCCTGGTGGCCATTACATGAGCATGTTGAGCAGGGTCACTGAGCAAAGCAACCTTACCTCTGCTGATAAGTACTAAAAACTGTTGGTACTGAGACTTAAATGTTCTGCACAGGATTGTGTCTTGATGTTCACATTATTGGCTTTCTGCCATTTTTCTATCATCTCCTTTCACACAGAACTATCCATACCCTGCATGCAAGAAGGTTGATAACTTCTTGTGTCCAGAGAACTTCACTCAGGTAGTCATCTATGCACTCACATAATTCCTCCCTTTGGGCATAAGCTGGTAACTTTTTGTGGTCTGAATTTACAGACTAAAGGGGCTGTGTTCCAGTGTTTGCACTGTAGATGGAAGGAGATGAGTTACTACTAAAATTCATGCTCCGGCTAGATGGTTCCAAGGATGTGGCTTTGCACTGGAGCAGATGCAGTGGCATGAATGCGTACTGTATGTGGCTGCTCAAAGAACAAACATTGCAAAAGCCATCTGTTGGTGCATGTGGTTGTACTCGTTTTATTTGTGCCTCTCCCTGCAAAAACGATACAAGCATAATCAATTAATTCAATTATTGAGCAGATGCATTAGATAAGGAACATTCACTATGGGCTGTGAGAAAGGAAGTGCAGCACATCCATGAAAGAAATTCTGACATACCACAAAACTCTAGAAATCTTTCAGATTATGAGGATAGGCGTAAGTAATAATTTCAAACAAAGTACTGTACCATAGAGCAAGTTAATAGCAAGTCCATGCAAACTCTCTTTTGACATTTGAATATACTGTCATAGTTACTTTAATTGAAATGCCATAAATGTATAAATTTTTAGAATAATATTTTTTTCTCTCCTAAGCACAGTTTCATATTTAATGACCGTAGTTTTCTGTTAAAGCCTCTGTAGTTTTCCGAGTCAGAACAGGCAATTTTGAAACTAATCATTTGCTTCCTGAAGATAATGGATATGAGCTTGCCTAAAGTCTCTATAAAAGAAGACCTTTGTACATTTGGAAAAAAATTAGAAATGTTATATATTCCTTTTTATGCAAGAGAAACCATAATGTCTTTTGAAAGAACCATTGGACTGTCATTTGTAGCATAATGAAATACAGAGGGAAAGTGTAATAATATTGTTCTCTTGTCTGGTATACTGAAGATTTGTTGGTTCTTCTGTTGTTAACCATTTTCTGAGAGTGGCAAGTGAGTTGTAAAGTTTCAGTCCATCCTTTAGGAGTCCACCGAGAATTCTAAGCCTGTAGGACACTATGGTGTCATCTCTCCCTTCAAACAAAGTGTGTATTCGTACATCTGCATATACACTTCTTGCTCCTGTATTTCTATACTGAGTATACTTCTGTGCTCCTACAGAACATGTTTCAGCATCTCATCTTCAAGATGATCTCTCGCCTGTTCTTTCTCCCCCACTTTCCTTCAGCTTTCAGGAGAGTAACTGAGTAAAAGAGATAAATCAATTTACTGTGAGAATGACACTTTCCTGGGCTTTTTGTTTTGTTCATTTTAATAAACTCTCTCCACATTTACACTCCATAAACTTCATAGTTTTTAATGAGGCTATTTAAATTGAGGATTATGTTCAGATATAATCACTATAACGCCTGTGCTTGATGAGGAAATAACCTTCTGACCTGATCTGATAAGAGATACTTGTAGAGAAAATGGAATCTATTCTGGAGTGCTTGGCTGGGGCACACCTTTTAGCAGTGCTTATCTGACAGTGGTAGCAAATTATTAAGGTCACAGCCCTTTGTAAGGGGTGACAAAGGTAGGTTATCTTATAAACAATTAACTGGATATGTCATCTGCCACTTACAGCCTTTCAAAGTATACTAAATACATATCGTAGTCAGAGGCATCAACCTATTCCATGGAAGCAGTATATTCTATTGTCTTGTCTGAAAAAACCTCTTATCTCTGCTTTCATTATATCTGTTTTTGGTAACATCTGTAAGAAATTATCTACGATCAGTTTAAAGAATTTGGAACATTGCTGTACAGTATTAGTCAGAAAACTTAAAACAATTGGATATTATAGGCGATACAGAAGAAATGCCTATAACTATTAGCTATGGAAGGTATTTTCATTAGTCTTTTAGAATTAAAATGGCCATGTCTAATTATTTAAGCAGGGTATTCTCTCTTTCCTAACTACTGTAACCTTATGAACAAATACCGTATTTAAAGTATTAAGATGAAAAAGTATTGTATTATTGATATGATATTTATCACATCCCACATTAAATAATACATGTACAATACTTGTTCTTGACTAAGGGGGGTCATTGATCTGGCCAAAGAGAGAGAGAGGTTACTGGGTTATAATGCTTAATTCATTGTATGACCCAATTATCAAGGAATGTACATTCAGACGTTTGGTTTGGTTTGGTTTGACGGTCTGCCTGTCAGCCATGACATTGTGTAGCTTGATTGTCAGTATCAAAGGAATGTGAAAGGCACTGAACCACAACTGAGCTGCATTAACTTTTATACATGCAACTATTCACGGGTCATTTATGCCTCCAGTGAGATCTATACTGGGTTCTAGTATACTTCTCATTTGCCAATTAAAGAGCATGCTGTTGAAAATGGGAAGGAAAATTGAAATTACATCAGATCTTCCTCCAAGTTTTAGCAAAGGAATGGAGTGAGAATGGTGGAAACTGTATAGTCGATTACAATATTCTCAAGTAGCCTAAGTCATTGCTTCAGCCAGAAAATATTATTATTCTAATGAGCCTCATTCCCAACCACACAAAATAGTGAATAGAATCTAAAAGTGACATTTTCCCTCTACTATATACAAAACCTTTTAAATATTTTTAAGCAACTGGCAGTGTACATGGCACTTCCCAGTATTAGATAAGAAAAAAGACATATCACTGCCCTGTGCTGATAACCCAAAGCCTTGGTGTGTGGGTGAGAAAAGAAGATAACAGAGGATATAGGAGAAAGAATCAGAGATGAATACGACTACATGCAGCTAAGTATATTTGGTTTAATTTGGCAGTGAGGATTACAAAATTATGACAGAATCTCTGCGTAACAGGTGGTTTCTGAGCTGGAAGAAGGGAGGAACAAGGTGACAGTGTATAAGTATTCCATAAGAA
The DNA here is from genome assembly GCA_023846285.1 of Phrynocephalus versicolor. Lineage (NCBI taxonomy): Eukaryota > Metazoa > Chordata > Lepidosauria > Squamata > Agamidae > Phrynocephalus > Phrynocephalus versicolor. The sequence continues at coordinate 29,826,725 of JAHTLZ010000237.1, read as the reverse complement.
ATAATCAGTATTAATAAAGGTGAGTGAGCAGAATATTTAGAGAAAGCCAAAAAGCTTTGGGTGGGTGTGATAGCTGGATCAGGGAGGGCAGAAGCTCCCTTAATGAATAGGAACATCTCCAGGTTTCCTGATGTCCTCTGACTCCTCATATTAATAAGAAGAGAAGAGGATGAATTTCCTCAGCCATCTTGTAGCGCTCATCTATTCCACTTTTAATTCAAAGTACTTAAGTGTAATTCAGTCTTCAGTGGGCTACACATTCATTATCTTTACAAAACCCTTGTTCCTAACAGAGATAACAACAGATAGAACTGATTAGTTGATAAAGATCAGCATAATTGCTTGCCATTTGGGGCTTTCCTTTGAGCTGGTGGCTAAGAGGATGGTCATGATGAGCACCTGCACTTCATATTTGCTCCTAAGCCACCACCGACAATGGGAGACTGACTAACGTAATAGCAGAACCATAACGGGCGAGGACATTAAAGGAAATTTTCTTTTTATTTAGTATGGGTGGAGTATCAAATAAGGGAGCAAAATAAATGAAAAATAAAATAAAATAAAGTGAGTTATTGCCCTTTACATAATGGAAGTCAGTGTCAATGAATACAGAGAACAACTGTGGTGGGAGTGAGAATGGATTGGATTTAGATGGGCAGCCAACAGTGGCTGTCCGCAAAGGGAACGGTACTCATGAGTGGAATAGGTTGCCCCAGCATCTCTTCTAGAAACTCCTCTGGAACAAATTAGGGAAGTGCCAATGAAAGAGGGCAAGGTTTCATTGCTCTAGCAATTTCCTCTTTTGATAGTTAAAAACTACCTCCAGATCAATGGAACCACAATGGGCACTCACATGGCCCCACAATATGAGTGCATATTCATGGCTGACCTGGAACAACGCTTTCTTAACCACTGCACCCAGAAACCACTTCTCTGTTTGAGATACATCGATGACATTTTTTCTGATCTGGACCCATGGAGAGGAATCCCTTAACAATTTCCACCAGGACTTCAATAGTTTTCACCCAAACATCAACCTCACCCTGGAACAATCCACACAACAGGTGGACTTTCTGGACACCACTGTGAAACCACAACATGGGCATCTTAGTACCACAGTGTACCAAAAACCAACCGACCAGTGTACTGATGTGCATTCTTCAAGCTTTCATCCTGAACACACAACAAAATCAATCGTATATACTGTAGCCAAGCCCTTAGATACAACCGCATCTCCTCTGACCCACAGGATAGAGACTCCAAACTCAAGGATCTATAAAATGCTTTTCTCAGACTACAATACCCACCTCACATGGTTAAGGAACAAATCAACAAAGCAAGACACATACCCAGAGATAACCTGCTATAAAACAGATCCAAAGGGCCAAATGACATAACACCACTGGTTGTCACTTACAGTCCACAAGTGAGACCACTCACACACTTCTTAAATGATCTCCATCCTATCCTTGACAAGAACATATCACTCTCAAAGCTCTTGGTGGAAGACCCATACTTGCCTACAGACAGCCTCCCAACCTCAAACAAATACCAATGCACACAAGACTATGGCAACACAATCACAGGACCTAACAATGTCACATACAATGTCAAGGGCAACTTCACCTGCTCCTCAACTAATGTGATCTATGCCATCTTTTGCACTCTACATTGCACTCTACATTGGACAAACAGGACAATCTCTAAGAAAATGCATCAATGGACACAAGTTTGACATAAGAAACCATGATACACAGAAAACTGTCTCAAACAATTTCAGTCTACCAGGACACTCCTTGGAGGATTTGAAGGTCACTGTTTTGGAAAAGAATAATTACAAATCCAAAATACAAAGAGAAACAGCTGAGATAAAATTTATATGCATGATGGACACACACAAAATGGATTAAACATAAGTCTGGGTTTCTTGAGTCATTATCAAATTTAATATGACTATATTGCCACTTTTTTCATGGAAGTTTATCTCCCACTTCGCTTCTAAGGTAAAAACTCCCACTCTCTCACCCCTCTCTTCCACCCCCCCTCACCCCACTCTATCTGGTTCTGGTTTCAGACTCTTGAGGAATTTACCTTAAAACAACACTTAACATTTCTACAGACCCTGGCCACAGAGCCATTAGCAATATTTAACATATCTATGACCCCTAGCCAAATCTTCCTTCCCACCATTTGTACAACTAATCATCTCTCCCTCCTCCACAGACCCATTAACAACGCTTAACATATCTATGACCCCTGGCCAAATCCTCCTTAATCATCTCTCCTTCCTCTTCCCCCTCTCCTGTCCACTAATGAACATCTGGTACAAAATGTATATCTCATCACATATTATATTACACACCTCATTCTGCTCCTATATGTCTGAAGCAGTGGACATGTCCACGAAACGTTACATTAAAATATGAAAGGTAGTCTTTAAGGTGCCACATGTTTTGTGTCTTTTGTTTTGCTTTTCTTTGATTTTTGCCTGCAATTCTTGAAAGGACTAATACAGCTACCCTCTCTGAAGTTGCTCTAGCAGTTCATTTTCACTACATTGAATGTCAACAAATTTAAATTGTAAATACATAGGAGGTACGGTAGTAGTGAATACCAAGGACATTCTGTAGAAAGTGTTAGAGAACCAATATAAGAGCTGCTGAATAGTGCCAATGAAAAGGAGCAAGGTAGAGGAGAGAGATCCTGTCAGTGGAAATTTTGGAAGAGAAAATTGTCAAGTTGATAGCCAGTTTAAAATAAAGCCCTCAAGTTCTATGGCCCATTTGTGGCACAGAAGAGAAGATGGTCACATTTATCAGAGGAATGTGAGTGGTTCAATTATGTTTGGGACAGAGAAAATATGTTGGGATTTGATGGTGAAGGGATCATTTATTAGTTGTAGTGAGGCCAACGTCAATGAAGTGTAGAATGCAGAAGACAGATATTAATGGCATGTATTGCCACAAGGAAATGATGCTTATAAGCAGAGGTTCTTCCTCTATTTGGTTGCTTTTGCATGGCAGGATTTCAAGTGTCTGTTTCACATCATCCCAAGAATGTGTTTACTATTGCTTTTAACATACAGCTAATTGAGACATTTTTAATCTTCCTTTTTGCTTGTTCAGTAGCTTCTCTGCTAGTGTGTGGATCACAATGCAGATGCTACTGTGATTAAGAATAATATTTCTCAACTGAGCTTCAGTATGGCCACACTAGAGCATACACCCGTATATGAATTACCTTATTATGATAGCAACATAGATAGAGGAAAGAGAATACATAGAGCAACAAATATTAAGGAAGGATAACAAATTCTTATGTTCATGGATAGAAAGTGGAGATTAATACATACATCGGGGAGAAAGGAGATGACATGGAGAGAATGTGATAAGAGCCTGTAAATATTTGAGAGGTGCTAATGTAGAGAAAAGTGGGATGGCTTAGAGTGAATAGGCCACAAAACAAAGATTCATATTTAGAAGCTTGTCGTATGAATAGCGTAATCTTCAATAGTTATGTTTACATTGTAGATCAGACACAGAGTTGACAGCATTGCTTCCAATCACAGATCTATTAACTTCTTGCATAGCTTTTGGTATGTCTAAGAAGATACAGGGACAAAAAAACACAATGCTTTTCCTCTGGCAAGAAGTCTTATACTTAAAGAACAAACCTATGCATGTTTGTTTAATACCAAACAAACTCAGCGGACTAAGGCTCCAAAACCTGTTGGCTGCAAAGTCAACAACTCTGCAGTTCGAATCGCGGGTGCCACGCAACAGAGTGAGCTCCTGCTGTTCACCCCAGCTCCTGCTAACCTAGCAGTTTAAAAATATGTAAATGCAAGAAGATAAATAGGTACTGCCATAAAAAGCGGGAAGGTAAAACAGTGTTTCCTTGCAGCCATGCTGGCCGCATGGCCATGAACTTGCACAACACTGGCTCTTCAGCTTGAATACGGAGATGAGCACCACCCCAAGAGTCAGACATGACTAGCACGCATGTGCGGGGGGAACCTTTAGTTTTACCTTACCTTAATACCAAATCTCATAAAGTACTGTGGGCATATTTGTAAGAAACAGAGTGCAGGATTGCAGTTTCCATAAGCAGTAAGATTTGCTCAAGATAAAGAAAAAAGGTTTTGTGAACAGATGTGTCTTGGTCAACAAAACCAGTTCTGTCTAGAACCACTGAGTGGAGATCTCATTACACCCGTTTGTTTTTGTGATATTATGGCTACAGTAATACCTTGGTTTAAGAGTAACTTGGTTTAAGAGCATTTTGCAAGACAAGCAAACATTTCTTCTAAATTTTGCCTTGATCAACAAGCAATGCTTTGCAATACATTTAACTGGAGCAGGTCACATGATTGCAAGTGAGTCAATGGTGGATCTCCCTCCCTCCCTCTGCTAGATTGTGGATGATTGTCTGAAACGTCCTATCTTAGGCAGCCTCAAAAGCAGAGGGAGGAAAGAGGAAGGGAGGTCTCCCTTGCACCAGCCAGGAATGTTTTCAAAGGAGAGTGCAGATTAGGGGTTTGCTTTATTTACTTTATTTTGTTTTCAACATCCTTTCTTATTTTTCAAATCATTTCTAGTCATGGGACAGCTAATCAAGTGTGTGTAGGTCTACAAATTGTATTTTATTATTTTCACATAAAAAACACAGAATAAATTCCAGTTGCTACTCCCAAACAGAGCAGATTCTGCAGCCAGGTACCTGAACCATGGTGTGGACATGTCTTCTAGCCAACTTCTTTTGTGAGTTTTGGCATTTTGTGTGTACAGTATGTGGTCTATGGGACCCCAGAACAAATCATCTGCGTTTCCATTATTTCTTATGGGGAATTTTCCTTTGATATGAGTGTTTTGATTTACATGTTTCCAGAATGTATTGTCCTTGTAAATGAAGGTATTACTGTAGTTATGGTCATTTGAACACAAGCTTTCTCTGTGACTGAGTATATAAAACAACATAAGCAGAGAAATAATGGCATCCTGTTGAAGAAATTTGATGTATACTGTATGTCAAATGAAATAAATTACACATTTCCATAACTAGTAACCATGATTGCAAAAACTAAATATGAATACTTCGACCCTTTTCATTAATGAGAAATAAGTTGAACCTAACTGTTATGCAACTCTCACTATTCTTTTTTAAAAGGAGGTCTTTCAATAATATTAGTTCCAATGCAGTCGTAACTATCTCACTTCTCCTGGTTGGCCAATATAGAGAAATATAGCCATGTCAGAAAAGGTAGTTAATGGATGGGGTGTGTGAGAGAAGGAGTCCTTGCTTCTAAATCATGTGGGCTGCCCCCCTCCCCCAGTGCCACTCATGAGTCAGTCATGAGACTGTAGGTGTGTTGTACTCTTTAGACAGAAAATTTCATCATCCCACTATTGTCAGCTGGCTGGGCAGTATGAGTGTTGAAAGAAGTGCTTAAATTCAGGGTAACACTACAGTTGATGGTGAACAGTGACACTGGTACAGTTCTCCTACTTTACATCATTGTTTAAACAGTTATCCATAACTTCATTTGCAATTCGATTTACAACCAAACACAATGTTAGATACTATCCTTGTCTTAACTCTGAGCATGCACAGCATGGACCAATATAAATGAAGACCATCCTGTCCATGTCTCACAGTTAGCTATAGGCCAAGAAATACATGAATATTTGACTAAACAGGACCTGGGTTTGGGAGGACTATCATCAAGAAACTAGAGTATTAATCCCAGTACTGTATTTTATATCAACCAACGTAACATCATTATTCAAGTTTATCTAATTTAATTTTTATCTATTATACCAAAAGTTAATGCTCATATAATTTGAGAGCCATTGTGGTGTAGTAGAAAATGGAGTGTCAGACTAAGCCTGAACCTACATCTTGGGTAAACTGGATCAAATATGTAGTGTCTCACAACACCAAGCACTGTTGTCGCTTAAAATGTTCCCAATTCCTTTTTTTTTTCTGGTTTGGAATTTACAAATAAACCACACTTTTGGACAGAATAGGACGACTCCTTTTTCTACCGCCAGTTGTTTGTCCACCCGTTGCCCACCTTCTTCATTCTCCTCTCTGTTTTTCATGTCTATTTTAATGCAGTAAGGGCAATTACATAAGAGAAAACAGAGGTATCCCCTTGCTGTTCGGGTGATAGCCTTGCAGAGATTCCAGTGGGGCAAAGATCCAAGGTGGTGGGATCACCGCTGCCTATCCCTTCTCCACCTTCCTTGTTCATGGTCTCTTCTCTCTCCCTCCACCAACATTGCACCTTTTTTCCTCTCTCCTTTGCTCCTTCATTTGTGTGTGTTCACTTCCTTTTAAAAAATCTATACTCAAATCACACTCCCGAAGATCTACATTAAGATCAGGTTTTTTTTTTTTACAAAAAGAGAAAAATGGTGGCCGGAAGTGGAGCGTGCTTCTCTTCTTAAGTGTGCTGAGCTGCCGACATGTTCACGGTGGCCGTGTGCAAGCTCACATACACCAGTTTAACATAAACAGAAAAAGGTCTCCAAGTTCAGCCTGTGTTACAGGTGATAACAAAGCCAGTTTGCAGCTCACCTAAAATAAATACATATCTCAGGATCATTGTGAAAGTGTAGCGCTAGCCTAAAACTAAGGACACCTGTGTTCAAATCCCCGCTGAGCCATGAAAACTGATAATAATGGTAAATCCCTCCTTGAATATCTGGAATGCTTCCGAAACTTGATTAAGTTTTTCACATGTCACTAATGTAGCTCAACGAAGCACAATGCAATTTCAGCCTTGCAAAGAATATTTGTGATCAATAATACATTCAAGCAACATAATTAACCTTTTTAGGGATAGCTGGTTAAAACTATTTGAGTACATCAGCAAAAGCACAAGGAGGTTAGCACTACAGATTCCTTTTTAATTCCAAGATCAGCCCATTGCAGCATTAATTATCTATACCTTACAGTCAAATGTGCGGCAATAGCTTTTTCACAACTTTGATTCACTCCTGCCTTTCCCATTTCTTTCACAGGAATGTTGTCTCTGCAATTTGAGAGGTGGTGCACTCAAGCAAACTACGGACAAAAAGTAAGTGCCTCGTCCAGTAAAGCCATTCAGCTTTAGCCTTTGTGATTTTACTGATAAATGGAGAACTCTGGTGGGGATTGTATAAGTGGGTCATTTGATCTAGTGCAGGCATGTCCAAACTTCAGCCCTCCTGATGTTTTGGACCACAACTCCCAGAATTCCAAGCATGTGTTTCCAATGCCAGAGGACTGTGGGAGTTGTGGTCCAAAACATCTGGAGGGCCGAAGTTTGGACATGCCTGATCCAGTGTATTGTCTGGCTCTAGAATTGTTTTCTGGGTGTTTCAAAAGCTGCTTATGAGAAACAGGACAATTATTGGGCAAGCTGCACACCTTCATTCGCTTCCAATTTGTAGCAATGGAAAAGTTGTGGTACTATGATAATGAAAAATATTTTTGTATTATTTTAATAATAAATATTTAGTAGGGATAAGATTTTTTCCTTTTTGAAAAAATCACTGCTCATTAGATCATATCATTATTCCCTTTATTGTAAAATTTTGGAAAGCAGACTCTGAATCCACTTGAATAACTTTCTATGGTCTCATTCCCTTCCTCCACCCCCAGAGTGGCTCCATTATTTATGTATTTATTTATTATTTACTTATCAGATTTATATACTGTGCCATCTAGCCCAAGGTGTACTCTGGGCGGTTTACAGAGTAAAAACAAAATACAAATTATGAATCACGTACAATAAATGTATACCAATAGTATGAAAATTATATCAAACTTAATACAAAAATCATCATAATCAAATGTAATACTTACAAAAATAAACAAAAATATCAAATAAGCTGGGACAATCAAGAAAATGAGAGCCACATGTAAAGAGGCAGAGGAAGAAATTTCTAGATATTATAGATTAGAAAGATCAAGTTTCTGGAAAAGCTACCCTATATAGCAATGTTTTTAATAGGCATTTAAAACTACTGAGTTTTGGAGCCAAGCATATGTCATCAGGAAGTTTATTCCATAACTGAGGGGCTATTACCAAAAAGGCCTGATTTCTGCTTGATGTTTTATGGTCTTCCTTCGGTGTAGGCAACCTCAGATGCCTGGCTTGGGAGGAGTGAGTGTTGGGAGAAGTCACTCTGATAGATAACAAGGTCCCAAACCTTTCAAGGCATTGTATGTGAGCATTAGCACCTTGAAGTCAGTGCAGAAGCATATTGGCAGCCAATGCAGAGTGACCAAAACAGGAGTAATTGTGCTAGTATATTTTACTTCCTTAATAATCTCGCTGCTGTGTTCTGCACTAGTTGCAGCTTCCGCAGTCACGTCATAGGCAGCCCCATGTAAAGTGCCCTACAGGAGTCTCATCTTGAGGTTACGAGTGCATGGACCAGAGTGGTGAGAGGCACTGGCTGATGCATGATGCTCAGTTCTTCCTTATCTCCTGACTATCCACTCATAACTTTTACATGGAATTTTACTCTTTTTAACTGCGCACATTTTCTTGTAACTTTAATGTAATGGTGTCTGTTAATGCTGTAAGATGTCCCTCAATTCTCTGTTCTCAATAGCTGAACATGTCTTAATTGTACTGGACTGTATATTATCCCTCATTACTGTAAGCTGCCTTGGGTCCTTGCCCAAGGAGAAAGGCAGGGTAAAAATACTCTGTTTTTGTTATCTAATACTGATGACAAACAGGGCATCCCCATGTAAAGCAAATTGAGCAAGAAAATTTTAAAAACACACGTTACTTTACATTAGATTTTCTACATGCTGGGACTGAATTTAAGCTGCCAAAAGGAGGGGGCAATTCCATAGTTGATGCTGGATGACAGGAATCAGGCTTGTCAAGTTGTCCCATACTGGAATAGTATGTGTGCTTTATAACATACTGTAAAATATATGGTACATGAATGGATTTCTTTCCATGATCCTACTCCACCCCATATAGTGTACTTTCTGTGTTGGAAGTTGCTGTGGCTGGGATCCTTCATTCAGATGAAATGTTTACTGCTTTTGATTAGACAGCATAAAGGGTTGAGGCTTCTTTTCGTGCCCTAATGTGTGTAGATTGTTCATAATGGTAGAAAAAGTGTAACCTTGTTTTTAAAAAGAGGTCCTTGGTAAAGATTTTTGGGTGTTACTGTGGTATTTTGTTGCTTAAATTATCGTCCTGTACCCAACTCGTATCATTTGAGTAATGATCTATGTAGGACAATGCATCACACAAGTAATATGTCTTAATTGTTTTAAATATTTATGCATTGAGTTTTGATTGATTTTATGATCTGAGCTCTCTCTCTCTCTCTCTCTCTCTCTGTGTGTGTGTGTGTGTGTGTGTGTGTGTTTTGAAGTATGTTTGAAGTTATAATCCTTTTTTGGGGGGATGATTTTTTTTTACTCTGGAAAGTAATCAGAAATCAACTAAATGACTATAGATGGGGGAAAATGATTCATTGAATGTGTCTGTTCGCTGGTATTCTTTTCTGGTCTTTGTTTTAACTTCCAACTTTAGCATTGCTGTGCAGTTAAGTTTCTAATAGACCTGCCCACTATTTTAAATTAGTTACAGATAATTATTATACTATCTCTGCAGGCAGCTTTTTAGCTAAATGTTAATTAACATGAAGTATCTCTTAATGGAGTGCTGCTGGAAGTAAACAAATCTCAAAATATAGATCAAGAAAATGTCAGCTCAGTGGAATGCAACCCTTTTGATATCTTTGCCTGGGAAACCACAAAGGGCATGTTTGAAAGTGAATTTTTAAACCATTAAGCTGATGAGATATTTGCACATGTTTTGAAACGAAGAGAAATGGTGTGGGGGAAAATGACTATAAATTATTCTTCCTTTAGGTTTCATTTAATGTATGTATTTACTTCTTGTATGTTCAACTTTGATTTACAGGTGGGCTCATATCATGTGTGCAATTGCTATTCCTGAAGTCAGATTTGGTAATGTCACAGAGAGGACACCAATAGACGTAAGCAGGATACCTTTACAGAGATTAAAACTGGTAAGCAATAATAGTCCAAACATCAGGTCTGTCTGTCTGTCTGTCTGTCTGTCTGTCTGTCTGTCTGTCTGTCTGTCTGTCTGTCTGTCTGTCTGTCTGTCTGTCTGTCTGTCTGTCTGTCGTAACTGTGAGAGTTTGAAATGTATAATAAATTTCATAGGCAATTATTGTGAGAACTGTATTGTGGAATTGTCACAAACTGCTTAAGTTACTTCTGTTTTAATTTCTATTTTTAAAAGGTGGTTGGTGTGAACTGGTGTTTTGCATGGTCAATTTTACTGGGCATTTTGCTAGATTATCGGAAGGCCCATAACTGCATCTGTTTACATACACAACAGGTAGAGAAACCAGAATCATGGGAGGCTGTGTGACCTAAGAGAGGAATGAAGCTGATATGACCCTGTTATGCAGGCATTTAAAACACACCAGGAAAATTAAACATTTCTTTGTGAAAACTGACGGTGGATTTAAGCAGGACAGAGAGCCGATGCACCCTATGTGTTTCCCCAGGACAACCTCCTGTGTGGCCGTGCTCTCATTCAAATTGAGCTGACTCTCCTAAACCAGCCCCGAAACTATCACGCAGTACCGACCTGTGAAATCATCCTCCCTTCATTTGTTAATCATGGTTGGAAATGGACGTTCAAATTAAAATTGTATTTTCTGCTCTTAAAATCTTTTGACCCCAGTCATATTATTGTTTTACCTCCAGTAACATTGTACTCTTTGTGATGTGTGAGTGTCCAATCAACTTTGCAAAGCATGTGTTTACATTTCCGTGATAAATTATACATGTGCTGGTGAACTTCCCACACAAGTTAATTCTTCTTCTTTGTGTGTACATATGGGACTTTTGTTTGGAAACAAATGAACACAGTGATAGAGACCTCTTTTTGTTTGAGAGCCCTTTGTTACATTCTGCTAGAGAAGCTGGAAGAAAGGAAGGCTCCATGGAAATGATAGATTGAGTGCTGAAAATTTCATTTCTCTTTCATTTCCCCTCTTATTGTTTCTCCTTGCTGTGCAATGAGAGCGGACAGGAGGTGGAGCAGCCAATCTGAATGTCCAGGAGATGAGAATTTTGAACCCTAAAAGATGCAGAAAAGCAGCCAGGAGTTTTGTTTTGGCTTTGGTTGTTTCTATTGGAATTATTGCTGCTGCTGAGCTGCTTACCCTTGGGATTGGCCTCCTTGTTTTCCCATTAGACCATTCTGCTTTCGTCTCTCTTGCATCTTTGGAGTTGGGATCTTTGTATCTTCAAAGAGTTTTTGTAACTGGTCCAGTGAACTGACAATTCTTGGTGTATCCCCATGCAATATAGTAAGTTTTAAAGGGACCCCCCCCACACACACACCTATACTTAATTGATTTCTGTTGCAAAATCTCTGTATAAGGTTTCCACTTAATCTTCTCAGTCTTATAAGGAGCAAGGTCCTGGAATAGTTGAACATTCTGATCTTGAAATACTAACGGTTTCTTCCGTAACTCTGGAAATATTTCCTCTTTTACAGAGTAAGCACTGAAACTCACGATGACATCCCGAGTCCACTGTTGCTGTTTCTTTCCCAGACGGTGGACTCGATCCCGATCCCTCATAGAGATTTCAACCTTAGGACAGAGCTCTTGGAACCAGTTCAAAACAATTTGTTTTAAATTGTCCTCATTATCATTCTCTTTGAAGAAGCGTAAATGGAGATTTTGCCTCCGTTCTCCATTCTCCTGATCAGCAACTTTCAGTTTCAGCTGCTCGAACTCTGCGTCCAGTGCTCTGTTCCTATCATGCACTTTCTGAGCCATCTCACAAGCTGCTTCAGCATTTTGCTCAATTTTTTTCATACTTGACTTCACCTCTAGCATAGCTTCTTTTAGGGGGGTGATTACAGCCATCATATCAGACTTTAGGTCCTTTCTCAGTTTTGCTATTAAGTACTTCATTTTGCTTTGTTTTCCTCAATCTCGGCATGCTTTCCATCCCCCTTTCACTTCTTACCGGAGGGGTCCATGATCTCAGTGTCCGATTCATCTGAAGATGTGATAGCATCCCTCTGATCTTCCTCCTCCACGGAAACATCAGAGACAGCTTGTTTTGGCATCTGTTTGTTAGGCTTGTCCATAACTGCAGCTCTGATGAATTCTCTATCTTTTCCCAAGTATTAAACCCTCATTATATTATCATTATTAGCAAGCTTAGAGCGGAGCTGAACTTAGCCTGCCATCTTATAGCCAGCTGAAGCCATGCTGTTGCCCTCCTGCATCAATTTCTGCTGCTGGACTCAAGCAAATTTGGCCATTAATTAGTAAGAGGGAGACAATCACCCAAGGGTTTTGAGGGATGGCTTTATTGTTCTTTTCATTGATTTAGTTCTGTCCTTTCATTATTCTGTGTGGTGGGGGACAGGAGTGGTTTTAGTTTTGCTTTTTTTACCCCTGCGTCTAGTGGGATTTGTGTGTCCTGTCTGCTTGATTGAAATGTCTTGATTTGCTAGTAATTATCTCTTCTAATGTTAATGACTTTTTCTTTCTCATCCATACTGTTATCTGATGTTGATTATGACTATATATTTGTTCCACCTGTGTTGGTGTGATGATGATGATTCATGCATTATTGTCCATTTTTGGCATTTAGATTTGATTCTCTGTTGCCTTGCTGCCGGTCTTTATTTTAATTGTACTTTTAGGGCTTTAACGTGGCCAAAATGAAAACAAAATGAGACCAAAGGCTTCAAAAGGCACTGATCTACATACAGTATTGGTCCAAATGGATGGGGCTGGAGTAGTCTTCCCAGTCTTATTTCTTTGCTAGGTAGGTGACCCAGATGGAAGCCTGCTGTGCTACTATCTGCCTTCCTGCAGATTTAATTTTGATTTTCTTGCTGGCCAGTGTAAAGCTGGCAGAGAGACACTCTTCTCTACTGGCCATTGGGAAGCTGGCGGGTGGGGGGATTCCTGCACTGGTTCCTCCTGGAGTCCCAAGTACTCTATTGGAACAGCATAGGGAGTCCTCATGATGGCCCCAGCCCTCTCTGCAAATAGCTGCTGGCCAGAGCGACTCTTGGGGCCACAGTCACCCAGGTAACTCTGGGTACCCGTTTTTCACTACCCACATGCCTAGTTTGTATCCCTTTTTACTCTCACAAAAGTCCTATGTTGCAATTGTCTCACCTCTAGAAACATGTTTTATATAAACTGTGTAGTCTGAGGCTTTGTTTTTTAAGGGAAGATGGAATCTGAATTTACCTGTCTTTCTTTCAAATAATCACGGTAAAAACACATTTTTATTCTCTCTGGGCATCACCGGAAGTCTTTTCCGTTTTTTAAAACAACATAACACAATAGTCAGTGGGGGAGTGGACATACATATACGTATACAGATGCTTGCTGTCACTTTATCATTTTTTTCTGCCACAAGGAACTGAGGTATGAGAGAGCAGGCTCTGATTGATAAACAAAACGAAGGAAATGCAAAATACATAGCTGGGAGAACTAATGTCTTCTTATAGTCAGTTCCAGATCCTGAGGGAGCATTGCTTTCTAGATACAGGATTACATAATGAAAATACAAGACCAGGCTATAGATCAGGCCTGCACAATGCATCGCCCATGGGGGGGCAGTCGCCCGCGGTGCCATCGGAGGTCACCTGCGTGTGTCCCTGCCCTGTCCTGTGTTGGGGAGGGGAGTAACCCGTGCTCATGCACCGGTGAGGTGCCCAGGAACCTGGGCCCTGCCGGGCTCTCCCAGGCCGGGCGCCTCCTTCTGGCTGCCCTCTGTACCCTCGGCCTCTTCAGCAGTGGCCTCAGGGAGCCGAGTTGGGAGGGGTGGCCGGTGGTGGGGGGAGGTGGAGGGGGGAGGGCAGATGGAGGAGGAGGGAGACCACCAGCACCACTGCCCAGCTCCACCCACCCTGTCCAAGCTGCCTCTCCTCGGCCTCCACCGCGGCTGCCTCCGCTGGCTAGGGCCCGGCCTGACCTGTGCCGCCTGCCCCTCCAGGAGCTGCTGCTGGCCAGTGGCCGCCTCCATGCCCTCCCCAAGGGGTTCCTGCTCACCCCAAGCCCAGCGTCACTGGAGGCTGAAGCAGCACCGGCAGTAGCAGCAACCCTTGGTGACCCCTTGGCCCTTCTGGGGGTCCTTGAGCCACCTGTGCCGCTGCCTCCATGCCCTCCCCAAGGGGCTCCTGCTCACCCCCAAGCCCAGTGGTACCCGAGGATGAAGTGGTGGTGGCAGCACCAGCAACCCCCCGGCACCCGCGGCCCTCCTGGGGGTCCTCAAGCCCCCTGTGCCGCTGCCTCCATGCCCTCCTTGAGGGGCTCCTGCTCACCCCCAAGCCTGGTGGTGCCCAAGGCCGAAGCAGGGGTGGCGGGAGCAGGAACCCCCCTGGTGCCCCCCTTGGTCCTCCTGGGGATCCTCAAGCCGCCTGTGCCACCTCCTTCATGTCCTCCCTGAGGGGCTCTTGCTCACCCCCAAGCCCAGTGGTGCCAGAGGTCAAAGTGGTGGCAGCGGCAGCAACCCCCCTTGGGCCCTCCATGGCCCTCCTGGGGTCCTCAAGCCACCGCACGTGCACTCCTAGAGTCAACCGTGGGGGACATTCGGGAGTGTTAGGTAGAACGTGGGCTGTTCAGAGTTTGACAGCCCTGCTATAGGCCACTAATAAAACATGAAAAATCATTGCAAACTTTTGTTCTTCAACTAAAGTGCCAAAAGTCCAAACATGTCAAAAGGTGTGGTTTGTGAGGATATTCATCTTAGATGTATAGTTCTTGGTGATATTCAACAAGCATGTCTGTCCTAGGAGAGGCAGGAGGCAGCAAGGCTATTGAAAAATTACATCTGAAGCCAAGGATTGGGTTTCACACCCCAGTCCTTCAAACAAAGGGGCAAAGGTCATGCACACCCACACCTGCCTCCATTTGGCTCATCTTTGAAAGATACAAGTTTCTGAATGGGCTCTCATTTTGTAATGGCCACACTGCTTCCCCTTTTCATTTCCATAGGATGACCATAGTTCTGCCCTCGCTTTGTCATCTAGAGATGGCTATTGCCCCAAGCAACCTGTGATTCTAGCTTGTGACTAGTTAGTGACACAGCAGGCCAGCTTCACTCCAACCATTTCCCTCTCTAGACCCCTAGAGGGAGCAGGAAAAGCAGGAGCCAGGATCAGAGAGAGACAGAGAGTATTACAGACAGGGCCAGCGCTAGGTTTTTTTGCGCCCTCGGTGCGGGGCAGGGTGGTGGGGCGGGGCAAGGGGTGGGTTGGTGGGCAGGTGGAGACGGTGGCAGGGGGTGGCGGATGGCAGGGGATGGTGACGGGCACAGGGAGTGGGCGGCGACGGGCGCGGGGGGCGACGGGCGGACGGCGATGGGCGGCGGGGAGACGGATGCCGGTGGGGAGCGGCGGGGGGGGGGTCAGCAGGCTGGCCAGCGCTCTCTGTTCATTTTGGCACCCTAGGCAACTGCCTAGTTCGCCTTAATGGACGCGTCGGCCCTGATTACAGAAACTGAAAGCCACATGAAAGTTGTGTGGTTTGATGTCTTTATTCTCTCTCCTCTCTTGTTGCAAGAGAAGCCCCTGGGTTTGAGGCAAAAAAAAAAAAAGGATGAGAGGAGGAGAATTTTTTTTAATGAACTGGGAGCAGGGGAGGTTTCTCTGTGACTGTGTTATGAAAGTTATCTCATTTTCTTTATATAAGCATCCATTTCCTAGTTTCTGTTGCTCAGTGATCTTTGGTTTGTTAAATAAAGATTTAGCCATGAGCGTATCTAGCCAGACAATAATGTTTCACCCTGAGTAAACCTTCATCATAAGAAACCTAAATGGACCATATCATATTGGATTTTTGAACCTAAATGGGCCATAGCATAGCAGAATTTATATGGTCTCTCTACCCTTGTTTTCATTTCATGTATCAGTTTATCATTGAGACCTCCATCTCTAAAAACAAGGAGACTGTTGACAGTTGCTAAGGTCATGAACATAGGTGATCATTATATATATATATATATATACGGATTTTATTATACAGTATACACTAAGCCATGAAAGGACATAAACAGCAATTTACTTTAGCAATGAACAGTTTATCTGTTTTGGATTCTCACACTTCCAGTGCTTATCTTCATGAAATCCCAGGTATTCTGAGCAGGGGCTTAATCTCTTGGGAAAAATAATCTTGAAATAATTGTCGACTACAACGAAACCACAGTCTAATTGTACGGTTCACTGATGATTGCCCCTCTATGGAATTTTCTTTCTTTTTTTATTATCACTGGAAAAAATACCTCTGTGCAAATCCTGGTTTGTGAATGTTTCCGTTTTCACTGCCTGCATTATGTTAACTGACATTTTTCTTACTGGGAAATAGAAAACAAACATTTAGAAGTATATTTGTCTTTTAACAAGCAACACGGTAAGATTGTAAAAATGTGGGCGTTTGTGTGATTTTTAAAAAAAAGCTCTTGTGCATAAATTCACCCAGAAAGAAAGTGAGACTATTTCTGTTGAAACAGCGGCAAATGACAATATCCTATGAAATATATTTGATATTTTTCTACTTGCAAAACAAATTCCAGTTATATTTACAGTATATAACATGGTGTCCAAGTGTGATAGCATCTATCTGCCTTTTCAAGCAAGCTGACATGTGGTTGCTTGGTGATGCTCCTTGGATGTTTTGCCCTTTTACCTAACGCTGGATTATGCTTACCATATTTCTGAATTTGATGAGTTTCTTTTTAAAAGGATGGACCCTGGGGATTGAAGTAGGGAGGGAGGGGAAATCTTTTTTGTGTGCCTTTCTGGATGTAGGGCCCATTGAATGTTACAGAACCTACCTCTCAGTAAATATTTGTAGAAGTTACCAGGGTATATAATGACTGGAATACACATTTGAACATTTATTTCAACACCAGAATAAATCGGTATGACTACAGCAGCTACTTGGCTGTTGATTTGATAACTGATAATTACCTGATGTTAATTACATAAGTTAGTAAATGCACCCAATAATGGAGTATCTTCTCATGTCTTTTGAAATAGAAAGTGTAGGCTAACTGCTTATGTTCTCTTTCAGTCCAGCTGGCCCCAGGATAGCCAACTGCTGTCTCTTTCAAGGCGTTCCTGCATTGCCCTCACTTCCCACAGGTGCAGATGATACTGCTGAGTGATCTCTAGAATGAATTAGTTTGCCAACAAATTGGTTCCACACCTTTGTCACTTCAGAACTGTGACTCACACATTATCACCTGCAGCGGAGACTGTTGGTGACTGCTCATCCCCCCCCCAAAAAAAACACCACATTAGTATTATTTTATTTTTTGGACTTCCGTTCCATCACATATTTATACTAAATAAATATCCAAAATAGATATGTTTCACAAGTACAGCTCCCTTCCTACAGAATACATTTAAACTGCTCATTTCACAAAGTAAGACAGAGATGGTAACACTCATTTTACTCAAGAATACATTTTCTGATTATTTTATTTAAAGTTGAAGCCTAGGCATTTAAAAGCTGGGAAATACCGTTAGCTGACAGTAATAATATTGCTGTTAGCATAATAAGAGTTATTTGAACATAGGATAGCCTGCTTTAAAAGAAATACTAACCAGAGTTATTAGATGGGTGTTTTTAAGCTGACGTGTTATAAGAAACCCAAGTGGCTTGGAGTTGACGGTATGATTCTTAAACAGAATATGGCTTCCATTGTAGTAACTGTCACCTAAAACTACAAAGACTCATGTGTGAGTAGATATTCATGGGAATGAATCTGTGTATGTGGCGTAGTTATGAAGAGGTAAAAGGAAAAGTAGGAAAGTACAGAATGTGTATGTGGAAGACACAAAAGGCTTCAGGGCCAGGTAGAACAGAAGTCATTTGTCAACGTCAGTCTAGTTACAGTAAGGCCACTCGGAAACCTTTGCAAATTTTCTCTGAACTGTATGGCTTGTCATACTATTTCTAAAAACTTTTAAAAATATTTTTCCTGGGCTCCTTAAATTAGTTTCTAAATATAAATGCTGCTGATTTCAACTTGAGATGGCTCCAGTTTGCATTGTTCTAAGAACTGGAGCCACCAATTTACAGCTTCAACTCATGCTTTTATAGAAGTCGTGTAATTCTTAGGAATTTGTAGTGGTTGTACATTGAAGGTATATCAGTAGCACTCTCTGCTTTTTTGTAGAACCAAGTTTAATTAGGACCTTCTCTATTCATTTTATCCTGTGTTGCTAAGGCTGGCAGTTAGTTAAACTGGTAGTTTCAGCATATATTTCAGTCTAAGTTGTTTCTTGGAATGATTGCTTATCTAAATCAGTTTCCTTTGCATCAACTATATTCACCTAGGCAGAGTAAATTACACAAGTGCCTGTGTTTTACGTGCACCCTGATTTGTTATGAAATGTTTTTCCATATGTGCATTTCATTTAGTTTTCTCAGAGTCATGAAGTCTGGACTCCTGATACAGTCTTTATATTTTATAAAGGACTCCTGATACAATCTTTATATTTTATAAAGGACTCCTGATACAGTCTTTATATTTTAATCAGTTGCAGTACCTGTCCTTTTGCTCTTCAATTCTACCTCCGAAAAGTGAGATCAGATGACAACAGAAAAACCAAACTTAATTCCTCCCTTTGTGATTTAGTTTTAAAAATTAACAAAATTTTAAACGTGAACACTATGATTGCTATAGTTTTAATGAGGTATTGAGCTTTCTGACTCAAGCAGGCTGTGCTTTGCCTGACTTCCACAATGATGAATTGTCTGTGTCAAAGTATGCAATAAAGTGCAGAGAAATATTTTTTTCTGTGAAAGTTTCACATTCTTTATTTATGAGAGCCACAGTAGTGTCATGACTTATAATCCAAGTGTCATTTTGTGTTATTTAGTTTAATGAATGTCAGTTCTTGACATATTTAGAGATTCTTGACCCATATTTTATGCTCAGAACTCTTAACTGTTTTGGAATGTAATAAATCAGTTCCTGATATCTTTATCCAAATCAACAAACCACACATCTTTGTAGGTTGTCTGCCACTTAAAAAAATTGCTGTCAAAGCCTTCCGTGAAACCCATATTGTCTCTGTTTTATATACCATATCTTTCAGTGATCTGCCATCTTTTTGCCAAAAATTATGTTTCTAAATAGTTGCAAAATCTACTTTCCCATATAGCGTCATTTGGGCTTAAATCTCCAAAGCATGCTGGCTGAAATGCAGCTGTAGTGTTTTATGCATTCTCCTGAGAGGACAACCTGGGATTAACCTAAGTATTGTACGTATGTGCAGGATTGCACTGTACATTCCACTGAACTCACATCTTGATGTATTTTGGAGCAAATCTTGGAAGCAGAGAGAATAGTGTGGTTTTATTCGAACAATACATGGCTTATTACCTTATATTAATGGGGTCGTTAATATAATACAATCACATAAAATATTCTCAAATAGCTTTTGAAATGTTATGTTCAAATATCTAAAGAATAGTATCTTGCACCCCAGCTCTAAAATATTTGCTTGTCCTTAGACAATTATCGGCACCGTAAAAATTAGAGTAAGTGGATGAAAAGACTAAATTAGGGCACATTGTAGAAGTAACAGGCATAAAAATGAAGTATTTATTTTATTGCATTTATATAAGCCACAATTGGTCTTGTAGAATGAAAAGAATCACAGATGTTAAAATTGTATTTGAAAATGACAATCATTAAATTCTATCCTGTCATTTGTATACCATTCTAAATATCATAGGATGCTGTGCTGTTCTAATGGAAATGTTCACAACTCTTTTGCTAGACATGCTCTGTCTGTAGGCCAGCAGGTACAATTCCAGGTGGTAGTGGGAATGTCGGATTTTGAGGTGAGGTACTGTCTGTGATTCCTAATATCATGAGTTGCATATACTGTAATTGGTTTCATTCTATTGCCAAATACTCTTTGATCTGGGAAAGAGTTCGGTCGATGAATGGATTGACAGTTTGTTTGTTTGTTTGTTTGTTTTAGAGTATTTTACCCTGCCTTTCTCCTTGGAAAAGGACCCAAGGCGGCTTACAGTAATGAGGGATAATATACAGTCCAGTACCATTAAGACATGTTCAAGTATTTGAGAACAAGGAATGTAAGGACAGCTTACAGCATTAATAGACAAGATTACATTAAAGCTACAAGGTTATAAGTAGTTATAAAATAAAGTACACATGGTAGTCCATCATTCAGGGAAAGCTTGTGATGATTCTCTGCAGCTCCTCACATTTTCCAAAACCTGCTGCACAGAGTTTGGTGGTGATGTAGTAGTAGTGGGTTATGTGGGGAAATGGGGAAAATATCCCCATATATTTGGGAAGGGAAAATTGGTGAAAATTGTCTCATTCTCAATTCAGTCCATTAGCCGGGCAGCCAGTAATAAAATTCCATTAATTACGTTCAGATAATGCAGTTCTCTGATGGCCAAGAGCAAAAACAGGATATGTTTATCAAATGACGATAAAGCTGTTAAATAACAGACTAGAACCAACTTTGCTTTTGGATTTTCCACTTGACTGTAAGATAGATATTGATTCAAATTTTAAAATGAACTGCAGAATTCATTTAAAATTGTCAATTCACTAATTTGTATTCATCAAACACAGTGACACCCCCCACCCCAATGAATACAGGTCAATGGATTTTTGTGGATTTTTGCCTCGCCAATACGTCAACCCCTTTTGGCCCTTTTTGGGGGCCCTTGCCATCTACAACCTCTGTCATTTTCCTGGGGAAACCCACTTGGATATCAGAAATCCAAACTCCACTGAACATGGTGGGATTGTAGAGGTGTGCCGGGGAAAGTTTTGCTGTGATTTTGGTGCATGGGAACCTGTTTTATAGAGCTTAAAAGGTGAGATGAACCAAGAAGTTGATTTATCAGTTCATCAGAGAAAATTCATAAATTCACGATTAATCAGTGCTGATGAATTAGGAATCATAATCTCCATTGTTCTGGTTTTTGCCCATGTCTGCGGTTAGATGAAGCAATGACTGGTAGGGCAGCAGCAGTGAAGCAGAGTCCCCATGCAGGCATATAAATTCCATGCTTGGTGACGTGTAGCCAAAGAATCATCAGAAAGTAGAAATATTTACAGTTAAAATAAACATATTTGTCTATCACTTGCAGCTTGTCAGTGAAGCAGAACAAAAAAGTCACACCTGCTCATCTCCTCCCCATATTTAAGATGCCATTGGGCATCTTAAATTGAGGACTGTCCCATTATTTACTGCCAGTTTTATGAGAAAAATGGAATGGAGGAACAAATAAAGGATCCAGACACCTGATTTCCCCTTTAGCTGTCAAATAAGCGTGTATTTGACTCATTTTGAGAAGCAAAATATCTCCTTTTATTTATTTATTTTATTTATTTTTATATTTATAAAATATCTATTTATTTTATTTATTTTATATTTATATACTACCCAATTTTATATACTACCCACCCAACCCAGGGTGGTGAACAATATAAAACAATATAAAAGAATACACAACTTCTACAATAGGGCATATAAAATATAATAAACCCCAATCCAGTAAAAACGAAATCAAGAATACTAAGGCAAGATGGCAAAAACACAGGTGGACAAACAAACACATGATACAAGTCAACTTCCTTGATCACCAAAAGTGGCCTTAAAGAGCTTTGATAATTTCTTCTGGCCTTGACTGCAGCCCACTATTTTTTTTGTCCTGTACATCAGAGAGATTTTTAGTAAAGTGACTAATAACAGCCTGTAATGGGAAAAGTCAAATTCCTGTGGTTCCATGGACATTCTGCAGGGTATGTGTTAGTGCAGCTATTTGAGAATGGCATGGCTAAAGATAATGGCTACCGTCCAGCTGCCTGGGCAATAGGAATGACGTAATTGTCAACAGCAGATTGTCATTTATTAAAAATGTCCTTTGTTGATCTGAGGATGTGTGTGTGTTTCAGATTACATTTTCTCATTATGTGCAAGTCATGTTCATTAGAAAATGGTACTCTTTAATCAGCAGTAATCTTTGGGGTTTTTGGCATGCCAGGAAATACAAATGGGAAAACCTGAAATGAAATAATGCCAAAAAGGCTTTCCCTTTTGAATAATTACATCATTCCTGATGTTCAGGCAATTCAACAAGACACTGGCCAACATTTAATAATCAAATATGTTCACAGGGGTATTGGTGGGTTTAGTGAATAATTGTAAGCAATATTAAATTTGAAGATGATGTGGTTGATTTATTATAATTCTTAATGAATTATGCATATCTACTTGCCTTTCCATATTTTTCTTCTTTCTTATTTATGTATCCTTCCTAAATGACATAATAGGACTTGTTTCCATCCTTAGACTCTCATACTAGAAATGAAACTTTCATGTTTTAAGGAAAGAAAAAATAATGCATGAAAGAGGCTCTTTTTAGTTTTGTGGTTTCTTCCTTTATATCTGAAAGAGCCTCTAAAACATGTATGATTTATATTATCAAAACGGCGATATACAAAATGACCATGTTTCTTTCCTCTTACTTTTTCATGTAACCTTTGTCTCACCCCTTGTATGTCTAATAATCATGTATGCTTTGTGAGTAACCTTTTGCCCCCTATAAAGTGGTACCTTGACTTACGACATTAATCTGTTCTGAAGGCATCTTCAGAAGTCAATCAAGTCATAAGTCAAACAGTGGTTTTGCATAGGAATGCAATGAAAATCAATTAATCCATTCCAGAGGGAATGGATTAATAGGATTTCAATGCATTCCTATGGGAAGGCTGTCCCAATTCCCCCTCAATCAAGGGCAGCCAAAGGCTGCTTTCTGCTTTCCCACCAGGCAACCGACTTTGACAGGTCCAACCTGTTAAAATCAGCTGGGGGGGGTGTTGTGGAGAGCAGCCTTCAGCTGCCCTTGATTGAGGGAGAAGCCCGGGTGCCTTGGAAGGTCTTTTGCAGAGATGGAAGCAACCAAGAAGAAGGAGGTGGCGGCAATGGACAGAGAACACTGCTCTCTGCTCTGCATGACAGGTGACTTTGATAGGTCAGACCTGTCATATGGAGTGGAGAGCAGCGTTTGCAAATTGAATTATTTGGTTGTTGAAGCAACCGTAAGTCGAAGTACCACTGTATATTAAATCACTTGCTAAATTTTTTCATCTAATAGCATCACAAGGATTATTGCAAATACATTTGTCCCCCACTACATTGCGGTTCATATATTGTGGTCCCTGTATATTGCGAGACTGCAGTATATGAGAAACCTGTCAGAGGCCAACTTGGGTCAGAGCCAGGCCTGGGGTAAGTGAAGGAGGCCCTAAACAGGCCCTCCAGTCCCGACCCAACCCAGCATCCACATAACGCGGATTTTCCTTTATCGTGGGTTGGGTCATGTCCCTAACCCTTGCAATAGATGGGGGATTACTGTACATGGTGTTATAACCAACAAGGACTGTCAGCAGCTTATTAGAAATACTGGAAAGAATTGACATTTTGAATATCCTGTAGAAGGTCCTGGAAAGCAGTGAGGCATGTTCTTTTTGCTTTAGTAGTTCCTTGTGGGTTGGATTACTGTATACTGAGCTCCTAAGACCTATTATGTTTTGTTTTTCTGCCTGTCTGCCTGTGTCTTGGATTATTTCCCTTTTTCCTTTTTTTAGTTCTTACCTATTTTGGGTTATTTTGCTGCATACAGACAACCTGCCTTTCCCCTTTAACTTGCTTGCTTACTTCTCTCTCTCTCTCTCTCTCTCTCTCTCTCTCTCTCTCTCTCTCTGTGTGTGTGTGTGTGTGTGTTGGGGATGTGGCATTTACCTGTTGTAATGAATAATTCATGAGAAGTGTCTGTATTGATTGATGGGTTTATACACCAATGAAGGAGTCTGGGGAGTGTCCTGAGGAGATATAAGGCTCTGCTCAGCACTGATTTAGTCAGATAGGGAATCTGAAAGAATCAGACAGGGATAGATAGGGACTTACGCTTAATGGAGAAAAGATAGAGAAGAGATAAGATTTTTAGAGTGTGTGAGGAAAACTGAGTGTCTAGAGTTTGTACTCTTAGGAAATCCTATTTCTCAGAGCAGATATTGTATAAAATGTCGTGTTGTGCAGAAAGTCACACTTATTGGGCAATCCCCACAGGTCAGCACAGGAATGTCACACAGAAGCCAAAACACCAAGCAGTTGGGGGGGGGGGAGAACCAAGTCCATAGTCCAGGGAACCAGTCCAAGATCAGGAAGCCAAGCAAGAGCAGAGTTCAAGGTCCAAGATCAGGGGCGGGCGGAAGCGTGGATGCAGGCCAAAATGACTCATTGCATCCACTGAGCACTCTAGCCCTGGTTTCTGACTTTATTCCCAAACAAGGAATATGCCCTCTCTCCCAAGAGGCCATCCTGCTGGTACTCAGGGCTACTGGAGTAGATATTCCTCCAAGCCTTGTATATTCTAGTCCTGTTCCTTCTAGCTGTGAGTTGCTGCTGGATTCTTCTCACAGCTCTTCTTTCCCACTGGAAAGTATAATGTGGGAGGGGATGCAAGGGAAGGGAAATATAGCTAATGAACCAAATACCTATAGTAATCCCTTTTTAAAACAAGAGGAAAAGTAGGGGCCACATGCATGTAGTTGCAAATTATCCCAGTCTTCCACTATGTATGTCCAGTTGGAATCCTAATAATATCAGCAACAGTAACAACAATACAAACAAATATGCACAAAAAATGGCATTGATGGCAGCTGCACCACGTGCAGAGAGAGAGATGGGGGAGGGAAATTCCCACTTCCACTTTTAATCCAGTTTATTATACTTATTCTAGAATACACTTTCTGGGGTCACTGAAAGATTTGTAAAGTAAAAAAAAAGACTTCCAGTGCAAAATATTTACCTGATTACTTGCAGCTGACCTCCTTATTCAGTTGTCATTATAAGTGCTAGGTTACTCAGAGCTTTAGCTCCAGATGCCACACCAGGGCAGGAGAGCCTGTAGGGCAGCCATGTCCAAAGTCCGGTCCGGGGGCCATATCTGGCCCACCAGACCATTTTGATTGGCCCGTGGCTAACTGGCATGCCCCCTCCTTCCCCCTCCCTCCCTATCTCCCGCATGGAGGTGACTCTATTGTTCGGCCCAGCCCACTGCCTGGCGCCTGTGGAAGCCAACCTGAGCGCCCTTTTGGAGGTGGGGGGGCTGAGACGAGATGAGGGGGCTTCTTCTGGCCAGAAGCCCAGCGCCTCAGCCAACAGCGCCTGAGACAGCCCAGGAGGAGAAAGCTCCAGCGTGCTGGCCCTTCCTCTCACTCACTGGATTGTCCTGGGCTTCTCTCCCTCTTCCCTCAGCCAGTCCGTCCTCTTCTCTCCCCGCCCCGCTACAACATCACCATGACTTGCAGGGGGAGTGAGGGACCAGGGAGCCGTCACCCAGGTGGCGGCTGTGCTTCTCCGCTGGCTACAGAGGGAGAGATGTTTGCCTGTGTTTCTCATTCTCTCCCTCCCCAGCCATGCATTTCCTAAGGACAGGAGGTGCAGGCCACGCTGAGCCCCTGCCTGCTGTTGGGTTCTCATGGGGGGGGGGACAGTAGGCGCAGGGCAGGGGTGAGGCAGGGTTGGGGGGGACAGCCAGCGCCCCCCCCCACATTCTCAGCCACCAAATCTGGTCCTCCTTACAAAAAGTTTGGACACCCCTGCTGTAGGGGACAGTCTTAAAGCTGCCAAATTTGTCAGACATTTTCAGCAGAGCACATAGTCAACGAAGAAGCCTCTGTTGTTGCTTTAAACAAGAACTAAGAGAGATGTTGGAACAAACACCAAAAATTCCAGCTGGCAGATGATGACTGATCTTAATCTGTAATATTTAACATTTAGGATTTTGATAAAGCATATTCATCTATTTGCTTTACACATTGCAGAGAGGCACTAAAACAGAGTGTAAACTATATATGTTGTTTTCCATAATTTTGGGGCAATTTATAAAGGATGACATCTTGCATTTAAGGATATTTTGCAGCGCATTTTGGAAAGATTACAAAGGGGGGAGGGGAAATATTGTGGCACTTCTAAAGCTAATACATATATTTTTTAATTTTTTTGTTGAAACGTTAAAATTGTAATAATAAACAATAATGTAACAAATAAAAAGTCAAAAAAGAAATATATCTAACAACAAAAATGTAAACTGAATTTCAAATCAAAACTCACAATACGTAATACATCCAGTGTTTACTACCACCCTTGGGATTTTTCTTCCTTTTAATTTGCACCACCTGTTGCTCTCCAAACATGTAATGATTTTTGGGGTACCTGGAGTATAAATTTACCTGTACTAAAAAAATCCATATATCCCTAATGATTTGCTTTCATTATTCCTTTTCCTAACTTTTAATTCACACATTAATTTATCATTGATAGTCATAACCAACATTTCTTTAGACCAGTCCTCCATATTAAACTTGTTATTAGTCTTCCAGTTTCTTGGAAATATCATATCCCAACTCTTACTATAATAATCCCCCCACCCCACAATTCTAAGGGGATATTTCCAAACATATTTAACAAAGCTGTCACTGGACACCTTGGATATCAATTTGCTATGAAAGTCTGTGGATCAAAACAGATTTTTCTGTAGGTGGAGAGGTGTATTTTGATGCATGAAAACGTACATTAAAGTAAATTGTCTCCAAAGAACTACAATATTTTATCTCTTTCTCTCCCACTCCAGTTTATTTTTGTCTGCAAGGTGAGACAGATTAACATTGCTAATTTGGACATTGAGATGGAGCATTGAGTGGTATCACCTCCACTTCTCCAAGTTGAGATGCATAATACTCAAGGCCAGCCAAATTATTTTGGTGACCTTAGGCAGACCCTTTGTCTGTCCTCCTTCCTGACAAAGCAATACTGTAATTCTAAATTAATTAAATGAACATGAGTTGTATTTTAATAACATCTGTGCATCTGAGATATTTGTATCATTTCCCCTAATGATAGGTCCAACTTTGCTCATGTGAGATGTCTGTATAACACAATCATGAGAGACAAGAACAGATCTCTTCTTTGTTTGCTACTAGAGAAGAATGGAAAATGAAAACATGACTTGCGTGACTTGTTTCAAAATTTGAAAAGCGTGGAAATGTTTCACTGGACTTGATATATCCTGGGTTCATCAACCAATGAAATCTCTTTATTGACTCTAAAAATAGCAACTTTATTAACTGTAGACATACCATTGGTTTTAGGCTGTCTTCATATCCTATTTTTCATGATGATAACCTTGAGTAAGAAACAGACTAAAATTGCTTATCTGTATTGTCCAATATATATATGGTGAGCTGTTGTATAGTCCACTTTTTGCAGACAGTTTAAAAAGAGACTGAAATAATTGGCCAGAACCAGCTGGGTAGAGTATGCCTCCATGAAGGAATGGCATAATTGGCAGTGGCAAATGGATCCTGATTTAAGTCTTCATTTTATGATTTCTGGGAGCACACTGTGTATGAGCCTTACACGCCCCATCCCAAAATCACAAAAGGAAGCCTTTAATCAGTGTCACTTTGATACAAAGCTACAGACATAAGAACATAAGAAGAGTCATGCTGGATCTGGCCAAAGGCCCACCCAGTCCAGTTTCCTGTATCTCACAGTGGCCCCACCAGATGCATCTGGGAGCACACGAGACTACACATCTGTCTCCTGCTGCCACTCCCCTGCATCTGACCCTTGAAGGACCCTGGTTTTAAGCCTGGAGATTACACATCTCCATCATGGTTTGTAACCTGTGACGGACTTTTCCTCCAGGAATCTGTCTAATCCCCTTTTGAAGGCATCCAGGCCAGATGCCATCACCACATCCTGTGGCAGGGAGTTCTTTTGTCTGTTCTCACTCTCCCAACCCTCAATTTGAATGGATGTCTCCTAGTTCTTGTATTTTGTGAGAGGGAGAGGAGTGTCCCTCTATCCACTTTACTCATGCCCTGCATTGTTTTGTACGTCTCAATCATATCCCTCCCCAAGAGCCTTTTTTCCAAACTAAAATGCCCCAAATGTTTTAGCCTTTCCTCATAAGGAAGGTCCCCCAGGCCAGTAATCATTTTAGTCGCTCTCTTCTGCACCTTTTCCAGTTCCACTATGTCTTTTTTGAGATGCGGTGACCAGAATTGTACACAATACTCTAGTTTCAAACTTACTATCAACTTGTACAATGGCATTATAATGATGGCTGCTTTATTTGCAATCCCCTTTTTGATAATCCCTAACATGGAATTGGCCTTCTTCACCGCTGCCACACACTGGGTAGACAACTTCATTGAGCTGTTCACCAGCACTCCAAGATCTCTTTACTGATCCGTCTCGGATGCATTACTTTACATTTTGCTACATTGAAACACATTTGCCATTTCGTAGCCCATTTCCCCAGTTTGGAGAGATCCTTCTGGAGCTCTTCACAATCTTCTCTGGTTTTTACCACCCAGAAAAGTTTCATGTCATCTGCAAACTTGGCCACCTCACTGCTTATCCCTGTCTCCAGGTCATTTGTGAACAGATTGAAAAGCACCAGTCCCAGGACAGATCCCTGGGGCACACCGCTTTTCAATTCTCTCCATTGTGGGCCTTTTTAACACAACCCCTAAGATCCGCTGGTCCCTTAAATTCGGACCAGAGATCTTGGGGGTCTGTCGCTCTTCCTTCCTCCCTACCACTCCGCACGTCCTGGCTGCTGGCTGCGTGAGGGGAGGGAGGGGAAAAAAGCCTTTAAAACGGACAAAAGAAAAAGCCTTACCTCCGGTGCCTGCTCCGAGCCCCGGTGGGAGCCACGTTTACTTCCTGGTTGCTCTTAAAGGGGCGGGAGGCAAAAGAAAAACAACAAAAAGAAGCGAGGAGAGCCGGCACTCTCCGCATCAAAATTTTTCACCTTCTTCAAGCAGGTACAAGAAAAGTGCGCTGGGTCGCGCTTAGGTGGGTGGGGTCGCTCTTAATTGTCTGCAAACTCCGGAGCTGGTGGGGAAACATTTTTAAGCTCCGGAGCTTGCAGCCATTTGCGGCGGAGTTTAGGGGTCATGTATAAACGCCCTGTGAAAATTTCCCATTGACACCTATTTGTTTCCTGGATCTCAACCAGTTCTCCATCCATAAGAGGACCCTCTTATCCCCTGACTGTGCAATTTTTTCAGCAGCCTTTGGTGAGGGACTGTGTCAAATGCCTTTTGGAAATCCAGATAAACTATATCTACCGGTTCACCCAGATCCACATGTCTGTTGACCTTTTCAAAGCATTCTAACAGGTTTGTCAGGCAGGACTTACCCATACAGAAACCATGCTGATTTTCCCTCAGCAAGGTTTGTTCCTCTTTGTGTTTTAAGATTTTCTCTTAGATGAGGCTTTCCACCATCTTCCCTGGGACAGACGTAAGGCTAACCAGCCTGTAGTTTCCCAGGTCCCCCCTCCCTCCTTTTTTAAAAAATTGGGGTGACATCCGCTATCCTCCAGTCCTCCAGCACTGTGGCCATTTTAATGGACAAGTTGCATATTACCATTACGAGATTCTCAATTTCATTTCTCAGTTCCCTGATAACCCTTGGGTGGATGCCATCTGGGCCCGGTTACTTATTGATCTTCAATTTATCAATTAAACCTAAAACATCCTCTCTTTTAACCTGTATTTGATTTAATTCTTTAGTCAAGAGGGACCGTTCTGGCAGCAGAATCTGCCCAAGGTCTTCTGTCGCGAAGACAGATGCAAAGAACTCATTTAGTTTCTCTGCAGTTTCCAGGTCCTCCTTTACCTCCCCTTTTCCTCCCTCACCATCCAGGAAGGTTTTCTACTTCTAACATATTTAAGATTTCGAGTTGTAGAGTCATGAAGTGTAATTGCTGAAGACTGAATGCCTCTGGATATATATCCTGACGTAATCCCTGCTGAAGAAATCTGTATAGGATTAGGCATGTATTGTAAGGCTGCAATTCAATATGCTCGGGAGCAAGTCCAATTGAACCTAGTAGAATTTACTTCTGTATAGACATATAGAGGATTGCATTAAAATTGCTATTTGAAGCCTATATCTATTTGCTAGTCTCAGCTGGAGAGTATCTGTAAACTCATGCCAGAAGATCATAACAATCTTTCTGCATTTTTAATAATGTAAAAGTAAGAGCATTGTCTCCTCGGTAAGCTAGCAAGGGGACCATCTGAAATTTCTGAAGTACTAGTTTGCAAGAGGAAGAGCTTTAAACTATTTTTATCTTTATAAAGTAGAAATATTTAGAAAAGATATATGTTAAAGGATAGGGGAGATAGAGTTCCTTTTCTTTTCCAATTAAAGGAAGAGAACAGGTAAAACAAAAAGTTAGTTTTAACAGAACAGCACTGTGAAAATGAAAGGAATGTAATAATAATAAATGTGTACAAGTACCATCTGACCCAATTGTATCCAAATATTTGTTGTACCGTTTGGGACCAGAATGCCTGAAGATGACTTAGAGGTGGCCTGAACCAATTTTGACTTAAATTCTGCAGATTATTATATGTATATGTATGTTTGTGGATAGAGAAAAAACTAAAAATTGGGAAACTAAAGGGTTATGACCTGGGATGGGGTTTGTAGTTTTGCTATGCAGCAGCAGCAGCTTTGATAATGTGGTAGATTCAAAGTAGCTAAATTTTAAATAAAACCAGGACAATTCTAATATGTGGTTAGAATAATAAGCAGTGTAGCACCCTGCAGGGGTGGTGGGGACAGCAGCAGGAGCAGTTGGGACAGCAGCAGGGATGTTGAGGGGTGGCAGGGACACAGTGGCGATGGTGGCAGTGGTGGAGTGATAGCATTGGGGGTAACGGGTGGTGGTGGCAGGGGCAGGGTCCCTATATCACAGTCCTGCAATAGATGGACCGTGATGTAGAGGGGAACTTCTCTATTCAGAATTTTAACCCTAAACACAAGAACAAACATCAATTAATTATAGAGGCATACAAATGGGATTGATCACAGTGGGTTGCTTTTTCAACTGCCCTCTATCCAGCAACTGTCCTCTATTCCAAAAACATGCAAATATCCTTGCTGCGTCTTATTTGGACACTTTTCTTCAAAATGGGTTCTCATTCATAACAGTGATTATTGATATCTACATTTATTCAAAGGATTGGTTGTGTATTGTTTCTGGATTCCATCTAATAGCCAGTCAACTAGGCTAGCATTCTTCTGGCAGACCATAGAATGAGTCTGAGATTTGCTTTTCAAAAGCTTTTCAAAAGGAGATGAGCTGAATATTCACTTATTTTGCTTGGGGAGCAAATATAATACTTTAGAATGCTTTAAAATGTTCTTCTTGGGAACATAAATACACTTTAGTTTCTGTTGATGGTTATTCATAGAACTTGTTCTCTGAAGTGAATGTAATAATAGTGTAATGCTACAGTCAAGATGGACTTGAGATCTATGCAAGAGAAAGCAAATAAAGCCAATTCAGAGTGACAACATTTATTCCCACATGACACATCTTTCATGTTGTAGCATCATAATGCAAAATAAGTTAATGTGTTTGCTTCCTTTTATTCCACTTTCCCCTAAGAATTTCCCAGAAGAAACTGAAATATTTATCTGGACATTTTTATTGAAGACCCATATTCACAACCATACCTATCTATTGTCTTCTATGTTCCCATCTCCTTCCTTTCACGTCTTTATTAGATTTCAACTGAGACAGACTTTCCAAAACTAATAGTTAACAGGATTCAATAGGGGGTACTTTCCATCACATGTAAAAAGAGTCATAATAATCTATCCACCCCACCCACACTATTTTTTACACTTGTACTGAAAATGGAAATGCTCTAAGGTAAAAACTATGTATAGTTTTTATTACAGTGGTACCTGGATTTAAGTAATTAATTCGTTCTCCAGGCCGTTTTGTATTATGAAAAATTCTTAAACTGAAATGTGGTTTCCCATAGGAATGCATTGAAAACCAATTAATCTGTTCCAGAGGTCAGAAAAAAGGCGAACTGGGGCATTCCATTGAAACATTTTATTAAACCAAGGCATCCCCATGTCCAATAATTTCTTTTCTTAAACTGAGCTTTTCTTTAACTGAGGCATTCTCCTTTAAATAGATTTTTGTACAGTATTTTGCTTTTCCAGCTTAGTCCCATGTTGGATAAGCAGTTTCACAAATTGGTATATAGCATTTAAATACATAGAATTTAACTCTGCCAGCTCTGGCCCAAGCTGCGGGCTAAATTGCAGTGTAGTTACACCCTGAGTTAGAAGCATTGCTTCAGTTGTCCTGCCTCCACTTACCGTACCACAGCCTGGCAGGTTAGAATCTAAGGTTGCTTCTAGTTAAAATACTATTATTTCTTTTTACCAAATATTGTGCAAATTTGTGAAACTCAATAGCTTCTTAGTAATCCTATTTCTTACTCTCTTCATTTGTATGCCACCTTTCTCCTGTTGTAGGGTCCCCAAAGCAGCTTAGAAATAGTCAAAATCGGGTACAAATAAAGATACCATTAAAACCCAAGTAGATATAACAAGTAAACATATTAAAACATCCAAAGGCCACATTAAAAATATCCAGAGTGAAAACAGACACACAAAGCAGGAAAACTGTACAGCACCCTGCAGCACAAACTGTTTGTCCAATTCATTTGTTAAAAGGCTGCCTAGAAAGCATGGTTTTTACCTGCTGCTTGAAGGCCAGCAGGGAGAAGGCCAAACTGCCCTTTAAGGGAGGTCATTCTTTTGAGCAGCTTAATCAGCACTGAGCTACTATATAAATAATACTAAGTTTTTCTTTTTCTTTTTCTTGTAGTATGCTGATTTGTTAGACTCAGGGTAGGGATGCTTCATCAACACAATTAAAGTCTAGCAGGAGGTATTTCCTAAAAGAGGGCTCCTACTGTTCGTACTTACAAGGCATTGTGTCACTTTTCCATCTTATTTTTTAATCTGGTTTTCTCTGCTAAGAGAACGGGATGGAAGAAAAATGCTGAAAGGAAACAGGAGAGGACTGCAAATTCAAGACAATGGGCATGATTCTCTTGATGTAACTTATACCAGAAAAAAAACCCAGATGATGCCATAACTCATTTGCAAGGTGATTTAATGTAAATTAACTGAAAACTACCTATCCTCCCCATTTTTGCCTTTGGGAGCTTCAGAATGGGTGGGTGTGTTTCAAAAGTCAAAATATATTGCCAGCTGCCAGTCACACCTTGGCAACAGTCCGGTTATGAGAATCTTGGAACTTGAAAGTAGAAAGCTTTGAATTAATTTAAATTAAATACCCAGTCGCCAGGTAGTGATGTCATCCTACTTGGATGATGTAAAGTTGCACAAGATGACTAGGCCTGCTGAAAATTAAGCCTCATTGGGGACACATGTAAGGCCATTTGAAGATCATTTCATTTGTAATTACAACACTATGTATGTACTGATCTTATATTGGATCACAGAGATTCCAGAGGTTGCAATAGTCCCTAAAACTGGGATTGATAGGAGCTCGTGAGATTATACATGTGTCATTTTACTTCACATAGGAGTGCTTGGGGAAAAGTAATTGAGCATTTCCATAGCATAAATCAAAGGCCTTGGAGTTTATATGCATTAATATTTCATACAATATTGCTAAACAATGTTGGAGGAGCCCCGTGGCGCAGCGGTTAAATGCCTGTACTGCAGGTAAAACTATGCTCACGACCTGGGGTTCAATCCCAGGTAGCAGGCTCATGGTTGACTCAGCCTTCCATCTTTCCGAGGTCAGTAAAATGAGTACCCAGCTTGCTGGTGGGGGGGGGGCAATGTGTAGCCTGCATTACTGTAATTAAAACTGTAAACCACCCAGAGACTACTTGATGTGGTATGGAGGTGGTATATAAGCAGAACACTTTGCTTTGCTTTGCTTTTGCATAACATTTTCATTGCATGACCTTTTGTTTAAAACTTGGCTCAGTGAGATTCAGCCCCGCCCCTTCTTTGCTCCCCGTTTGAAGCATATTTCTCAAACATTGAGATTGTCCTGAACCAGAATGGAGAGGTTGCCTGAAAGTAGAAGCTTCTTCATATAATGTGTGTGCTTTCCCCCCTGGCACAGAGAGAAGCAGAGGGTAGGAAGGGAGCTGCTACTTGAGTGGGCCATGTTTCTTAATTACAGCACATGCTGTATGTGCTTGTTATGTGCCATCAAGTTGGAAGCAGACTGTAGTGACCCCAGCAGGGTTTTGAAGGTGAGTGAGATATTTAAGGAGTGAATTTACCAGTTCCATCCCTCCTCCTAAGTGACTTTCCATGGCCAATTGTGGGTTTAAACCAAGTTCTTCTACATCCTAGTCTGTCTGTCCATCACAACATATTGGGTACCCCTCAGAACATGCTTGGTAATTCATAATTGTGCCTCTTTTGGAGCCTCACATATGAATGATGTCTCATGATTTTATTGAAAGTGACGTGAGACTGCCTAGGGGACGCAGGCTTCCTGAACTACACTGTTCACATGTTCATACAATGTGTGTCCATGCAATGATCTTCATCAGCATATAACATTAACAACATTGTCTCCTGCCATAACCCATCTACTTCAGAAATGTGATGTTTTTCCACCCAGAGGCAGGGAGCATTCACCTACATAACTGACCATAGCTTTTTCTTGCCCAAAGCATAGGGACTTGGGTCTGTTGTTTTAAAATGCCACATTGCGGCACATTGTTAAAATGCCAGGAGGCCAGCCGCAAGGTAGATGAAATGTTGATATAAGTGTTTGTATCACCATCAGAATTTTCTGTCTGAGTTTGACAAGATTCCTGTTTCTAAATATTTGGACATGCAAGCCTTAAATGTGACTGACTGACTGACTATCTTAGGACTGTTTCCACCTCTGGTGGTGAGGAGGTGTGTGTGTGTGCTTTTAATTTAAATTATCTCTTTTGAGGTTTGTGGGAGAAAAGAAAATATTTATCTTTTAGCTTATTGATATCAGCAGGCAGGCTGGCTAGTCTCAGAAGGATGGAAGGTTTATTGGTTAAGACGCAGGCATCCAGTTTGTGATAAAGAATTCTTTGCATTTTTCCTCAGGAAAATAAATTGCTTGTAGGATATTGCTCAGAATTTAATCCTTTTAGAGCTTCATCTCAGTCAATCATTTTGGCACAGTTGTCTGCTATTAAATAGTTAATATTCTCTTATGGTCTGCATTTTTGGTGTTCATATACTGTATATATATATATATATATATGTACATCTTATGTTTTGCAGTGTATGTAAAAATGAAACAGAATATTATAAATAAACTTTCCTGGGAGCATTTCAGAAATTCTTGTCAGAGCTGCTGAGAAGATATTCTACTTTCTCTGTTACATTTTCTTATACTTGCTTTATGTGGTCTTCGATAAATTTTATACCAGTGGACCCTCGTATAACAAATGGAGATAGGGGAAATTTGCTTAACAGAATCGCCTAATTTGCTTAATAGAATCGCCTAAGAGGTGAATCCGTACAACATAAAAATGGTCGCTATTAGGGATTACTCTGTTTTCAATGCATTCCTATGGGAAATTTATATAAATGAAAATTGGTTTAACAAAATTTCATTTGGAACAAATTAATTCCTTTATACAAGGTACCACTGTGTATTGGAAGGAGGATACCAAATAGGAGCCAAAAGTGAAGGGAATAGGTCATCTTGCTACCTTTTTGGTTTTTTTTTAAAAAAAGTTACCTTAATAAAAAGCAAAACCCTCTAAATGTCTTCTGGCAACAGGGTTGTTTTATTTGATTCTAAGGTTCTGTAGTTTTCCCACTTCTTTAGAGGAAAGCTACCACCCAATGAAAACCTGCTATTTTTAAAAGTTCCCCAAGACTCTTTGTTGTCTTTGCTGTAGCAGGCTACAAATCGGCATTGCTACCCATCTCAAAGTTTAATGCAGCATTTTATGGCATAAAAGACAGCACTGCCAGTATGCACATAGTCGATATGCAGATATAAATGGCTGGTGGACTATGATACAGAGCTACATACTTTGTCCTACTAGACTGTTGCCCCAAGTGTTACATTCTCATACTAGTTATTGGTTGTATATAGTGAAACTTCCCAGCAGGAACAGTAGGTTTCAGGTGTGGTGGGTGGAATTCATGGTACTAGTGCATAGTCACAGGAGAAAGAAGATAACCATCTTCCAATTTTGGTAGTTTTGTTGATAAGAACATTTGTGTAACTACTACAAGGCGCAGCAGCTGGAATTTCCACTTCTATCCTAACGTTCACGGTTCAGAAGCTCCGCCCTTTTCTGCATCTCAGTATCTTAGCAGAAACTTAGTATGGAAACATGTCCATCAAATTAGCATTGTAACAGTGTGGGGACACATCATCTCCTAAAACTTCTGAGTAAGCAGGATATTGACATGAGAGTCCAGAGTGTTTGTCATCGGCGCTGTGCACAGTGGCTGATGCAGATCTAATCTGAAAGTATGAAGGAGGTTTGAGAAGAATACTGTATTGCTGGGATCACCTCAATTGATTTTCCAGATTTAAACATATATATATTTAAAAGATTTTCAGATAATCGCCATAATTTTTTAAAATTTAATTTACCAGCATCGGCCCTTATCCTTAGAATTTATTGCTTTACTTATTTCTTTGCATTTTTGTCCCACACATCTGGCCAAACAAAAGGCGCTTGAGGGGGGATATGATTGAGACATACAAAATAATGCAGGGTATGAGTAAAGTGGATAGAGGGAATCTCTTCTCTCTCTCCCAAAATACCAGAACTAGGGGACATACACTCAAATTGAGGGTTGGGAGAGTAAGAACTGACAAAAGAAAATATTTTTTCACCCAGCGCGTTGTAAGTCTATGGAACTCCCTGCCACAGGATGTGGTGATGGCATCTGGCCTGGATGCCTTCAAAAGGGGATTGGACAGATTCCTGGAGGAAAAGTCCATCACAGGTTACAAACCATGATGGAGATGTGGAGTCTCCAGGCTTTAAACCGGGTTACTTCAAGGGCCAGATGCAGGGGAGTGGTATCAGGAGACAGATATCTAGTCTCATGCACTCCCAAACGCATCTGACGGGGCCACTGTGAGATACAGGAAGCTGGACTAGATGGGCCTTTGGCCTGATCCAGCATGGCTCTTCTTATGTTCTTATGTTCTTATGTTCTTAAACAGCCACTCTTTGGAAAACAATGGGTTCTCTATGCAAACTGTATTAAATAAGTTTATATTTTAAATAATATAGTTTGAAGGAAAAGGGGAGCTTTGTCAGTTTATATAATAGTTCTTCCACAGTTATTAGAATGCTGGCAATGCTTTGGTTTTGCAGATGTGCCTTTCCCCCCCCCCAGCTCTCAGGATGCCTGTCCATCTGTGTATATATGCCAAAATAATGTGAAATGCTTATAAGGGGAAAAATTATACAGCCTGCCTATATTTTTAGCTCAGTCAGCAATCTGCCCTACTTGGGAGTAGACCTCTTGCAGTAAATGGAATACTCAGGGGGCATTGGAGTCTACCTTTAGCTTGTCATTTTTCTTAAAAAGTGTTTTGATTGCTGATCATTTGAAACTTTCTTTGCTGTGGTGCATAAACTATGAAACATAAATGACATGATATATTGGGCACTGTGTATTATTTCTCTGATATGAGCATATTTGCATAGCTTTTAAAGTAACAGCAGGCAGCAGAGATATTGCTGCTTTCAAAGGAGCCCAGAGTCAGCACTAATGCATTGTAATAGCAACTCCTCTGCTGTTTTTGTCAAGTAGAAAAGTAGAAATTGATTAAGTCATTTCCAAATCTGTATCAACTTCATTTCCATTATAATTTTTGAAATTTGTTTA
The DNA here is from genome assembly GCA_023846285.1 of Phrynocephalus versicolor. Lineage (NCBI taxonomy): Eukaryota > Metazoa > Chordata > Lepidosauria > Squamata > Agamidae > Phrynocephalus > Phrynocephalus versicolor. The sequence goes on along the minus strand of JAHTLZ010000237.1, from coordinate 29,788,858 downwards.
AACCAATATGCTGCATTTTGTTTTCTCTGTTGATGAGATAAACCAAATATGGTAGCAAACATCTTTATATCCTCCATTACCATACATTTCGGAGTGGTGTTTATTAAATTGATGTTTATTACTTTACTTTTTCTGTTGGCTACCCAAAGAGAAAGGACCAATCAGCTGAAATCCAGTCCTAAACAGTAGTTCTTGACAGATGCTTCAATTTACCATGAAGGGGCTAACCAACATATTCTGAATGGAATTGTTTTTCCTTTTAAATATTGGTTTTATAGCTTGGGCCATTGGCCATTGGGTGCTGAAACTGAGCCATGATTCTGGCAACTTTTGCTAGGTCTGGCTGACTACATTAACTACGGTCTTTCCTTGGGAAACATCATCTTCCCATGGTTATCCATACCTTGTTTTAGACTCCAGCAGCCTGTTATATGTGATGTTGCTTCTGGAAAGCATTTGGAAATTCTAGCTGGTTCAGAATACATTCCCCATATTGTGCCAACTGAGGCTTCAACTGGAGTATCTGCAGCCCTCATATTTAAGCAGTTGACCACTGAGGACAGATAATTTTTTGTGCTGACATCTACATTCATCCATTCTGGATTTTTTTTTTTGCTGGAATATCATAAACAATATAACTTTCAGATGCAAATTGTCTCAAGTTAAGAAATAACTGTAGCCATTATCTTCTGTGTGTCAATATGTATAAGTTAATACACAACAGATTATATCTGTAGTGATTTCATTTTGGCTCCAAATGTTATTCCATGTTGGCTTTGCTTGTGGGCATAACTGGGGTTTTGGCCTCCGTGTTCAGTGGACTTACATTTATTTAGCTTTGCAGGCTAACAGTATTGAGGTGTTTTATGTGTGTCAGGGAGACAAAGAACAATACTCCATTACAAATCTAGCATTCTAGCAGAGTTACCCAGCAGTGTTCAATGCTTGGACACCAGGCTAAGTAGGATGCAGCCTTTGTCTTCAGTAATTAATTATTGTAATTAGCAAGACATCTAATCAGTTCCAACAGAGGATCTTTCATTGACAATAATAGTGACAATCAAGGTAACTCTTCTTAGTGTTATGCAAAAAGAAAAAAAGGTAATAGTAAGCCACTTGTGAATATTTATTGCTCAACAAGAACACCTGGGGTGCCCAAGATTGAGAACTACCGTACTTTCCTGTAACATTAAGCCTGAGCAAAATCTTCACCGTCCAGCCTTCTTCATACAAGGCTGGAAATTTCTGAAATTCTGAACCACTTTCTTTGATTTCCCCCATCATATAAAATGTGGGAGTGTAACTGAAATATGACATGCTTGGTTTTTGTGTGTATACAGACATTGAACGGGTAGTAGAAAAGTTTCCTTGATTCTTCTCAAATCACAACTCTAATATTACATCAACAGACATAAACACTAGCTTTAAAAATTGCTCAATATATGTTTGTGTACAAAAACAGATTTCTGTTTTAATTTTCCACTCAACTCAATTACTGATGTACTAATTTATTCCATTTCCTCAAAATGTATGGTATCTCATACCTCTGCTAGGAACCTTCTCTGGATTTAAAACATTTGAGCAATATCTCTGTTAAAACTGTTTAGAAGTGTGTATTACTGTAGATGTAGAGAGTAAAACAGAAATGCCTCCTGGGCTAGTATTCCCAATCAGATTCATTAGGAATTTTATTTTTTGCCCGCAGAAATGTATCTTCTGCCGACAAAGGATTAAGAAAATATCTGGTGCCTGCATCCAGTGTTCTTATGGACGTTGTCCCGCTTCATTCCACGTCACGTGTGCTCATGCGGCAGGAGTGCTGATGGAACCCGATGACTGGCCTTACGTGGTATACATTACATGTTTCAGGCACAAAATCAGTCAAACTGTGGTAAGCATTTGCAAAACGTAATTGTTGTGTGAACTTTATCTTATTTGCATAGAACAGGAGATGTGAAAAGCTCTTGTCACAAATTATGTTTATTGAGCATGTAAGGAATCCCCTCCTCTAATTATGTGCTACCTGTATTGTATACTTTGACCCAAATATTTCCTCCTTGAAAAAGTCTTCATAGCAGGTAAAGGAGGAAGTGAGGCTGCAGAGGAAACACCACGGCCAAGTTCCAAATGCACCACTTGTTCCAGTTTTGTACATCTGCCACTGTATCTTCCAAATGGATGGTATTTGAAAACACTTTAAAAACCTCAACAACACACTTCATGCCATCCATAGAATCATAGAATCGTGGAGTTGGACGAGACCTCGAGGGCCATCCAGTCCAACCCCCTGCCATGCAGGAACCCCACCTCAGAGTATCCCCAACAGATGGCCATCCAGCCTCTGTTCAAAAACCTCTAAAGAAGGAGACTTTACTCACTTCTGTGGCAGTTTTTTAAGGTAATTTACTACATATTAATAGGGAAGGGGTTTACATTTTTTGGATTGCACCTCCCAGAATTTACCAAATATCCCCCTAGGAATAGTTCTGGAAGACACAGCCGAAGACCTGCAGTTTCCTGAGCAGCTTTCATTATCCCGTGTGGCCCCCATTCTTCACCATTGAAGAAGAAGGGACCTGGTGCTGCTGTGGAGTGACAAACCTTCCTGGGAGTCCTGAGATTTTACGGGATGGGCAGTCTAGATGCTGTGATGCACCATCTATGAACGCCTTATCTGTACACATTGCCCACTGCGAATGTCAGCTAAAAACATGTGCAAATATTTTAGAAAGTCTCACAAAATTCTATTTGAAAAAAAGTTCCCCACATTAGTGGCTACAACAAAACTATTTCCATGGTTGTGAACACAGTGTAACAAGCACAGCGCTTGAAATGACTTTTTGTTTTTACTCCTTTTTTTAAAGAAAACCAAAGCCTTTGAAAAAGCTGTCTCAGTTGGACAGACAGTCGTAGCAAAACACAGGAATACACGATACTATAATTGCAAAGTAATAGAAGTTACATCTCAAGTGTTCTATGAAGTCATGTTTGATGATGGCTCTTTCAGCCGGGACACCTTCCCTGAAGATATTGTGGTAAGTATTTTAAGAAACTGATATTTTTAAAAATCTACACAACTAAGAATGAACTATTTCTTTTGACCTTTCAACTTGGATAATTTAACTTAATATTCTGTTCATGTTTGTTATTTCTTCCTGCAGAGAATTATTACTTTCTCAGGGGCTTCACGGCCCTGTTTGTTCTAATTAGTATCTAACATTTCATCAAATGAATCAAAACTAATCTTCTAAAGTCTTTTAATTAAATAAGAAATATGTTTTAATAAAATATATTAGAGTGGGAGTTGCACGTATTGTAGCACATCTCTGAGAGATAATATATTAAAATTACTTGATGAATTTTAAATAAATAAATATCTGTCCAAATATGTAACAAATGGAATAGCTCACATGAATATAGTACAGTTACATGGATATATCCTTTGATTTTGCATCTGCAAGATTCTGTTATTGAATGATATTAAATGAATAAGGGAAATAAGTAAGATAAATCTTTATTGATCTCACATCTGGGGAAATTTACCTGTTACACAGCTCCCAATATTAAAAACAAGTAAAGATAGCTAGGTGCACAAAAAAGTGTAAAGTGTGTGTGAGAGAAAACAAAATAGCTAACAGGGATTAAACAAAATAAGAAAAAATATTACACTAAAAATTTTGTATATAAAAATAAATATAAAGAGAAGCTACAGTATATATACCCCATATGAATATGTTAAACTGTAGAGTTGAAGAGTCTCACAGCAGTGGGAATAAAGGACCTGCGATAGCGCTCCTTCCCACACCGGGGATGTCTGAGTCTGCCACTGAAGGAGCTACACAGAGCCTCCACTGTCTGGTGCAGTGGGTGAGAAGTATTGTTCATAATGGATGTCAGCTTGGCCAACTTCCTCCTCTTACCCATCTCCTCCACAGAATCCAGAGGGCATTCCAAGATAGAACTAGCCCTCCTGACCAGCTTGTTCAGTCTGTTCTTATCGCGTTCAGTACTACCTGAACTCCAGCAGACAGTAGGCATTGTTTGTAGCATTTGTCCCATAGGTATCTTAAGATGGCATTTAAAAAAAGAAGACACTGTGGCCTGGGATAGTAAAGCTCTTTCTTCTGAAAAAATGAGATGACTGCCTTGTCTTGCATGTTGAAGACATGCTGATTTTGTTTGCTGGTCCCATTACACTTTGTAATTCAGAGAATGCTTAGCCTTGGTCTAATGCTGGGCCTCCTGTCAAATTCTTCAGGCTCCGTTAGGTCAGAGATTGCCAGATTGGGGCAGCTACAAATGTATTCTTCAGGCTTTCTTCTCTTTTTGTTTTGTATGTCTAGAAAAAACAAGCAATGAAAAACTAGTTTGGCATCCTGTTTCAGATGTTGAGAAAGCAGGTGAAACAGCAGATGTCAAATCACTAAGACGTTCACCAGTCTGAGAGCTTGCTAGTATTTATTTATTTTATTTTATTGTAGAGTATTTTTACCTCGCCTTTCTTCTTGGAAGAAGGATCCAAGGTGGCTTACAGTAATTAGGGATAATATACAGTCCAGTACAATTAAGACATGTTCAAGTATTGAGAACAAGGAATTGAGGGACATCTTACAACTTTAATAGACAACATAACATTAAAGCTACAAGAGAACTTGAGCAGTTAAAGGGGAATCAAGTTCCATGTAAAGTTATGAGTGATGGAAACTAACATTGAAGACATAGTATCAATGTAAACCCATAAAGTTATAAGTAGTTATAAACAAAAGTCTATGTGATCCTGTAGATTCATATAAAACATATAATAGGTAGACCATTATTCAGAGAAAGCCAGAAAGACAACAGAGGTGAGGCAGTCCTGGCCTCTAGTGGAAGGGAATTCCAGAGTCTGGGTGCAGCAGCTGAGAAGGTCCCTTCATGGGTTTCCACGAGACATACCTGTGAGGGTGGCAAGATGCAGAGAAGGGCCTCTCCTGATGACCTTAACACCTGAGCCGGTTCATACTGTGAGATTTGATCTTTGAGGTAGCTAGGACCCAGGCCATATATTAACTCTGGAGCCAGCACACAGCTGCCCAAAATGATATACTATTGTACTCAGATTGCTCACTGAGGATTCCCCTCACATTGACTTCTGAATTGACACAAAATTTAGTATTATGTGATATTTATTACTGATCAATTGTCATCCTGAGTCTTATGCATTATCTGATAGTTTATGCAGTTTGTCTGTAATGGATAATACACGCCAGCATTTATTCCTTTAGACCTCTGCTGAGTATGTTTAAATATGTGTTCATTTGGCTTTTTAGTCCTCACTACATGGAAGATTTGCCAGCCAAGATCTCTCTCTATTGTACAGACTATTTCTTTCTTTCTTGTGTTTGCCTGTGTCATATTTCCCTGTATTTTCCTGCGATCTCTTCTTTTTGCATTTAGAGAGGTGTCTTTTTGGAAAACACAGACTTCTATTGAAGTTTTCTGTGTACTGTTGTACGCAAGACTCGCATGTAGTAAGGATGTCGGCACAAGTTGTAAAACAGTCCAGTCAGTATTTGGATTCTACTGTAAAACAGATAAGGAATTTCATTCCCATGGTGAGACCACGCCAGGAGATAGGAATTATGAGATTTCCCAAAACTGAAGAACGTGTAAAGAGAGTAACTATTGCAGCCAAGAAGACAGCAAGGACCACAAGCATATGGTCTGGTTCCAGTGCCCCTATTTAACAGATCTAACAGATAAACACTGGCCATACATATTCCTTGTCTAAATGCAGAGCTAAAGCTTACATTAGAAATATGGCAGATTAAGACCATGATGTGCAAAGCTATTAAAGTTGTTGTTTTTGTTTGTTTTTGCTCCCTGTGATGTAACTAGGTAAGATACTGAACAATGAAGAGAGGGATTGGGCAAGGCTATGGTTTCCAAACTAGCCATGTCTACAATGTCAAGAAAGGGCCTGGGTGATCACCATGGGATGCTAGGACAAATGCAATCAGAATCATGCATTTTTATGTTTCCTCATAGATAATGTATGCTGATCTCTGCTTCCTCTTACAGTTTTTTTCAGGAAGCAAATTTGCCCTTCAAATGTTATTAGCAGAGATTATCCTATTTCCCTCACTAAGTCCTTACTTAGGAAAGGTCTAATGCCTTTTTGGAAAAATAACACCCAAAGTGGGACATTTTCAAAGCAGTATGTGAGGGATTTAGCTGCTCACTTCCCACGGGTGATAAATGAAGCCATGCAGCTGAATTCCTGCTTTGACCCTTGGAAATGTTACTCCTTGGGTTTGGAATTCTATATAAAAAGCATCATTAATGATTGAGAACGCCATATTTAAGGGGCATCAGGATATTGCACATATGGGAGTATATTATTCTTTACCAAGAGCTGTTACTTTTTTTGTTTTTTATCTGGACCAGTGCTTGAGCTGTGGGAGAGAGAAGAGAAACTGCTTACAATCCAAGTCAGGTAGTTGATTTGGAGCTAAGAAGAAATGTAATCAGGTCTGGATATGCCTCAGTACTCCTCAGATAGTACAGAACAACATATAATTGTTTGAAGGAAGCGCCAAAGAACTCTCAGATTCCTCAGAGAAATTTTTGTGTGTTTTCATTTGATAATATACCTCTAGCATCAGTAACTGGGGTGACTTTTCCCCCCAACTGCCTTTCTAATCCATGCAATGTGCATATCAGGTGTTAGTGCCACTGGGAGGACTTATTCATCAAATTCTTTGCAAAGGCGATGTTGCTGCCTATTGAAGAAGCTATTTCTCTAATCTGTTTCCCCTGTTTGCCTAGCTCACAAAGATAGCGACGGCTTTCTGCTTTTGCTTTAGCCATGACACAATTTTCAGTGTAGTTCGCAATTGCACAGATGCAAGACAGACAGCCATTTCAGGTGTGTTCCTATTTTGGTTTAGATTGCCAAGGAGAAAGAGGAGATTAAGGAAAAGAGTAACCTTCCACCCCCACCAAACTTTGTTTCTTCATTGTCATCACCCAAGACAGGGAAAACATTGTTTCTGTTCTCAGCATGTATTTTGAAGGTTGGTTTAATATGTGCTGAATGCAATGATGCCATGTAATTTAAAAGGCTGAAATCAATGGAGTTGACTCATGAGTTCTTCTTCTTCTTTGGATACTTGCTTTGATGCCATGCCTATGTCTTATCTTCAATAATGTCAACCAAAAATAATCCAGTTACTTTTCACACTTGATGTCTCCAATGCAGTGAAAATAATATAACAATATGCAAGTGTTTGTTTGTCTCATAAGAACAGCTGTGATGGATATGATCAAGGGGCTGTTTGCAAAGTAGCCAGTCAGTTCCTGATGGAAGCTCACTCTCAGGAAGCTCAGGCAACAGTTAGCTTCCCATTCCTGCACTTCGAAAACTGGTTTATGGATGGATACATACTGTGTCCCTGCCACTAGAGGGAGCATATGCCTATTATGACTAGTAGACACATCAATGAACCCATTCTCTATGGATTTGTCCAGTTCCCTATTAAAGCCATTTGTGTTGGTAACTACTACTACTACTACCTCCTCCTGTGGGAACATATTACATAGTTATGTATTGTGTGAAAAGGTACTTGCCTTTACCTGTCCTACATTTCAACTTCAAGGGAAAAATGTTTTTCCTTGCCCAGTTTTGTTCCACCATGTATAGTTTTATAAATGTCTGAATTTCAGTGAGTCTAAACCACACCAAGTTGTGCTGTCCATGGCAGCAACTATCGAAAGTTTCTTTACACCAGGATCAGCATCATTCTAGCCAATGCAAAAAAAGTCAAGTCCAGAATGTTCTCTGCAAAACAAATGGGGCCACGTTCTACTTTATGCAGACCCATTATTGCCCTGTAGGCTGTAAAACCTGAGTGAATCCTCACGAGGTATCTTCATTGTGAACATTGACGTTCCCTCACCATAACAATTCCCATAGCTGAGGGAATTCCAACACCATCCCTGGGAATGTGTTAGCTAGTCCAGCAAAGGAGAGTGTTTACAGCAGAATAGATAGTAAGTACATTAACAGAATCCCAATTCAGTCTTGGACACTCATTTTCAGATTCATTCATTTGAACTCAGACAAGCAATAAATGAGAACTGGTAGAGGGATGAAGTTATGGCATACAACTGGAACTCTACTTCTGTCATGCTCCAGTCTTACTTCTACATGCAGAGAGTACTTAGGGGGACAAAGCTGAGAAAGATTTGTCCTTCTCTATCTCGTTTAGCCAAATTTGTTTGATACAGATCAGGTCAGCATATTAATTCAGGGTCAGATCCAATGTGCTTTTGTTTATCCAGTGACTGGTCTCCTTGCCTTTGGATTATATTGTATTATAAAGTGTTCACAAGACCTATTCCAAATGCCTGTCTGTTCATGTTCTGTGTAGTCTCCAAAATATCCAGTGTATTTATGACCAGTGACCAAGTTCAGTCCACACAGCAATGTTCCATTAAACCCATTCTCTAAGGTATGGAAATCAGGAGCAGCAACAAAAGATGTACAGTGGTACCTTCTGTAAAGGAATTAATTTATTCCAAATGAAATTAAGTTAAGCAAATTTTCCTTTATACAAATTTCCCCTAGGAATGCATTGAAAACAGAGTAATCCCTAATTGCGACCATTTTTGTGTTGTACGGATTTGCCCCGGAGACAATTCTGTTAAGCAAATTTCCCCTATCTCTGGAATTTTTTATGTTGTACAGATTTTATGTTATACAAACCGTTATGTTATACGAGGGTCCACTGTATCACTATCTCACTCAAGACTGTAAAACCAATTAACTGTGTCATAGTTGTTGTTGTTGTTGTTCAGTTATGTTCAGCCGTGTCCGACTGTTCGTGACCCCATGGACCACAGCTCGCCAGGCCTTCCTATCCTCCACTGTTAGTTACTGACTGATTTTGCTTATTTATTTTGGTCTATCATTCATTTCTGAAATGGATGATTCCTCATACAAAAGAGTGCACACATGAATGGAAATATAAGGGCTTTTCTTGCTTTTAAGAAAAAGCCACTGTTGATACACAAAGACCTTAACAGAATTATGCTGACACTAATGTAACTACATTCTTTCACTTGAGGACCCGAGAGAGCCTTTAGTATGAGAAGGGTGAAGAATTAAGCCCTATCATTCAGTGCTTTACATTCATCACTAGCCATAAAAAAGAGGAAGAGGGCCATTTAGAAATGTGACAGCCAAAGTACATCAAATAGAACATTTCTAAAGACTGCTTCTGCTTTCCCAAATATACCTACATTTCACAAAACATCAAAATTACAATCTTTGGCTCTCTTTGTAATGGAATTGGGCACATTTTTGTGATTGTGCATTTGAACAAAAATGTCAATATAATAACAGGGTTATTTGAGGTGCTATTTAAAAATAAGAGTTCTTCCACTCTCTTAGATTGCTTCCTTCCAGATTTGGAGAACTGAATGTGTGTATTAGCATCCTGTGACTGCTCGTCTAAAACATGTTTGAATGTATAGTTTACCACAATAATTCAAAAACTGCACCAGGACTAATTGATATATGATGAGAGAGCGGCTAGTGTGCTACCAGAAGTCTGTGAATGAAAGAAAAACTCTTTTATCCCAATATATAGTTAGGAACACAGAAATCTACCTGCTGAATTTCTGGATTGGTTGCTATGAGAATAACATTTATCACACATGTCAAGTTTTAATTCAGAAAGCAAGTCTTCCTAGTTTTCTTCCTCCAGGCCTCTCTTGGGGTCAGCATCCTCAGAAGTTCAGCCTGGGACAATCTAATAGGATGGGCAGTTCTCATAGCACATGGTGGGGTCTCAAACTGTTTAGGGCTTTATATTTAGGAACCATCCCCGTGAAGCTGGCCTGAAAGTGGACACGTAACTAGTTTAAGGCCTACAGAGTTGGGAAGATGTTTTTGTCTTTATGAACTCAACTCAATAGCCTGGCCTCTATGTCCTGAACCTGCTGAAGCTTCTGTATCTATTCATGGGAAGCCCCAGGTAGAGAGCATTATTGTAGTCTACTCTTGAGACTACTAGTGTGTGGACTGACATACATGATGGGTGTCCAAGTGCAGGGAGCAGCTGCACAATCCGCCTAAGATGAAAATAGGCGGCTTGGACCACAGATGCTGTCTAGGTGTCCACGGACAGGCCTGGGGCCAAGAGAATGCCCAGACTTCACAACTCATCCTTAGTGCAGAGAGTAATCATGCTAAAGGAGAGGGAGGCACCTACCTGGAGGACTTCATCTTGTCCAGGTTCAGCCTCAGTCTGTTGCCCACTAACTACCCCAGCATGTCATTTCAGCAGTGCTCAAGGGTTGGAACAACACCCACTGCAGAAGGATGGAAGGAGAGACAGAATTGTGTGGTCACCTGCATATTGGAGACACAACCCCCCCCCCAAAAAAAAAACTCTTGACGCCTTCCCCCAGTAGCCTCATATAGATATTAAATAGCAATGAGGAGCTAGCTAATCAGCCTAGAGATGTAAAATTTCTGGAAGCTTTGGGAAAGAGTCTAGGGATATTGTGGTGGCCCTACAGCGGTCAAGCATCCTATCAGGTGACATCACAGGCTGGAATTTATTTAAAATAACTGGACAAGCAGTCGAGTGAGATCTGTTGGCCAATCTCAGTTCAATCTACTGAGAGAATATGGTGGTCAAGGTCCCAGCAGATGGCCTCCATTTTATGTTTAAAAATGCTGCTAGTCACATGTGATGCTAATGGAAGGCCTTTCACTGTGACCTGCTCTAGATAAACCACACACCATGAAATAGCTCACCTTGGTGATTTTGAGCTTTGCTTATCTGGCAAGCGTAATCAGATCATCTAACAACCTTTACTCCTGCTGGGTAGGTGTTAGAATTGTTTTATTTTTCCAGCTGTTAAATTACTGTTGGAGCTTACCACCAGATGCTCTCCAACCTCCCAAGTTGCTTCATCACTCATAATTCCTGGGTATACTCAGGAGTAGGACGCGCTCAGCAACAGAGAGGGCATTTAGGGATGATCATGCTAACTGCCTAGGTTGCTGTGGCATACCAGTCAGCCACCTGGGCATTGACAGGAGCATCAGCTAGATCAGGGGGTGTCCCTTGTATGCCATCCTGGAAACCAATTGGTTCCAGTGGTCTGGGAGGGCAGACCATCTTAACAGGTCCCCTCTCCCTGTGGGGGTGGTAGGGGAGTACCACTGAAAGGCTGCATTTGATCGGGTAGTCCGACCATGACAAACGGACTGACCCAAAGTCAGGTAACTCTCGAGGCAGCCTCTTCCTGCCCAGTTGATTTCACTGGCTCGTCATGTAGTTGAAATGACAATGAATTTAGCCCACAGTCCTCACACCCTTTAGAATTTATAATCCTGCTGTGATGTGATTGTTCCTGTTAGTGGCATATTCCACGGAATTATGTAGTATATTTTTACAAGCAGGTTAAATGTGTCCGTCTCATTGCTCCCTAATTTGGAACATTCCTGTGGAAGAGAAGGATAGGTTGAACAATTCTGAATAAACTACATATTTTGCATCCATGTTACCCATCTGGATGTGATACATGACTGTGTGTGTGGCAGAAACTATGATTAGGTGGATCAGAGATAATGGGGCAGAGGGGGAGAACAGCAGCTGGTGTGGGGCAGATGAGAGTTATCCAGCCAAAACAAGAGAGAAAAAGCTCCTGAGCAGCTCCTGTTCCCCTTTAGCCAGTGGTCCTCAGAGTTAAATACTGAAATACTTGTCTCAAAAAACCAGTACCTCTTCTTCAAACAATTTGAATCACAGCCACAAACATTCAGCTCTCTCATACCAAACCTGCAGTGCCAATTCTAGAGTTCCCTTTTCCCATCAGTTTTGAACTACACGAGTAGCTCAGTTGCTCTAGTTACCCTCTCATTTCTGCCGCTGCATTTTTATGTGATAAGCCTGTTTGTTGCTGACTTGTTAATGCTAATTACAGTGGTCATGCTCTTATGAAAAACCATCACTTTATAAGCATAACTGTGAAGGTTTAATCATCCGCACCCAGTTTCCAAAGTAATGTGTGCTGAACCAGCTTAAGCAGAACGGGCAGTTTATATTTAGTGTGCTAACTGTGTGGATTGGCTGGCATTTCAGAACGATCCTGAGGGATACTCCTTCTACCTCCGGGAGCCCCAGTTCCGTCACCTTTACCGCTCTGCTGGAGGACCCCTTCTTTCCCCCTAGATTTTAAACAGCACAAGCTGACTCTTTGTGACAGCTCTCCTTTCCCCCGTTTCCAACCCTTCCTTATAATAAACCTCTGCTGCAGTTATCACTCGATTATTTCTGCTACTCCAGTTAGTAGCCTGTTTTAGAGGCAACTTGCTAGGAGCTCAGGTTTTTTTAAAAAAGAATTTCATTTTTTTCTATCAAAAGGAGGGAAAAGGACACATGCTAAGAATCATTCAACCAAAGACATCTGGAGAGCCATGAGTGCCTTGAAACAAATCAGCTCTGCATATTGGTCAGCTGCTCCCATGTTTTGACTTTTAAACAGTTTGTTTAGATGTTTTTTCCCTTTGTAGAGAGTATTTTCTTAGAGAAGTGTGGCAGACCTCTGACTGAAATAACTTGAAGTGGGGGGGGAAGTCTTCTGGTAGTTTTGGCCATTTTGGTGGTGGGGCGGAATCAGTCTTTACAGTTAAAATATGGTGTCCCGTATGAATGTCGCTCAAGATTGAGAAGATTTTTTGCTGAGGATGAATTCAGCTGTGCAGGAATCAAAGGAGAGTTGATCAGGGGAAGCCAAGGTTATTAAAAGAACAAATGATGGTTCAAGAGACTCACCAGCTCCACATGTCTCTCCTTTCTTGCAGAGCATGACAGGTAAAAAAGCAAGTGACTTTTAACTTGAAATATATCGTTGTGAGTGCTGAATATGGGACAAAACCCAAACTGGAGCATCTTCTCCTTAAATCTGGATATAATTTCTAGACATTGTAGGTTTTGCATTCAAAATTTGTCATTTCTGAAGATGATTTCTAAACATTTGTCAGCCTCTGCTAACTGCAGAAAGAGAAGCATATATTTGGGATAGCCATAAGGTTGTGATAGCAAGGACTAAATTCTACTTGGATAATTAAATACTGCAAATATTTTGTTAAAATAAAATAGGAAAGAGGGTGGAACTGAAAGTTTTGCCTGTATGCCAGCTTTTAGAAGTTACTCTTGCAATCCAGACAAAGACAAATAGCCAGTACTCTTGCAATCATATACAGTACTTTGAGTGAGAAGACTCAAAAGTATAGCGGGGCATGGGAGGGAGAGATTCGAAAATATACAAACATACACAGTGTTGGTAAATATTGAGATGTATCATAAATATGTATATTCCTCTTTAAACACTAACTTCACATCAATCACCATATTTTTGGGGGTGTGGGGAGTCTTAATGCAATATTGAAAAACATTTCTTCCCTAGTTAATTTCATTAAATGATTCCAAGTTCTAGAGTTATGTCAGCTTCTGGTAATTATTAAAGACTTCCTCCTACAGTTTTCACAGATTTCTGCCAGTGAAGTGGGTTACAAGAAAACTTTAGATGCCTTGGAACAAAAGTAGGGCATACTTAATTTCCAAAAAACCATTCAGGCTGATAATGTCATCAGCCTTAATTGATGTGTTTTACACAGACAGGAACTCAGTCAAAATATTGGCTTATTCCAATCCAAGACTTCAACCAGTACAGATCCCATCCTATTTCCCTGTTCTTCCCCTTGAGAAGAGGAAACTCCCCAAAGCTCACTAGCTCCATTGACCCTCATCAGCCTTTAAGTGAGCACTGCCCCTTTCAAGATAGTGACATGATGGTGACAAGAGGGGCAGTGATGGTAACAGAAAGGATTTGCTAGAGTACTACTCCATCCTTGGTGAATGCCACAACTCTGCTAGTGTAGCATTCCATGTTCATGCTTATAGTTCTCAATCAGCCAGAGAGGGAGTTTTTTAGTAGGACTGTTGATGCGAGCTGCCTAGATGCCCTAAGCACATCTGATCTCGCTTGATTTCGGAGGCTAAGCAGGGACGGCCCTGGTTAGTACTTGGATTGGCAACCACTAGGGATTACCAGGTGCTGTAGGTGCCCGGAGTAGGAACTGGCAAGCCATTCCAGTACACCTGCCAAGAAAACTCCATGGACATGGAGTCATGTAGAGTCGGCTACGACTGTAACGACACAACACACACACACACACACACACACACACACATCTGTTACCAGACCTGAAAGAGCTGTAAGAGCAGGAAAACAGAAGGACTCTTCTGGCTTGCATCAAAATATAAACAACTTGTGGGCCATATGGTTACCTTTCCTGAAGGTGCGCAACACAAAGTTTTCAATGTTCATTTTCTAAACTAGGAAAATATAAACTTTAGTGGTGTTATTTCTTTACCATTTCATTAGGATTTTCTCAGTTTGATAGTTATGAGGTTTTTGGGCTATTTGGCTGCATTCCAGAAGTTTTTCTTCCTGACGTTTCACCGGACTCTGTGGCCGGCATCTTCAGAGGGCAAGGAGCTCAGGGAACTTGGAGTTCTCTCTGTGCTCTGGGGAGAGATTTTCTCAGTTTGTTTGCATTGTAAATAATAATAATGATGTCTGCAAATTTCGCAGCCTCTTTAATTTCTTATTTGAACTAATAAATGAATACGATAAAAAGGACCAGGTCCAAATGCAGAGCTTTGTTTCACAACAGTGCAATATAGGAGAGAAGAAAGAGGTTTAGGAGTCAGTGGGCTCACAGGGGTGTGATGTATTTGTTTGCTGGCATGTGCAGTTAGAAGAAGACAACAGGAGACAGAGAGGGTAGTGCAAAAATAGTGGCCCTCTGGGTGCTTTCCCAAGAGGTTGGACTATGGTTTCTTGCATGTAATTCTTTAGAGCAGGATTCTGTCCAAGTGAAGTAAGGAAAACAAGAGTGGGGGTTTTCATGAGAGGAACTAACATCGAGTCAAAGAAAAGAGAGGCCACATAGGAACGCCATATAATTGTGCCATGAACTGAAGGAAACATAAGGGAGAAGGTGAAGAACAAAGAGTACCTGCCAGATAGAGATGGGCACGAAATGACTTTTTTATTCATTCCGTTATCCGTTATCCGTTCCGTTATGTAACGGAATGAATAATGACCATGGCACTGGTTTAGGCATGAAACGAACAGAAATAAGAAAATTACCTTCGTTACTGTTCTTTTTTGTTAATGGCAACGCACAATGAAATGGCCTGGTGCTGCTCCAGAGGTCCAGTGCCTCGGCGACCAGGGAAAAAAAGCCCGGGCACGGCAATCATCGGGAATTCCACCCCACCCCACCCGCGGCCGCCGGAACGAGCACGGCTTTGCCTGTGCCTGCCCCAAGGCGATTCCAGCCTGGTGGAAGTGCGCTTGCTTACCGGCAGTCCGACTGGAGTCCTTCCCCTGGCAGAGGCGGCAGAGGAAATATTTCTGCCAGGTGGTCAGGAAGATCGTGCCGCCAACATTCAGCTGCACCCATTTGCCTTGGTGGCCCGGCAGGGAAGAAGGCAGTGGCAGCAGGGGCTGGCGGGGCTGGCGGGGGCTCTTCCAGGCATAAGGAGCCGTCTGCATGGGTGCTGCTTCCTCCCCGCCTCATCTCCCTTGCTGGCTCGCTCACGCCCGGCATCCCTCGCCCTCCTCCTCCTCCTCCTCCTCCTCACTCCAGAAAACAGTTACAGGAGATATTCAGGTGCAGTGGTGAGCCAGAGAGAGAGAGGATTCTGGGAGTTGGAGTCTTCCGAGGGCCCTCTGCACAAGTCGAGGCAGGGGGAAAGGGCGGATCTCGGTAAGTATGTGGGCGGAAGGGCGGCTTTGTGCAAAGCCTATTAACTTGCGACTCGCGAAGTTTGGTGGGTGGCTTTCCCCCCTTTCTTTTTTCCAGGATGAGGAGGGGCACGAGGCGGGCGCCCTTAAGCTGCCCCACGTGTGTGGAGCCGGTGAGCTGTGTATGCAGCTGGAGCCGGATGCTTGCCGGTCAGGACTCAGGAGGTGCCTTTGCTCGGTTTGCCGCCAGACCCCTTTTCATTTCGTTTCGCAACGAAAATGAAAACGAAAAAATTTTCAGAAGCAAAACGACAACGGAAACGAAACGAAAAATTTTGCCGTGTTTTTCGTTTTCGTTACGGCGGACACATTGCATTGAAAAGAATGCTAACGAAACGAAAAATTTTCGTTTTTGTTTTGTTTTTTGTTTCGTTTCATAACAAAAACGAAAACAAAAAATGTTTTAAAAAACCCCAAAAAACGAAAATGAACCGAAACGAACCCCTAAACGACAAACGAAAAACAAAAAATTATTTTTTTGAGTCGTGCCCATCTCTACGTGACCCTGTCTTACCTCATGCATATGAAGTTGAACGCTATGCCTGCTGTAATCCGCCCCTCATTTACTATGATTGCATCTCATCAGAGCACAACAGGTTGCTTTGGAGAAACTGGGTTAAGAACTAAATGGCATACCAAGTTTCTCGTTCTCTGTCTCCAACAGAAGATGAAAATGTCTTTCAACTTTTTTCCGTGCTCCTCTAAACACTAGTGCCAAAGAAGCCGTGTTATGTTTACATGTATAATTGCCTTGATTTCTGTAAAGGAAAGTTCTGAGGATCCTACCCACAGCCCACGTAATTCCCTGCTGCTCAGCTCCACTAGAATGACAAGCCTCTAGGTTGCTCTCTTGCAAAATGACATGTCAGCCATCTCGTCTGTTTCAAAGCGCCACTGTAGCAGAGCAGCGTGTAGAAATGAGCTTAGCAATCATCTGCCGAAAAGAATTCTAATCTTATCAAGATGGGAATTGATTTTCTTCACCTTGGTGTAAGGAACTGCACAGCGTGTCCATCCAGTAGCATCAGTGGAAAGGAAAGTACAGCTGCTCAGGCAAGATTATTAGCCTAGGAAATCTGTGGCTGTGTCCATATACACGCCAATGTTGTCACTGGTACTTGTGGGCAATAAGTCCTACGCTCATTTCAGCCTCACTTGAATCTACCACCAGAGGGAGTTAGATTTTAATATACACTCAGAATTTTGGCGGAAGACAAAACCTTCAACAACCATTAATGAATGCTTCTTTTTTTGTGAGAGCTGTTATCCAGCAGTTTGAATAGAGTGCCATTTCCCCCTTTGAGATGGATATCATTTCCTGGCAACATTTATATATCATCCTGCAGCACTTAAATATAAATATTTCCCCCCCTATCTCCAGTTCCATTTCCTTTATGTTATCGCGCGTCTCTCCTTTTTGAAGAATACAGGATCATTATTGAAAACATTGGGTTATAGACTGTGGTCTTCCTTTGTTTTAATTGGAAAGATATTCAGAGTTTCTCACCGCTTGCCAAATCGAAGCAGGGACACATCTGTGCTATTATTTCTTCAAATATGCATAGATATTTTTAGGTGTTCTTGTTGTTGCCTTGTTTTGCTTTTAATTTTCACAATGGTGTACTAATATACTCTAATACACTCATTTAAATACAAGCATGCCACACCAAGATATTATGTTGCATTTCCATATTTAATAGCTGAATTCATTACCAAACTAAATTGATAAGGCGTTGAATTAGATATTTTATTAAATATCCCACTGTAAAAAGGGGGAAATGTAGTTGCTATCATATTGTGCGGCCCTTGTTGATGAGTTGAGCAGTTCATAATGCTATCATTTGCTTGGAGATAAGAAGAGTTCTTTTGTTTGTTTGATTTTTTTGAGACTTAATATATAGCTATACCAGGTTAATGTAGAAAACCACATACCGGCTGATATCCAATAGGGACTCACAACTAGAATGGTCCCTTTGACTCACTGGGGATTTTCTTATTGAGAAAAGGCATATATAAATTCCACCGACTCCATGGGTATTCACTCTTTGCCATTTACTGTTGGGTTTTAGCTGCTAATTGGTCACAACAGTCTATACTAGGAGATACAAAGGTGTATTTATTGTAAAGCAAAGCAAAAGCAACCACATTACATGTCTCCCCGTGGCCTCACTGGATTACAGTCCAGAAAAAGTCATGCTATCATAAATGTATTTGGGGTGTCCCATGATTTTTGTTTGTTTGTTTTCATGGTAAGTAACTGACAAATGCCCGTGTTTTTATATTTTCTGACTTTCCTATTTCTAACTGCCCTAAGATAAGAGATGGCCACATCAAAAAAGTTTAAAATCTTCATAAGGATAACATTACTCATGAAGTTATCTACAACCAGACTTTGGACAATGCAACATAGTTACTTTACTTCATTCTGAGTCCACATAGAATACAAATGGGTGTGTTCATATTTGGGAGGTGGAAGAGCTGTGCTTCTACTTGGTACGACCAACACTCATGAAATAATTATAAATCTTCAGAAAATGTGTACTGTGGAGGGAAGCAAAAACCTTTGTTTAAAGATAAAGCACAATATTACTTCCAGGTCACCTCACTCTTTGCATACTTCAGTATTTCACCATCTGTGTTGCACCAGGAAACGAAGCTCTCAGTACTTTGATAGTTTCTAGTACTGTGTTATCTGGGAGCAGGGCCATGGCAGCTGGACTTCTTTTCTTGTGAGATGGAAACATTTCACTACTCATCCCAAGGAGCTTTTTCTGTCTGAGAAAAGTTGGTGGGAGGCTTCCAATTTATAGTCTGAAAAAGCTCCTTCGGTGGACAGTGGCCTAAATAGGCTTGTTAGATGGACAATGGCTGCTGTGCTCAGACTCTGGAACTCCCTCCCAGTGGAAGCCAGGACTGCCCCATATCTGCTGTCTTTCCTAAAATAGGCAAAGACCTTTCTCTTCAGGCAAGCTTTCCCTGAATAAGGGACTACCTACTGTGCCTTTTAATCAATCTACCATACATGGAAACACAGACTCTGTGTTTATAACCACTTATAACTTTGTGTTTATATCTCTCCTAGTGTGATTGCATTGGCATTATGTTATCAATTGTTAGTTTTAATGTTGCCTTCTAATGCTGTAAGATACCCCCCAATTCCCTGTTTCTCAGACTGAATATGTCTTAATTGTAATGGACTGTATATTGTCTCTCTTTACTGTAAGCCGCCTTGGGTCCTTTTCCAAGGAGAAAGGTGGGGTAAAAATACTCAAAAATAAATAAATAAATAAAAATGGTCTGGGGTGTATGAAAGTCACACCTGTGCAACCTTTCCCAACACCCATTAAGTATGATTAGTTAGCAGTGACCTTCCTGGTGGAAGTGTGAAGTGCCTCTGATTTGTTTGGGGATTGATGATAAGACAGCATGATAAATGGGAGACAGATTGTTCTCACGTCCCTCAAACGAGTTGAGAGGGATTTTCTGTACACACATGTTGGTTTCCCTGACTCTTCTCTCAGCCCACTTATCTTTGTCTAATATGTTTGCATCTTCATCTTTGAATGAGTGTCTTTTCACCTTCAAATGATTCTAGTCCTGAGCTGTTGCCCCTCCTTTGTTGGGACATCCTCCAGTTTAGTGCAGTTTGGTTTATCCAATGTAGAGCACTGCATACTCCTCACTACATTGGACCACATATACCAGTGGTTTCCAATCTGGGGGTCTGGACCCCTTTGGGGGGTCAAATGACTATTGTTGCCATGGGCCAGTGAAGAAAAAGGCAGAAATGTTTTGGGTCTGGAGGAGGCAGGGGGAAAAGAGTGAGTTACAGCTTGATAGATTGGAGGGGATGTCAGTCAATGGCACCGGAGGCTGCGATTGGCTGAGGGTGCCTATAGAGGGAAGTTCTCCATGGCACCTGTGGCACTGGCCTGCCTGCCAAAGGGGGCTTGTGGCCTCTTCCAAGCAGGGCAAGGGGTCACCACTGCATGAGGAACTGTATTAAAGGTTTGTGGTATTAGGAAGGTTGAGAACCACTGGCTTATACTATATTGCTCATCTTATGCTTTGGGGTCTGGACTTTTGGGTGGACGAATCCCTCCCCTAGAGTGTTTCTGGGTTTGAAGTGAACAGCTATGTAGTGTTCGTGAAAAATCATTTTAAGCTTTTCAGACACATCAGCCATGTAAGAAATTACCAGGTTATTCTGTCAGCTCTGGGTCTGGGAGGGGAAACTGCCTTGTTGAAGGCCCACTTTGGATATCCACAAAACTTAAGCGCTATATTCAGATGCCTGTCTTCCTTCTTCTTGACTTCTTTGGAGGTGGGGATGTTCTCTGCTCTGTGGGTTAGAGTCCTGATGACTCCTAATTTGTGTTGTAATGTGTGGTGGGAGTCGAACAGTAGGTACTTGCTCAGTGTGTGGGTTTCCTTTAAATTTCTATTTCTGAGTTACAACCAGATCCTATGATAACTGTGCACTCCAGGAAAGCCAGCCGGTGGTCTTTGGTGAACTTGGTATTTGGGTCCCCTGTGTTTATGTGTGTTGTAAAGGGCTGTACTTCCTGGGTGATATCTGAATTTCCAGGTTCATTTTCCCCACCTGCTTTCCACTGCCCCGTCACTGCCCTAACTGCTGCCACCACCTCCTCTGCTGCCACTGGACACTTTTTAAAAAAAAGATGTGGGTGGCAGTGGGTGACCCCCTTTCAAAAAAAGCTCTGCTGCATTTTTGTTTGTTTGTTTGTTTGGTTTGTTGGTTTTGGTGTTGTTGTTTTCCTTTGTTTTTTACCAGTGGCCTGTTGAACTGATTTGTGTTAGTTTGAAACAGGCTTGGAAGTTCATGGTTTGTGGACAAACAGGATGATCTCCCATTTTGCTGCTTCTGTGCCCATCTCTCGTTGAAATTCATGAGGATGGAGCTGATACCTGTTGCCCCTCTTCTGCTTTCACATTTGGAGCTGGTTTCTTTATTCTTCATCACAGGAAGAGTACGGAATGAATGCATTAAGGCAATCTAGTTTTCTAACATTTTACTGGGCCATGTCTTGATGAAAGAGATACAGATTCTTAAGTATCTGCTCGGTCTTTAAAAACTGACAAGGTACCTTTGGGCAAATCTGTTTCCCTGCCATCCTAATCTCCTTTGCAAGGTGACTGTGAGGGTACAGAAAGACAGATTATATTGATGCCTGGAAACACAGTCCTAGAAAGCATTTTAAAAAATTATGAGGACAGGAAATATGAATATTCAGCAGAAATAGAACTGACTGTGTGCTAGATTTACTCTTGGGTACTGAAAAAACAGATGATGCTGGTTTTAGAAAGACAGCTTCCCTGTAATAACATTTCTCTTCTCCCTGTTCTGTGCTATCATGGGATAACTTGATGAATGTTATGGCAAGGGTTTTCTTTGAGGTGCTTGATTCATAAGTGCCTAACCCTTCAGCTAAATTTATATGGAAAAAAATCACAAGACTCTGCCTGTGGTTCCTAAAACGTTGTGTTATGTTGGCTGTGTACTTGTGCGGTGTTAAGTGTGAAGATGGAACGCGCTTCTCTCCGCAGAGACAAGTGTGACAGTAATAACACTTGCCTTTCATGATCAAGACATAGGAAGCAGAACAATTCCCCTGAACCTTTCAAATGCTGCCTTCCTGCTTCTTGACTGCAGATATTTTTGTTTTGCAACAGAGCCGTGACTGTCTGAAGCTGGGCCCACCTGCAGAGGGAGAGGTTGTTCAAGTAAAGTGGCCAGATGGGAAACTTTATGGCGCCAAGTATCTTGGAACCAACGTGGCTTATATGTACAATGTAAGTTAAATTTACTGACCTGTGTATTGGAAATCTTCACAGACATATAGAATTGTACAGCTGGAAAAGTACCCAAAAGGCCAAGAAGGGAATCTGCTTCATTTAGTTGTTCCCTCATTCCATTACTCAGTGGCCAAAATCCTGCTGGGGTTTGTATAAAAGTTACGTCATGTGCCATGGCCAACTGATGATGTGCTGATGCTCATCTCTCCATTGCATCGTCAGCCATATCACCAGGCCCATGACCAAGACATGCCCGGACACCTCATCAGTTAGATGCAATTAGCCATGAAAACAAGCTATGCAGACCTTACACAAACCCCAGTAGGGTTCTGGGCATTATGTTGAAAAGAACATTAGTTGGAAAAATTCTATAAAAGTTCTTAACCAAGTGTTGCAGTTGGTCTGATTCATTTTGAATTGTTTTGGAGTGCAAAACAGAACCTGTGTGCAGATGTTGTTAGGAAGCAAATTTTCAGTGGACATTGAGAGAAACTTTGTGGAAGAAAGACACAGGATGTCCGGACTGGGTTGTTAAAGATCCTTAAGCAGAGGCTGAATAATCTGTACTTAGGGTTGCTATTGCTATATCCTGCATTGCACGTCCTTTATTAAGTGCGGGCTTAATGCGGATGATCTTCAAAACCTCTTCCAGTTCCATGATTCTATGAAAAGACATTGTAGGAGTTTTTTTAAAAAAATTTCCCTGGAACCTGTCTTCTTTATTCTTTTTCACCTCTATCTTTGGCAGCTGACAGCTTTGCTTTCAGAGTTGGGGGGAGGGGGGAGATTTAGTCGTGCAGAAAATGTGCAAGATTAGTGAAGCAGAGTTTTTGGTTTTTTTAAAAATGTAAAATTAGACTATGACGTTAGGCCCAAACTGTATGCTACAGATAGAGTAATTAAAAAGAGGGAGTTCCTTAACAGCTAAGAGTGCCTTACTGTCAAAATATAGGATTTTTTTCATGCCTTCCACAGCATGCCTATCTTATTAACAATATCCTTATTTTCTATTAGTAGTAACAGTGTATGCATAAATAGGTCAAATGGGTAACAAGAGAGCTACGGTTACCTGTCTGCGAGTACAGTGTGAGCCCTTTCTTCTGTTATAATGAAATCATGCTAAAAAAGAAATACTGGAAATAGTAAGAGGATTATATACTGTCTGAAAGATGGCATTTTTGATGCAATTTAAACTTATAAGCCATAAAGTTTCAGTGATGTTCTCGAGACATTTCTGTGTGTGAGATGAGAAAAGGAGAGTTCATGATCAAGGACTACCTTCATATTGCCTAGGACAGATTCACATATCACAAGTCTGTGACAAAAAGATAGTTTTGTAATTTAACTGCGGGTAACAAAGCCTCACTCGCCCCCTTTCCCTTTGATAGTGGGTGATTTGCATGGCAGGAGGGCGGGGAATGAAAAGTCTTACTAGTAATTACAAACTTTTTCTAGGTCTAACAAGTAACACCAAGATGGTAATGAGTAACAAGTAGTTTTTCTTTGTAATCTCTTTGGTTTACACACAAAGGGTTCTACATCTGCAGAGGGGATTGTCTGGAATACTCTAGAAATGAGCAACTGAGATGGGGAATCCTGCCCCACCTTCCTAATCTGCATGACCTGGAGTGCTTCAGTCTGAGCCTCTCTGTTCCTTTTCATTTGCTGCCAGACCAACATGGTTTGGGATCTTTTGAGCTTTTCTTCGCACTTATTTCCTAATTTCTTCCATTGTTTCCATGGGCACTGTCCATGCTGATGACCTTAATAGTTGTATTTAAAAGGTGCAGCAATTGCAGTGGGAGGATTGCATCGTCAGAGAGCCGTTTGAGGTGTCTCCCCTGTCTTGGTGAGGGCCACCTTTCTCAGGCCTGATACATCTGCCAAGCATGTCCTTAGGTTCCGTCAGCCATGTCTGAGGTTTCCTTTGTAGGAGAGGTCCCTCAAGATGGCTAGCCAGGCAGCTTACAAACATGCTGTACCTATAGCTTCCACAAGCATGTGTCAGAGACCCGCCAAAGCATAGATCCTACCAGCAACCTTAGTTCAATCTCTTGTCCATCTCTTGTCCTAATGCACCTTTTGATCTTTTCTAAGCCCGTTTCTGCACCTAGTCTAATCTCCTTGGGTCTGTACTGATCTTAAGTCTGGGTATTAACATTCTTGCACTGATTGATGTTAGTTACCTGTTATGGAGGACATCCTCTGGGCTGCCTCTTTTTCTGAACAGGAGATCCTTGAGCAAACACCGTCCAATATTTAGGGACATAGTATTGCTTCTTGGGACCATGATGATTTTTGGAAACAGTGAGAACAATGGGACTGAGAGAGTGGTGACTTTTACTAGAGTTAAGGGTGAGGTGCCTCCTCTAAGTCTAACTGATCTCAGTCATTCCATCTTGGAATGGGATTGATCATTTTATCTAGGTTTCATATGGTCACTTTGGCTTCTCTTCTGCCCCCTCCTCATCAGGATAGCTGATTTGTATCCATAGATCTAAAGGAGGCTTATTTTCATATCACAATTCAGCTGTCCTACAGGCACTACCTTCACTTTGCTTTGGAACACAATGTCTTCTAATTCAAAGTACTCTCCTTTGATCTTATTTGAAACCTTAGACTGCAAGTGAACAAGGAAAGCTCCCTTCTCTTGCCTATCCAGTACAGTGGTATCTCTACTTACAAGTTTAATCCATTCCGAATGCACGCTCTTAAATTGAACAACTCTTAAGTAGAACAGCCCTATCTTAAAAATCAAATAAATAAATAAATAAATAAATAAATAAATAAATAAATAAATAAAATTGTATGTAGAGCAGACCGCACCTAACATTTGTAAGGCAGCAGTTCAATGTTTTATCACTCTTAAGTTGAATTGCTCTTAAACTGAGCCACTCATAAATAGAGGTACCACTGTATATTGGATTCAGTATGACTCTTACCTTAGCAGTGACACCATGTGATCTTTTTAGTACTGTATTTGTATACTTACTGGTTTTAACTTTAATGTTGTCCTTTAATGATATGAGCCCCCCTTTGGGTAATCTTAAAGGCAAAACGTAGGATTAAAATATTTTTAAATAAATAAGCAAATAATTTAGTTATTAGTCTCCCTTTTGTAGGTGTGATAGGGCTCTATCACATATCCTTTAAAATGCTGATTAAATTTCAAGATAAAGCGTTTCAAAAAAAAATGGTTATGCCCCCTTTAGCGAGTTTTCCAAGAGCTACCGGAGAAGTTGGGAAATTTTTGCTCCAGTAAAAAATGTGAGCTAGAAGTCTGTGGGAGATTGCATATGATCCGTTTTTTGGCTTTTTCCCTCATCTAGCCCCGACCAGCTCGTCCTGGAGCTCATGGGCGCTTTATTTTAAACAAAAATCATTTCCCCTCCCCCCAGCGCTGATCAGCTGGCCTTCGGGCTGTCAATGCTGTTTATTTTATTTTATTTTTATTTTTTATAGTGCCACCTGCTGGCCCTGGGGCTGGTCTGCACTTTTATTAAAAAAATTATTGTACATGGGAATGGTGATCCCACATCTTCAGTCACGTGACCAAGAAAGAAGAAAAAGCCGGACTTTCACAATATCCAGATCTTCCCCCAGGTGAGGTAGAGGCCATAGAGACCACAAAAAGAATACTGTAAATAACTGATTCTTTAAGTTGTTATCTGTGAACTCATGCAACTATCTACCTCCCCTCTTGATAATACTTAGTTATGCTTTGTCATTTGGTAGTGGATTAGAATTGAGAATCTCAAACTGAGATGGACTGGGGTTATGTGCAGTAAGATAGTGGGGCAGGATTTCCCCACTTAAATGCTCAGGTCTAGAATGCTCCAGACAATCCTCTGCCTAGGTGCAAGAACCCATTTCTGTGAATTCACAGATGAACTCTTGATAGAACCAATGTGGTTCTATCAGGAGGAGGAGGAGGAGGAGGAGAGCGAGGGATGCTCAAAAGTTACTTCTAAGCATTTTAACACATTTAAACAGGAATTTTGTCAGGTTTTATATAATTCTGTTTTCATTCCTGTATGACAAGAGAAGTATTCTCTGTGATTGATTGCAATAATGACACCAATAATGACAACCTGACTGCTAATAAGTGACAGAGCAAGTTTCTTTCAGAGTGCAATTTTTATTATCATGGGCCAAAGCAGCTAAAGAAAAGTTTAATGGATGAAGTGACTGACACGGAAAGGGTTCCTTTTTTCCTTTCTTTTTGTCTGTTCTCTGATAGAGTCCACTGTTCTTCAAGGGTACTTCCTAAGGAGGGGGGAGCCCCTAGAAATACCAGCAGAATAACGTGTAGTTTGCCTCCATGTATATAGTTAGGTCTCAAATATCAGGCTCTTTGTCAGAGCAATTTATACATAATGAACATCTCAATGTTCTTTTTTTTCCACATGCCAGGGTAGTTATGTGATGAGCAGTGTATCAGGCCCAAGGGGATTTACAGATCTGTATGAAATAGAGATGGGCACGAAACGCCAAAATTGTGTTCGTTTCTGTTATTCGGCCCCTGGGCCCCCGCTTCATTCCGTTATTTCGATTTTCGGTGTGGCCGCAGGGAGCCCTCCTGCCGGGACCAGGCGCCTCCGGAGCTGGCGTTCCAAGGCAGGGGCGGCCAGCACAGCTTCCAGCGGCCCCTGCCCTCTTGAAGAAGCGCCTGGGGACAAAAGGGGTCTGGCGGCAAACCGAGCAAAGGCACCTCCTGAGTCCTGACCGGCAAGCACCCGGCTCCAGCTGCATACACAGCTCACGGCTCCACACACGTGGGGCAGCTTAAGGGCGCCCGCCTCGTGCGCCTCCTCATCCCGGAAAAAGAAAGGGGGGGAAGCCGCCCACCAAACCTCGCGAGTCGCAAGTTACTAGGCTTTGCACAAAGCCGCCCTTCCGCCCACATACTTATCAAGATCCGCCCTTTCCCCCTGCCTCGACTTGTGCAGAGGGCCCTCGGAAGACTCCAACTCCCAGAATTTTCTCTCTGGCTCTCCGCTGCACCTGAATATCTCCTGTAACTGTTTTCTGGAGCGAGGAGGAGGAGGAGGGCGAGGGATGCTGGGCGCGAGAGAGCCAGCAAGGGAGATGAGGCGGGGAGGGAGCGGCACTCGTGCAGAGGGCTCCTTATGCCTGGGAGAGCCCCCGCCAGCCCCGCCAGCCCCTGCTGCCACTGCCTTCTTTCCCACCGGGCCACCGAGGCAAATGGGTGCAGCTGAATGTCGGCAGCACGATCTTCCTGACCACCTGGCAGAAATCTTTCCTCTGCCGCCTCTGCCAGGGCGAGGACTCCAGTCAGACTGCCGGTAAGCAAGCACGCTTCCACCAGGCTGGAATTGCCTTGGGGCAGGCAGAGGCAAAGACGAGGCTCATTCCGGCGGGTGGGGTGGGGTGGGGTGGAATTCCTGATGGTTGCCGTGCCCGGGCTTTTTTTCCCTGGTTGCCATGGCACCGGAGCTCTGGACCAGCACCAGGCCATTTCATCGTGCACTGCCATTAACAAAAGAGAACAGTAATGAAGGTAATTTTCTTGTTTTTGTTCGTTTTGTGCCTAAACTAGCGCCATGGTCGTTATTTGTTCCGTTACGTAACGGAACGAATAACGGATAATGGAATTAATAAAAAAGTCATTTCGTCCCCATCTCTAATATGAAAACAAGAAAATGGATGGCAGATCTGTCCAGACCATAACTGCCTAAACAACTGTCACAATTTTTCTAAGCATCTTCACCTTATACATGCTGGTGAATATGTGTAAACTCAACTGCCTTTGAGTGGATATTGGAACCATCAACATTGAGTGCCTTATAATTTTGCTGGTGTGTTCCTTTTTAATATGCATATGTGAGCATATGAAGATGACTAAATTACCCGTGTACCTAATCAAATGCTTTCCAGCAATTCCAGTTAAACCACTAATTCGTGATATCCTAATGCAAGCAAACCACATGGAGAGAACTAAATAGCAAATGTTACTGACATAATATTACAGTAGTGGCTTTTTTTATTATTATGTGCACATATCTCTTGGGGCTGATATAAATTAATATAGACAGTGATTGACAAACGTACTGGTCTGGAGTTTGCCAACTGAAGTCTGGTTCAGATTTGGACTCATTAGACATAATCTATTGACACTCCCTGTCATAACCTCTTATTGAATGACTTGAAGGAACCATTACTTCTTATTAGAACCTAACTATTTGAAATACTCTATTTTTCAGCACTGGAGAGCAGGGGGCTTTCAATTAACTGGGAATGATGGCAGGCACATGAGTAAATCCTTTGTGGAAGGCACGTAAATGCATAACAAGATGGTTTCCTTGCTGCATCTTCTTTTGCCTCAATTTGATTATTTTAAAGAAAGCAGCTCCCTTTCAAAAGAAAATTTATGAAGCTATGGAGGGGGAAGAGAGCGAAGACAGACAGGCTTGTTAAGGAAAGGGAGAATGATGCACATTATCCTATATAATATATTATTGGGTCAAAATTTGTTCCTTTATTAGGCCACTGGTATCTTATTACAGTAACCCCCCGCCTATCACGGGGGTTAGGGACCCGACCTGACCCGTGATAATTGAAAGTCTGTGATATGTGGATGCACAGTTGGGTCGGGCTTTGGGGGGGCGTCTGGGGCCTCTTGTACTTACCCCAGGTCTCGCATTGCCCCGAACGGGCCTCCCACAGCCTTCCCAGGCCCCTCAAAGTCTCCAAAAGGGCTTCCCCACAAACCGGAAGTGACTTCCGGAAAACAGGAAGTGACCTCTGGATTGCTTGAAAACACTTTTAGGGCCTCTGAGGGCCTTTCTGAACATGTCAGAGTGCTCAGAAATGCTTTTCTGTGAACCAGAAGTTGGGTGGAAACATGCAATTCAAAAGTTTTTTTTTTAAAGGCACACTGAAAAGTGGAGAAAGTGAAAGTTAGAGTTCCATATCAGGAAGAGACTAAGGTGGGATGAGATTATGAAAAAAAAAGGAGTTGGGCTTTACGGATTCCACCCCCCGTCCTCCCCCAAGCTACGCTAGTGATTGGTTAGTCTGCACTAGCCCATGACATGCACACAAACTGAACACTGCATACCTATAAAGGCAGAAATATAGTTACATTCATGTAATTAACCTGCTTCAAAACTGAAGCAGGGTAATTATATACACTCTAAATAATAAATAATACTATAAGTAGGGCCTGAAATATTGCATTCTTACACCCATGAAGTTGGAGCATGCCACGTAGCTGAGTGTAATCCCAGTCTTTGTTTCCACATGGTCTTGATGGGGCTATAGTACAAGATTTATGTCTTCCCACTGGGTTCACATAAATTATAACTGATATGCCATTTAACATTTTAAAATGAATTGGATCATGAACACAAAAAAACAGATGTCAGTATCTGGCTGTTGAAAAGTGGTATCAAGAAACTCATTCGTAGCTTCTGGAAGATGCACCTAGTGCAGTAGCAGCAGAATAATTTAGAATTCCCCACAGCTAGCTGTATTCTCTTTCTCATTTTCTGGTAAAGGGGTTCATACTGGATTAGATCTAAGCCTAAGCATGATAAAGCTTTTCATCTTCTCAACAGACTATTTTAAAGAGGCTCCATCAGATTCAGTATAATTGTGTTAACTGGCATTTCCGTTAGTATCACTCATACCTTCTTCCTTTTTGACAGACGTCTTCCACAACCTTGAAAACAGAAAGATTAGTTCTTATCACTTGGAAAATTAGAGGCAAATACATTAAGCTCTTCGGCATGCTGCATAACTATTTGTATATAGTTGTACTTTTGATGTAAGCTTCCCACCTGTTCTACAAGGTAGAGAATGTTCCCATATATTTTTCCTTGACCCGCTAGCTGCCACTTAAGTCAGGGCTTAAAAGTTGCTAACATTCTTCATCCATACTATTGTACAATTTGGAGGAATATTTTGGGCACCAGGTAAAAGATGGAATGGGACAGATAGGGTAGAACAGCAAGGTGTTAATGAATACTGGTGCGAAAACTAGCAAGATGGGATGGGTACTTTTAAGAAATTGAACCCACCAAAAATTACTTTTCCATTAATGGTTCAGTGCTTCTCAATCTGCAGGAATATGATAGTGTGTGTGTGTGTGTGTTGTGTCGTTACAGTCGTGACCGACTCTTCGTGACTCCAACTTCCAAGTAGAACAAACCAACCAAATTCATGACACACATGTTACTAGATAAGGCTGATGCAACAAACCATAAAACATGCCCAGGAACAATATGCTAATCCATAAAAATCCATGTTCTGCCAGTCAGGAACAGTAGCATTTGAGTACAATAAGCCATCCGGTTCAGGCAGAAAATCTACGTTGTGCCAAACAGTCTGAAATAGCAATGCTTGAATAGGCTAAACCCGCCAAGTAGTGACACGTGACCGGAGGAAACTGATGCAGAAAGCCACAAAACAGGAAGAGGGACCACATTCTGGTATCTGTTCTGGATAGAAAAGCTGAGGTCCAGGGAACAGAATTGAATAAAAACCTCCGAGTAAGACAATCCAGGAAATGTATCCATCCCATTAAATTAGAGAGACTAGGTTTAGAGTAGACTTGGAGCAATAACTTGGGTGTAAGAAAAGCAAGTCTTATTCACCAGTTGTAAAGAGCTCAATGGGAGTTATTCGGCAAGCCACAAAACATTTATGGGACTACATTCTGTTGTCTAGCATTTTTGTGTAGCACAGGGTTTGGGGCTGGAATAGGTACCACAATATGACTCCTATGCAATGTCTTCATATATTTCTTCAACTTTTATATTGCCTGTTTAGTACAAGGCATTACTTGGGGCAGTTAACAAACAAATACAGCAAATATAATATATAAGCTTAAAATAAACAGTATATAATAAACAATATAATAGCAGCAAAATAAATCAATAAATAATATTAAACAAATCCACAAAGTTCAACTTACATTTTATTATGTTTGAATGGTTAATTTACATTTTATTATGTTTGACTTGTTAATTTGCATTTTATTACGTTTGACTGGACTACTGAG
Source organism: Phrynocephalus versicolor (assembly GCA_023846285.1). Taxonomy (NCBI): domain Eukaryota; kingdom Metazoa; phylum Chordata; class Lepidosauria; order Squamata; family Agamidae; genus Phrynocephalus; species Phrynocephalus versicolor. The sequence continues at coordinate 29,758,137 of JAHTLZ010000237.1, read as the reverse complement.
AAGAGATACTACAGATTTTTGGCCCAGAAAAAGGAGTGGAATATGGCTCCTGTAGATGATTTGTGGCTAGTTGCATTCCTTTTTGTAGGTTTGCCCTATTTGGAAGTTGCCATTCTATGCTCTTTTCTGGAATATAGGACTTTGGAGAAGAAAATATACCAGGATGTTCTTTTCAGTCTGACGTGGCTTGTTGATTTACCTTTTTGAGCATGGTATGAGCAGTGAATGAGGTTGGATTTTCCTACTCAAAAGTCACTGTTTGAAGCTGTTGGATTCTCCCTCTTCCAGAAATATGGATTGGCACCAAAATGTCCGGGGATTTTTTAGGCTTGCTGAATCAGTCTCCTCTAGTCACACGTGTTGTGAATTCATTTGGTTTATCCCACTCAGAAGTTGCCATTCAGTTCCTCCCAGAATGCGCCCTGAAATGTGGTCCCTATGGACATATTCAGGCTTGTTGCATTAGTCCCTTCTGTTCTTCAGCTTTTCCTTGGACTCCTGTCTGCTTGAAGCTGCCATTCTGGGTTCTTGGTACAGTATGTATTTTGTGCCCAGAACATGTAGTAGCGTGTGATTCCTGGGGATGTTCTGCTGCTACCATCCCTCTTCATTAGTCATGTGTATTAATCATGTGTATTAATATATCATCATCATGAATATGATTAGTTTATTGTCTTTAGAAGTTGTCGTTCAGGGGCATTCTGTTCTGTTTTGGCTGGTTTTGGTACATGACAGGGTTGTTAAAAGAGTGGTGTTTGAGAGGTTTGATTTCTAATGTGTGCCAGTCAAATCTCACTAGTTTTGGTATCAATTTTTTTATTAACACATGTCCTTTCCATTCTAAGTTTTGCTTAATTCCAATATTTTCTATGTGCTGCAAATGGGTTTATTGGATGGCCTTTCCAACTCTTGGCTCAGCAAGAAAAATTCAACAGCAAAGAGTCCTGCGGCACCTTAAAGATAGATATCAATTGACACAAACTTTGCGGGACTGGGGATTCCAGACACAGATGTCAATTGTCAAATAACGTTTGTTCATCTTTAAGGTGACACAATATTCTCTGTTGTCATGTGCTACAAGAGACTCAACATATTATATGGAACAGGAACTCTTGTTCATGACATGGCTGGATTTCAGAAGACATATTTCTAATGGATGTATCCACATAGTTTATACTTCCTTCCCTGCATTTATACACCCAGACCTGAATAAATGTTGTAGAAATGTTATACGGTCTCATCCATCAAGTGTTGCCAAGAAAGGAAAACACTTTTATGCATAGACAGGTTGAATACATACTAAAGTTAACCTTTCACATGAGATTTGCTAACTGAAAATGGTAGATGGTTTATTGCTTAATGGACTGCACACTGTCTGCTAAGGAACACATTATTTGAAAATAAATAGTCTTAAATGTCTTCTTATACTATTTCCCTAAATCATTTTTACAACTGTAATACTGATTTTTAAATGTGCTACACTGTTTCTTTTGTGCACCTTGGACACCCAAAATATTTGGCTCATTTTGCAATCTCATATGATAACAGAAACTCAAAGTATGCCTATAATGACAGTAATCTGAAGAATCTCTTTATTTTACAATTAGGTGGAATTTGAAGATGGTTCTCAAACAGCAACCAAAAGGGAAGAAATCTATACACTCGATGAAGAACTGCCCAAAAGAGTGAGAGCTCGATTTGTAAGTATTTTCAGAGAAGAAATAAGTACTAGAAGATGACACAGAATATAGCCAAGCCAACCTTGCCATGCTTTGAACCTCTCCACAATTTTCTTTAAAAAAAAAATCAGGGCCGGCATGACTTCTCTGCATGACGTCTAGATCTGGGCTTGCATAGAGTGACAGTTCAGACTTTCTAGATCTGGAGCTTTAATCTAGATCTAATGGTGCCATCTTCCCTGTCTACAGAGCAGGTGTGAGTTCTCTGTTCTTTTTCATTCGCTTTCATTTGCAAGAGTATTTCTTTCCTCAACAAAAATCCTCTTCCTTTAATTCCCTTCTTCTATTGTGGTAGTTTTTAAATTCCTTTGTCTTCCAATCCTTCTTTTAGTGTTTTCTTTCTTGCCTAAGATCTGTGACCTTCAAGGTCTTGGGACTTTTTAAAGCACTCCTCCAAATGTGGAGAGAAGATTCCTTTCATCGACCCGTAGAATTCTTTTTTTTTTTTTTTTTTTTTTTTGTCCTGGTGAGCAGGCCAATGTTGTAGCTTGCAATTTTTGTCAGGGTTTTCTTCTCAGATAGAACTGTAGCACCTGTTGGATATTAGGAGTTTGCATTCCCTCCAATGGTACCATTAATTTGCAAATGACCTGGAGTCCTCAATGTGAGGGCTATGATGATCTGCCATTACTACTGAACGGTGACAATTTATAGATTTAACAGGTGGCTCAATACTGGCCATAGTTGTGAATATAATCTCCATGATATGCCAGTAAAACCTGAAAGGAAAAGAGGCTGAATATAGCCAATGAGCTTAAGCCCAAAAAGACACCCATAAATTCAGTCTGTATCATGTCCAACGTCCTCTGCTGGTCATGGACCCTAGTAATAACAAACTAAACTGAACATTGCACATTTCTATTGTTGATATCATGGAGAAATAAAAACTGCCCTTGATAATCTGGTTTCAGAGATTTGGGGTTTGGAGCCCTATCTTCTGAGTCCAGTTCAGCAGAGTTCAGCTCCTAAAATCCACATATCTCAGAAGAAGAGGTAGGGAAGATTCCATTCAGGCTGAGCTGCTTGAACCTGTGGTGCTCAGTCAGGTTGAAAGCACACTAGCAATTACCCCAGCTGGGGCATCCTAATCACGTAACAGTCACTATGCTTCTCAAATCCAGGCCTTTTCTTTCATCTTACTTCTCTTTGAGGGTATCTGAAGATTATTATTGGTATCATTCCAGTTTCTCAGGATAAGATGTTTCATCAACTCCTCCCTCCCCCAATAAGGCCAGCACCTGAATCTGATGGGGAGGAAGCCTTACTTCAAGCAGCCTTTTCTATTTGCATTGCAAATCACAGCATCTATCTGGTTAACTATTAAATGTTCCTATGAAATAATAAGGATATAGCCTTGACAATGGACCACCATCCAGGGGGTGGGGGAGCTTGCTTATTATCTTTTCCCTTGTAATGCGTAATGTCTCTATAGCGACTGTGCTCAACCTTTTTTTGGCCGTGGCCATAAACACAGTATGAAAGAAATCTAGGCTGAATCAGGGTTGTAGAACGAACCTTATAAGGTGATATGTGAAGAATTGTTTTCAGTCTGTGGCCCCCTTCAAATGTGCCAGGGCCCCTACTGAAATGGCTGCTCTAGAGGACAACATCTGTCTTCATTTGAAGCTATAATCTCTGTGCAAGATCTCAGAAGAACTTTTCCTTTAGGGGAGACCACTTTCTGCTGTTTTCTACTAGGTGAATGTACACACCTACCTGCCTTTGTACTCTTTCTGTTTGAGTGGCCATCTACGCATCATCTGGCCCATAATTCCCCCTATCTTTCACACATGCCTAACAAATAGTTATCATTCTTCTGTGTCATCCACTTTTTTTTTTAAGAGGAACAATGAGCTCATGCATTATACTATAGGTGGGCAGACAGGGCTATTGACCAGATCTTGAAGATTATAAAGTTTAGCTCTGTGCAGGTACAAACCCATAAATGTAAATGCACAAAAGATCCCTCAGAGGACAACCATTCTGGGCAAGCCGTCTGTGTCATTCCCTGGGACACAGGGGATTCCACCTGCCTGAAAAACAGCAATATTAAACCCTGTGCTGCCTCCTCCTTCTGCCATAATATTATTATGCGTTCGTTGGATCCCTGAGAAATTCCAAGGGTAGGTCTTTAAGTTTCAGCTTCCTTTTGATACGAAAGCACTGTAAATGTACAGCGTCTTCCTAGTGTTTGCTTTTCCTCCCACCAAACCACCCAGAGTTCCCTTTGAGGGAAATTGGCCACAGTATAAACATAAATAAATAAATAAATAAATAAATAAATAAATAAATAAATAAATAAATAAATAAATAAATAAAAGTAGCACATTAGGAAGCAAATATGCTGATTCCCACACTGGCTTCACAAATAATAATAGCTGTTGCAGTCCACCCTAAGGCTGCATATCACTTCAGCTAATTACAGATAAACTTCCAGCTTTTTCTAAATTTAAATTTGCCAACTGCCTTAATTTCTCTCCTACACCTGCTGTACAGTCTCTATAGGTAAATTCCTCACGTGGGAAAAATAATCCACAGCTGTTAAAGAGCATAAAATCCATCTGTCAAATACTTTCCTCCTGTGTACTGACACTTTGGGCAACATCTTGGGCATAGATTTGTTTGTGGCACCAGAAATCATGGCAGTGTTTTTAATCAGAACAAGATGTTGTACTTTCATATCTCTTGTGTCATCCACCTGTAGAGAAAGAGAATTAAGGTCATTTCTCCAATAGATGGTGATATATTAAGAACATCTCATGACTGAACTACCTTAATGAGAGATGTCTCTGATGTACACATTTCAGTGTTTTAAAATTGGAAGTTCTAGACATGCTATAAATCTGTTTTATTATTGCATTATATTAGGCTAAAGAAACCACTCTAGAATTGTAGAAATGTGAGAGGTGGGTAATACCTTTTTATTGGCCCGCTCTAAAATTATACAGATTGCAAGCTTTCATGGAGAAAACCCCGCTGCTTCAGACTCAGCACAACCCTTTCATGGATAGTACAAAAAAGAATTGTAGAGAAGAATTTTTAAAATGAAGTTACATGTCATGTACTGCCTAGCAAATCATATGGCCACAGAGATCTGTTTCCTGACGTTGCCAAGGCTGAGTGGCCGCGTGTGGTACATCCATCTGAATCCGTGGCCAAGATGGTCCTTTGTGCCTCCACCAGTACCACAAAACTATGGAGCCTGTATGGAGTAGTGCTGAACTTTTTCTCCTGTACCAACTCAGTCTGCAGGTGGAGCCATACTCCTTTTAAAAAATGAAGGCACAGACATCAAGAGCATCAAGCAGATGTCTAGAGTCACTTATCAGACGAGCAATATGATATCATTACCATGAACTCATGGAACATGATAAGAATCAATTTGATGGTTATCTCTTGGCCGGTTGAAGAACGTTCTTGGTTGTTTAAGAACATTCTAAGATGTACATTTATTTCAAGATACTTGCTTACCCTAAGGTAGAAAACTCTTCCTATAGGATAGGGCTTCCATGTATTCTCCCTAGGTGGAATTAACTGCATACTGAATGTCTGTTTTTAGTCTACAGCTTCTGATATGAGATTTGAAGATACATTCTATGGAGCTGATATTATCCAGGGAGAAAAGAAGAGGCAAAGAGTATTAAGCTCCAGATTCAAGAATGAATATGTGGACGACCCTGGGTACCGCAGCTTCCTGAAAGCCTCCTTCCTGAAGAAGTGTCAGAAACGAGTCTAAGGGACAGGGTGAACTCACGCTTGCCTGCTGTTTTTCTTTTCGTGTGTGTAGGAGATGACACACATATGTATAGGAAAGAAAGATGTATTTTGTCATCACCAAGTATTTAGCTTTTGGATGAAATACTCTTGGGCTACCAGGAGTTTTTTTTTTTTTTGACAAATTGCTTTAGGACTGTAGGGCCTCCTTGTTTTTAGGACCTTATTTACTATACCATTTTAAAAGGTGTGTGTGTGTGGGGTCTGAGTCAACTTAAGGACTGATGCAATTATCTTATTGAGATGAGAGGCCCTCTCAAATAAAAAGCATAAAGAATCACACTCCATTGCTTTGTTACCCTAAGTCTTGTTGTCCTCTTAGTCTTTCCACAGAGAGCATAAGTTACAATGATTTGTATATTTTCCATAAATTCCTCCTTTTTGCTATGAAAAACAAAATGCACATATATAGGGCATGAAGATCTGCAAATGTTAAACCGTCCTAACTTTTTACACTATTTATGCCTTTTCCTGCTTTCAGTACACTCTGGCCCAAACTCTGTTGATTGAATTGGGAACGTGGGGGCCATAGGGTGTGTGGATAAGGAGTAGATTGCTTCCTTGAAAAGAAATATTAGGGTATGGAAAGGGATAGTGTATATTTAAGGGGGGTTGGCACCTATTTTTAAACATTTTTTGTGATACTCTTGGAGAATAAACAGCAATTTGTAAAATGCCTTTAACTGTGTTTGTAAAATTAGAGTTTACATATCTTTGCTTGGCTAGTTTTGAACTAATGTAACATAGTAATATAACTTGGTCTTCCCTTTTAAAATAAGTCTACAAATGTTACAGTGTTTTAAATAAATAAATAAATAAATAAATAAATAAATAAATGATGTTCCTTTACTTATAAGTTCTGGAATGTGGTGATATATTTATATGTCTAGTCTCCAGGTTTCACTTAAAAAAATCTATAAATCACATTTTTGAACTGGTTGTGTATTCTCTAGGTTTCCCAGATATGATGGGTGCCTGGCATGTGTCTACAGTGGAACCTTGACTTACATGACGCTTGACTTGTGGCATATTTGACTTGCAGCAAGACGGGGCCTGTTTGACTTGCATAGTGGGCTCTGACTTACAGCTCGGAGCCCCGGCACAAGGCCCCGGAATTGGGTGGCAGCCACGACCCAGCATCGCGGCTGCCGCCTCCAAACTGCTCCTGCCTTCTTCCTCTCCTCCAGCAGCGGAGGCTTCGGCGAGGCCAGATCTGAGCACCTGGAACTGGTCCTCTGCCTCGCCGAAGCCACTGCTGCTGCCGGAGAAGAAGAAGGGCCGGGAGCTCAGGGCTGGCCTCGCTGGTTAGACAGTCGGCTTAGTCTTGTAAAAACTCTGGCTGCAGAATTCTAGTACACAATGGAAGCATTTTAGTTGGGGAGCTGTACAGTTGTGGGGCTCTGATGGTAAGCATAGCATTGTTCAGAACTTGGAACGTCAGGTTAAAAACCAGTAAAACTTAAATGATAGACATTGTTGCTATGAATATTAAAAAGTGGAGGTGTATAACTTGTGGACTATAATTCCACTGCCTCCTCCTCTCTTTGAAGAGACATTTCATTTACATCCCCAGAAGGAATCTTCTATCCCAGTCAAATTTGTGTTAAATTGCTGTTTTCGGAGGTCTTTTTCATCATCTGGAACGGATTAGTCCACTTTCCCATTACTTTCTGTGGGGAAAGTTCATTTGACTTAAGGCATGTTTGACTTATATCTAGACCTCCGGAACGGATTAATGAGATAAGTCAAGGTTCCACTGTAATTCCTTTTTAAAGACTATATCAGAGTTCTAGGCAGCTCATATTTATTGCAAATGTATTTATCAGGAGCAGCAACCCCACAGTAGGGCAGTGAACAGGTAATTACAGCTGCCAGGCTTGTGGGATGTGCTTCCCCATGAAGCCACCTCCTCTCCTCCTCCTCCTCCTGTCATCAGGCAAGGATCTTCCTTTTCAGGCAGTATTTTAAACAATATGTGCGGGCTGAGCCATGTTTCAGCTTAGAGACTGTTAAATGTGCTTAATGTGTGTTTTTTAACATTTTGCTTTTTAATACAGTTTTTGTGACATTTTAGAGCTTGTAATTGTTGCCTAGTTTTAAGTTGGTTGTGAGCAACCTTGGGTTCTATTGGGAGATGAAAGGTGGCAACATATAAATAACATCTGTATGGTACTAATGCTGCACCTATAGATACCACCAGGAACAGCCTAATTTATATATGAGATGACAGTGTAACACAGCATACAGGTATTCTTAATATACTCAGCATCATATTTAAGCCCTTAGTTCAGAAAGACCCAACTGTTGCTGACCACTGAATAACAGAGTGCCCTCAGGCTAGGTTTTTGAACCTCCATCAACGTGCTTCACTCACTGAATTTTATAAGGGCTTCTTACATCTTTGCCTTCTGCTCATACACCTACTTTATCTCTTTTTTTTCACCACTGCTTCTGTGTAAAAAGGAGAAAATGTTTAATCCTTCTGTTTTTGCAACAGTCTATTGTGCAAGCAAGTGGGCAATTTTGAGGCACGTGCAGGGCGGTATTCCTGCAATCTTATAGAAATCTTGGTTAGTTGCCGGGTGTGGCTTGATAGATGAAAAGCAACACCATGATTGGGGCACAGAAATGAGTCAAAAGCCAAAGGAATGTGAAAGACTCCTCTAAAACATCTGAGAAACACTGAAAAGAATATGGACTTCTACATCTCATATCTGCTGCAGCTTTAAAACACTTTTTATGATTGCATTCCATCAATATAAACTGGAGGTGGTGGTGGTGTTTCAGATGTCTGTCTTCTCCAAGAAGGACACAATAATTGTAGAGGGAAAAAATATGGCTCCTGTCTTTTTGGGACCATAAGAAACCCTCTCAAAATGGGAGCATAGAAAATCAGCATATCAAAAAGCAAAAAAGTAGTGTTCTGCTTACATACCTCCCCTTTGTGCTTAAAGCACCCTCTGAGTGGTTTATGATATATTTATACAGGCTACACATTGCCTCACCAGTGAGCTGGATTTTCATTTTACCAACCTCAGAAGGATGGAAGGCTAAAAACTGGCTACCTGGGATTGAACCCCGGGTCATGAGCACAGTTTCAGCTGCAGTACAGCAGTTTAACCACTGCGCCACAAGGCTCCTGATAACCTGATAACATTAGGTTATCAATGATTCATCTTCAAAATTCTTCAGCAACACTTCTTCACTATTTGAAGTGAGAGTGTGCTGGTAGGAAAATGGCAGAGAACTGTAGATTTTTCATTGGCATAATCATTGGAATAGGTCATAGAATTATAACCCTATGTTTGGTTGGAATAGTCTAAGCATTCATCATCAAAAACCCAAAGGAACTGGAAACATCCATTGGACTCAAATGTGAAGGATAGAAAAATGTCAGGATGGTAAAAAAGTAGGTTTATAGGACAGTTTTAAAACGACAAAACGTCCCTTTTAAAAAACATCTTATGTTACCTTTCTTCCACTATTACTCTAGTCATCTGTTCTGTTTTTTCCTATAATATAGGAAGGAACACACACAAAAAAGAACAATTTGAATCACGGCAAAACCCATTTATTTTTTCCTAATTTTGCATCCCCATTTTAGCTATACTAGACATCATTTTTCTATGGTTTTGGTAATGAAATATATTTCCTTCCTTAGGGCTTTGAACAGCCTTTCATTATATCCTCAAGGGTATTTCCATACTGGTGCACTTAGCTAGGATATGGAAACACTGGTTCTCAGGATGATTATTGGAGTCTGCAAAGAATCCGCTCTGTGTTGCCAAGCCACTAAGCACCAGTTCTGTCTGGAGAACAGGTGGAATGCAATGATTGTAACATGCCATTTGGCTTCCCATCATATTTATTTTTCAATGAATAAAGTATTCTGTGGCTTGTCAAATGTCCTTCCATTTAAAAAAGCAATAGAAGATGCATACATTGAAGAATATGATCATCAGTAGCCTTTATAAAATGGTTGTCCATTCATGGCACATCTGTAAGATGGCCAGGACCACAGAATCCCATTCCTTAGATTTCTGAGCTAAGACCTGAAACCAAGGGATGGAACTCTTGTGATATCACATGGCTGGGGACCTTGTGAAGTCATGGTCATATCATGGTGAAGGCACTTTGTGTAACAATTGCAAACTGATGGGTGTGCTGTATGTGCAATCATAGTTAAACTCATTAGTTTCCAAGCTGCAGCTATCTGTTTTCAGAAGAAAGTATCAACAAATATATATTCCTGATGCACATGTCTTTGGACCCATTGAATTTTGTATATACAGTAGCCCTAGTCCTGTACTCCATATCATGGCTTATGCAACAGAAACCTCAAGATTCATACTGCTCCCTTCCCTGCTCAGAACTTTTGATTGGTTGCTTACAAACAAGTGGGGAAAAACAAATTAATTTTCATACATAGCATGCTGGGTTGCTTAACCTTTACTCTGAGACCATTAGTACACATTTAACAGGTGTTATGTAGAGCCTCTCTTCATGGTTTTAACAAACTAAAGGATTCTTTTTACTGTTGTCTGACTGATTGTTTTTGCTGGTTTACTCAGAGAAAGGGAATTTTGGGAAAACTTACTTATAATTCTAAACTTGGCTGTAGCATGCAACTACACAATACTCAACACAAAGGTCACAGCAGGCGTAAGCACATGCATCCACCAGCTCTCTTCCTAGTTCCCAGCCTTTCCTTCTGGCTGTTGGGTGGACCAAGGCTGTGTAACTACAACACACACTAAATCCTTTTTTAATGGAGTTAGTGCTGGTGCCAAGGAGGAATGGAAAGGGATGGGTTCCCGGGCTTTAATGCACCTGTGGGTAAATTGTGGTTCTTGGGTCACAAGCACCTACTAGACATCAGAAGCCTCCAGAATTCGCCATTTGACTAGGTTGCATGCACACACACAAAACACACAATGTTTTCAAATCTCGGAGTGGATTTAGGATAGCTTTTCCTTCTATGTTTTTGCAGGAGATTCATGTTGACTCCCCCCCCCACACACACACAGGATGTAGAGAGAAAATTTGTCCCCTCAATTCCCTCAATTCAATGCCTACTCCTTCTTTAGAGTCACCCATCACTCACAGATCGAGCCCGTTCAGAGGCAGTCACCTGGGTTTCCTGCTACCACTTCCTGGGTGCTGTTCATCTTGGCTGGCCCCTCTTGGCTCCCTGCCTGGATCAGCAGGGTGATGTGGTGGCAATTTACTTGAACAGATCGGTTTAAAATTGCGAAACGGTTTGAAATAAATTGGTTTCATCAGCCATTTAAAACAAGCGGCCCTCTGTCAAAGGGCTCTTTTTGCTCACTTTTCAAACACCCACCCCAAAAGATTCAGAGCAAACATTAAAATCCATGCCCCCATGTATGTCCTGCAGACACCTTAAAACAAACTGATTTTTGATGCTAAATCTGAATCAACTGTGGTTCTTATTAGGAGCTCTTGGTCCATTTTGTTTTCTCACATAGCTCTTTTATGCTGAAATGGTGAAAAGAATGGATCATCTCTTGTACAGAGGAATTAATGGCCATTATTAAAGGGTATTTGGAAAAAAAATTCTAGAAACCAACTGAGAGGAAACACAGATGGGTAATCCTTGAGTAAACGAGCTGTTAATTTGTTCATGAATGTTAAGAGAACAGATGTATTAGCCCCTGAATGAGTCCCCAAGAGTTGAAGACTGGAAAACCACAAAAGTCCGGCTGTGTGTGCATCAGTGATTAATCGCATCTGTATCTGTATTTATTTTATATAGTTTGAAAAAGGAAACTGTCGGTCTAGGAAAGGAAGGTGAGTCTGTGTGTGTTGGGGGTGGGTGGGGGAGAAAAAACACTCACCCTTTTACTAGTTTCCCATTATTTATAAGCCAAACCAAAAATACTTAGAACTAATAGGATGTAGGGTTCACCACTGATTAAATGTTTTAGATGATTAATTATATGCTTTCTGCCACCATCCCATTGTCTGTTCAAAATCTGCATATTGCAAAAAGCCTTTTGTCTAGAATAGATACCTTTTCAAGATGGAGTAGGATGCTAAAAGACTGTGATGAATTTAAAGGCCAGGTATTATCAGTTTCTGCCTTAAAAGCATCTCTACACTTTTCCATTCCCCATTGTAAATAGCAACATTTAGATACTCAAATTGGATATGTGTTGAGGCCTAGCTATTTTGCCTTAGTTCTGAAGTGCCCTGCTTTTGTCAGACCATGCATTCCATTTGCCCCAGTGAATTTGGCTGCAGATGGTAGAGGAGGAACACCATCCACCACTTTGCAGCTTTTCTTCCTATCACGCTTGTGATGCCACCACGCCACCACACACATCCTCCGGCTGCCACCAGTGAGCTGTGAAGGACAAGTAAGCGTGGTGGCCGCCAGTCCACTCCACATGTTAGTTGTGAAGTGGGCCAACCGACCTCTGGCCTGCATGAGCTGGCCACAGACCATCTCCCTGACTGATTCATGCAGGAAGGCCATCAAGTCCAACTGCCCTGCTCAAAGCAGGGATGTAAAGTAGTTTACAAACCTTCTCCTTCTGGGACCCTACATTTTGTCCAAGGCCATCCAGCTGGCAGGGCTTATAACCTCATTAGCTGCACATGTTTTGGATGATCTTGGCTGCCCCTGCTCTTGAGAGACACAGGGGGGATTTAAACTCCTACCACTAAGCAATGCCATCTCATATAGCCCCTACGAATGAGGAAATATGTCAGAATCAGATTTCTCTCCCCCCCCCAATTGCACTGGACATGGTCAGTTCCTCACGTGGCAATGAAATTTTTGATCTACAAATATAAAAGAGGAGGCATCTTTTGGGTTAAACAATGGCAAACTTGAATCAGCATTCGCCCTTGAATACACAGGAATTCAGTCTGAGGTTGTTGTTTTAAATATCCATTCAATATGATAGGCCTGGGTGCAAGATCTGGCCATCTCAGTTTCTCCAATATTCATTTTAAAAAGACAACACATTCAAGTTTTTTTCCATCTTGATTATGTGAACTGTTTGCTTTCATGAATTCATATTAAAAAGAAACTGTAATGCAATCCACATCATTCCTAAAAATTCCACACTCTGATGAGGTGAACACTTGAACTCAGAGCATCTGAAAGGTCTTGAAGGCACAGTTTGAATCATTGGCCACTGGCTATGTTTCATCAGCAGAGGACAAAGATAGAGGCATCGTCGTCATCATCATCTTATAACTGCAGAATTCGAAGGAACCCTTCTGAATGATCAGACTTTCAAGTGAGGTCTACTATGTTTACCTTGCAGTGATCAAACACTAAATGTTTGGCAATTGTATGGGAGATGTATGCCAAGAGCAACAGCTATGGCAATTCAGGAGAGTAAAAGAATATTTATGAACAGAACTGCAAGCTGGTTGGTCTGTGTGGTTCCCAGCTGGAGGAATACTGTGAGAATGAATGTGGTCTGTTGTGAGAGGCTATAAATAGATGTGTAGAGGGTTGGAAGTCTCTCTCTCTCTCTCCCCCCTTATGCTAAGGCTCCTCAGAAAGACAGAGTTTCTTATGGAGGTTTGCTAGAGGCTACTCCCCTTAATTTTAGGAAGCTAATCACGTTCAACACTACTGACCTGATATGTTTATAACTGTAGTTTAATTTTTGTAATGCTATTTAAAGGTAGGTTATTGGTTTTACTAGTGACAGTAGGTTTATAGATAGATAGATAGATAGATAGATAGATAGATAGATAGATAGAT
>JAHTLZ010000237.1:29726528-29744867 GCA_023846285.1 Phrynocephalus versicolor | reverse complement strand
ATAGATAGATAGATAGATAGATAGATAGATAGATAGATAGATAGATAGTATTTAATATATTCTGTGTTTTTTTAATTGTATGATTTTATTTATGTTGTGAACCACCCAGAGAGTGTTCCACCTAATGGGGCAGTCTAAAATTAGTAAGAACAAACAAAGAAACAAACACTGGTTGTCTTCCTGGGGTAGTGATTAAAAAGGAACGAGTCTCTGTTCTTTATTTTAAATGGCAACCCCAAATTAAATGGAAATATTTAGGGCTAATTACCACTTACATGGCAGCCTTACACTGGTGGAGAACATATGTGAGCACTGCATTGACTTTCTCATCTCAATGGATCCTAACTCTCCTCGCCTTCCATGTTTTCTTCATGAGTGGGGAATGGGGACTGCAGTTCAGTGGCTTTCTTCTCTCCAGTTACTATCCTAACATTGGAAAGGTCTCAGATCTTCAAATCCCAATTCAGTTCAATGGGGTTCTTTTCTTCATCTAGGCTGCTTATACATCAAACGGAGCTGCATATACTACTACTGTAGAGGGTGGCTTATGCCCTAAGCTTATTGTGCAGAAAACAATCCATTAATGGTAATTTGGAATTTTAGCATGAATGTCAATCATGTTAATGAAAACACAAAACCAACTGGTAAGTATCTGTCGTCAGCGGAACTGTTTTTTTCTTTTTGTAAATATTTACAAGGCCACTATCTGAATTGGCCATCAGAGGGATCCAAATAATGTTTCCCAGTGTTGTTTTTTTAGCTTGTTGGTAGCAATAACACAATTTGCTCATAATTCGCAACACCACAAATTGAATGATCAGAGTAAATATATTAAAATGCCTGTCAGGAAGTAATAAGTAACACAGTAAAGTCCTTCTAAAATGCAATATTCTGGGCTCTGGTTTGGACCATTCCAAGGAAAAAAACATTCTTTAGTCACCAAATATGAGATCTAAATGGACATGTCTAAATGGGCATTTCTTACATCATGATTCTCTTTCTTTTTGTTAATTATGGTCCTCTGGCAGATTTAATTGTTCACAGGGAGCCTAGGTACCATTGTGGTCTTGGTAATAAAACTTTGTTGGGCACCTGAGCTCCTCTTAAAGCTTTTTCAAGGACAACCAAAGTATTCCATTTATGATGATTTTTTTAAAGTCAGCAGTTTCCTTCAGGGTAATGAGATTCATTTAGGCTAAAACACTCTTCTTGGAAAATATGGACAGTAATTCTGCTCTAATTTCCAATATTCTCAATTTTTATATAGTTTCAAGCATGAAATATGGCAAATTACCTCTAAAAGTTTGATCTGTGACTCTGCAGTCACATTTTACAATAATTAATTTTCTGTAACATCACCCACATTTCCTCCAGCCACTTTCCATGCAGAGGCTCAGGATTGTTTTAATGTATATTCTTGCTTTGGTCTTTTTCTTCTTCTTTTTAATAGGCTCTGTGCCTAAAAGTCTAGCTCAGCTATTCTGCATGCAAGAGTCTTAATATAATAAGACACTGACTGCTTTGGAAGCAATTGAATATAATAGGAAAGGCAGAATATACAATGTATTTTAGTTAATGGGACATTCCTAGAGGCAGCTGCTCTAGAGAGTGCTAATGGTGGTAGAAATGAAATGGCAGGAAGGATGGTGGGTGTGGGTGGGGAAGAGAGAAAGAGAGAGAGAGAGAACCCATGAATAGTCTGCAATGCATGAATCCATAAATTCTTCAAAGTGAACATGAGAACAAGTGGCTGGCTTCTATAGGGCAGTGGTGGTGAACCTTTGCCACTCCAAATGTTTTTGACCACAACTCCCAGAATTCTGAGCCGAGCCTGCCGATGACAAAGGACTGTGAGAGTTGTAGTCCAAAACAACTGGAGTGCTGAAGGTTCGCCACCACTGCTCTAGGGACTTTATAAAGCTTTCCTTCTATGCTGCATGAGACCGAATGATGCCACTGTCTTCAACCTTCTTGTAAAATGCTCAAGACTGATGGGTGAATGCTTGGCTGACCAAGAAGGATGGTCCAGATTTCTTACATTGACTATTGATTACTACCATTATCTTTCATTTTCTTCTGAGTAGTTCAGGACTATATACATGCCCCTCCCCATCTCTTTATCAACGCAATACTATGAGAAGGTCAGCCTGAGAAATAATGACAGGCCCAAATTTACCCAAAGCCATCTTGGGTCCATTTCTAAGGAGAAAGGTGGGGTAAAAATGCACTAAACAAACAAACAAACAAACCTGGGATTCCCTAGTATTTGTATTTTGAAGGCGTTCCAACCCAAGAGATAACTTTACTCATGTTACTTGCACCAAAGAGACTGTGACCCAAATATTTTTCCACCTATAAGACACCCCCATGTATAAGACATCTGTTTGCAGATACAAGGTCTGGGCAGTTTTGCAACCACATGGTTCTCTCCTCGGCGTACTTCCATCAATAAGACAATGCTCAATTTTTAATCTAATAATTTTTAGATGAAAATATAGTCTTATTTATTGAAAATTATGTTACTCTTCCCTGGAAAAATTATTCTGGACAATCCCTTAGAGCCGCTTTTCTACCTTGTTAGAATGGATGAACATCCTTTATGTGCATTCCTGATTCTCTCTCTCCTTTTTCTAACTGTTCTCCCCCCTCCCCCATAGGTTTTAATTGAATGGACCTCTCGGGTATCAATATTTAAAGCAAATATTTCCCCAACGATAAAACTAGTTTGGAAGCAATTAATTATGAGGTGCCACCTCATGAGGACCTGACATTATCAACATGAAGATGACAACTCAAAATGGTGACAAGAGTGGAGATTAATTTCAGCTCTTTCAGTTTGCTTTCCCCACCCCTTTCCTCAGCGTCTCCAACATGCCGGTCCTAAGATGGCTGGAGAAACGGGCAACAGAGGAGGACAGGTGGGCACGTCCTGCTCTTGAAAGCAGGTCCATGAAATCATTTTCCAGCCAAAACAACGTCTGTAGAAGGAGAAAGTGGAACAAGTCTTCTTGCCTCCTCCCATTCCCCATCAGGGAGAGATGTGATTTTGATATGATTAGGAATCTGTTCTCCGTGATGAAGAGGATTCTCTGTAAAGCTTTTTCCTTTGTCCGCCAAAGAAAAGGTTTATTTATAATACAATGTGATAGCAGCCACTTTAGAATCCCCTCACTGGTGATAAATGTGCAGCCTCAGCTGACCTGTTCTAAAAGATGCTTGGCCTCTCGATTGGCCAGGGCAAATTTTTCTTTATCTGGAATGAGACAGAGAATACAAAAAAACTGAACAGGTTATGTTGCATCTTACACAACTCTGCCATAAGCATGCTATTATCCTAGCTTTTGGTAGAACGTTATTGAGTCCTCAAGAAGAAAATTTACTGTTGGGGCTTACATAGTGGGTTAAGAAAGCCATAGCTATAACAGTTGATGGGGTTTACCTGTAACCAGAATCACTACCTCTTTTCCTAGATGGGCAGAGTAGGGGTTATGTGAACTTTAATTTCTGGGTAGATCATTGACCTATGCATGGCTCATAAGAGTGGGAGGTTTCCTTGGGTGGTGGTGAGGTGGCAGTTAAGAAAAGATACCATAACTGTATCAAATGTTGCTATAGTAAAAGAAGTGTTGTGTGCCAGCCAAGATCCAGAGCAGGTATGGCTGGTGAGGTTATGGGCCTTGCTATCTCTGGGGCCTTGAGGAAATTGCCTCAGTCCCAGAGCCCTGTAGGATCGTCAGGGCTTTTAATGTGGTCTTACACACTCATGTCCTTATTGATTTTTAAAACAAATTGCCATCTTCTACCTACAAATGGCATTCCTGCCCCGGACACAGGTAAGAAAGTTTCACACCAGACAGCAGAAGTGTCATTCATTTTAGTGTCACGATGGTGCTGTGATTAAGGTAAATTTAAAATATGAAATTTCACATGCATAGAGATTTTATTTTTGTCAGAATTGGTAATCTGTTTTGTTTGTTGTTCTTCCTCATCAGAAGTGTGGGCCCAGTGGCTTGTGGACCAGAACAGGGAACACCTGACCCTCAAATCTGGGGGGAACATGAAATTGTAATGCATGACATCGGATGTGTGTGTGTGTGTGTGTGTGTGTGTGTGTGTGTGTGTGTGTGTGTGTGTTGATGAGTTGTGTGAGGGAAGAAATAGTTATGGCATGTTTCAAAACTGGAATAATACAACAGAACCTCTAAAGGGGAAGATGGCATCCCTCTCTGTCTGTGTGTCTGTTTGGCATATGCCAAAAATAGGAAAACATAGAATGAGAAGGAGAGCAATGCTTGTTTCCTTTATATTGGTAATAATTAAATTTTACTTCACGGCCCACTGGGAAGAAGAAATACTGCCAAGAATGATCTGTAGTTCTGAGGTTCCATAAGAAAAAATATGGTTAGGACTGGCCTATTTAGGCCTACTGTGAAATTAGCTCTAGAGGATAGATAGCTGCTAAAGTCTCACACACTCTTAAAATATTATTCAGTACCTTCTTCAGACTATCTATAAGAAGCAACTTTCCTTAAAATGGGAGGCTGCAAAGAATCAGAAGGCCATTACAGGCCATCCCACTTTTCCTTCCCTCCAATCCTTTGGCTTCCTTTTAAGGTCCATATCATACATATATACTCTGTGGAACGGCATGGCTGACATCGCCTCAGTGCTTCACATAACTGAAGAAACCCATATCTGAATTAGGTCAGGTCTTGTGGTTATGTATGCAGGTAGCATTACTTCTCCAATCTTTTGCTGAGCTGGTGCAGAAGTTTGGTGATGTACCTTAGCCTTGATGGCAACGCATGTGTAGACGTAGAAGAGGATCACCATGACACTGTCAGGGTTAAGTTAGGGGCCTGAGTAGAAGAAATAGCACACACACACACACACACACACACACACACACACACACACACACACACACACACACACACACACACACACATAGAGATGGCAACAGTCTCATTTCTGTTAAACTTGTGTTTTTGATATCGCTTTTGCTCAAAGCCAGAGGGTTTATGCGAAGTTTCTCTCAGCTGTTCTATGGACCATGAGCACACATCATTAGCTTTCTCTGCTGATGCTTTGGAGAAGGATACTAAAGGCCGGCGGCTGTCTTTCACCCACCAGAAAGTACTTTTTTCCCTTTAATTTTTCAGAAAGTCAAAGCGGTTATTGGTCTACTCAGAATTATGTTGTTTGCTTTGCTGCATCACTGCAATGTCATTAGAAGCCCTGAGGGGCACGAGGAAAGGACAGGCATCAATTAATTAACAGCAATGTCTTTCTCCCGTTCCCGACTAAAAGCTCTGAATGGAACATCACCTAGGAAAGGTCTGAGCCTTCTGAGGGCGAGAACAATACGTTCCCCTTGAGGAGACTGGCACTGCTGTGAACTACACTGTGTGACCCCCCCCCCCACACACACATCTGGGCTTTCTTTTTCAGATGCCACATTTGCCTCATGGCAGGGGCAGAACATGCTGTGCGGTGCTACGGGCATAGCTCATTTGCTTAGGTTCATCGGGGGCTCCGTTTGTTTGTTTATTTATTTATTTATTTATTTATTTATTTATTTATTTCTGCTGTTGCCTTTCCACCAAAAGCTGAGTCAAAGGGGCAAACTTGGGACCGGGGAATAAAACAATAAAGGAAGTCATGGTGGAAGCAATGACGATGATAGGCCATGCATTCCAGCTCCCCCACCCCCATGCAGGATAAAGTAGAGATCTCCAAAGTAATATGTACTCTGGTCTGGACCTTATGACTTGTGAATACATGCCCCAAACTAGCAGTATAGTATTAAGTTTGGATGTGAAGGTTCTCGTTGCGACTGTTCCAATAAGCAGTCCCACCCCATTGTCCAAAAATGCAAGTAGCAGTATGGATCAATATCAACTGGTAAATTCTACAAGTGCTTGCTTCAGCCAGGAATGGGCCTTTTTTAAAGTTAATGGCTCTGAGTTGCTCCTTTAAGCATTGGTGTAGCTATGTAGGGGCAAGGGGGGACATCTGTCCCCGGGTGCAGCACCTGGGGGTGCCAAATTGGGAGCCAAACGACTCCCTGTCCAGGAACCGTGTGAAGGCGCGTCGTGGGGAAACTGCCAGGGCTGGCGTGGAGGACTCTTTGGCTGCTGCCACCACGTTCTACGTGGCATCTTAGCCTCTCCCTATCACTTGGGGGCGTGAAAACTGACTTTGTCCCCGGGTGCTGACAACCTTTACTACGCCTCTGCCTTTAAGACCAAACAACCCTGACACATTTTGCATAACAGTAAGCACAGTTTGCAAAATAAGAGAGATATTATTTATAATAAAATCCTTTTCTTCCCCAGGGACTGTGAGAATTATGACTAAATTCAAATGGAACAAGGACATCAGGGTGAAGTAAAGGGAAGTGGGGTGATGAGGGGGCATGATATTGTGCCGTAGTACCTTCTGAACACAAACTTTGTCCCTATGAGTCCAAGTTCTACTATTTCATTTGTTTATTCTTGTATTACATGTAGAGCTGTACAATAAAATTCAGACAGCAGACAGAGTAATAGAGGGATAGAGAAAGGAGGCACAAATTAAGGGAGCAACTACCAGGAAATGACTCAGCAAAGATCACAGTGAGGGAACAAGCAAGTTGCTGAGGAGTTGAAAGTGTCCTTGATTAAATAAAGCCAACTTTCTCAACTGTCTATATCTGACATATAGTAATCAGTCTGTCAAATAACCTGAGCCGCAATGTGACTGAAGAAAAAATACTTATCTTTCCTTCTGCCCTTTCCCTGAGGACAGTAGTATATTTACACACATTACATTATTATTTATGTTGTATGTTAAGCTTTCAGGATGTATGCAGTTACAGTACCCTCGGGAGTACAGAAAAACAGTCAAAAACAAGAATGTGGCTCATCTATGAAGAAGTTAGTAATATACAGGTGTCTGAGTGCTACAGCATCTACAATACATAAAGATGATATGTTTTAAAAAGCAGTAGTGTTATTGGGAACAAATGTTACTGTTATGAGGAAGACCCGAAACGAATAATTTCATCATTTCATATTATGAAGCCTGTGCTCCCTCCCCTCAGATCGAGGATCTGTCCACGCTGTAAAATTTGGTGCAATCTGGCCAGTGCTTAAAATGTCCTTATCTTCAGTTCAGATAACCTTAACTCTTGGTATTTGTCCACTAAGAACAAAGAGCTTTTTTGCATCTCAGTGAATCACCCCACAAAAAAGGCTGCATGCCCTAGCCTTGTGCCTGAAAAAGATGGGCCACCTTGTAAAGAGAAAGGGTGGATCATTTAAAGTAGCAACACAGGTGGAGGAGGTAGTGCCACAGAAATTTTACCTCACACTCAGATGAAAGCAGGAGTATTTCTAAGCAATGGAGATAAACTAAAGATTAAATGTCAATACAGAATGCAAAGAAAACCCAGGGATAGGGAGTGATCAAGGAAGGAAGAAAAGGCTAGATCAAGAACAGGACTGGCCCTCAATGACTTCGTAAAAGAACATAGATAATAATAACAATTAAAAAATTATAGAGATGCTGAACGAGGAAACTTTAGTCAGGAGAACAGTACTACTGGGGAGTTAGAATGGGAGAGGACTAAATGAGTTTTAAATAATGAATTATACTTATGTATGGCTTTTCTATTGAAAATGTAACAACAAAGAGAAAATGGCTGCTTTTTGCTGATCCCATCAAAAACCTTATACAATTAAACCAAGGGGAATGACTGAAATTTCTAAACAGTCAATAACTGTTTAAAATCTGAGCCTGGAATCCCCTGGAACGAAAAAGGCTTCATTAGACTCATTTTTGAAGCAAAAATTGCTTGCCAAAGAGGCCTAATGGGTGGAGCTTGCATATGATGTCAGATCATAGAGTAGAAGTCAGCGAAAGGACCTCAAAGCGACGGATCCAGTGTATGTGGGAGTTGAACAAATAATACAACTCTGGCAAGAATAGGCTGCTGCTATTAATCTTCTTCAAACAGAGGTTGCTGATCTGTCAGAGAAACTATCAAGGCCAGCAGATACCTACTGCTCATCAAACATTGGAGTTGGGGATTGAGCATCAATAGTCTGTAAAAACTCTGACAGGCTGCCTGGAATATTTGCAGTCCCAAACTGAGTTCCTGGAAAACAAAAGGAGATGCCTCGGTTTGAGAGTGAGAGGAGGTTAATTCTCCAGAATCTGGAACTGTCCTGATTCCTTTAACACTCCAATTGTTTACTAAATGGTGTCCTGAACAGCCTATTTTCAAAGGATGATTTTATTTCATTTCCCTTCCCCCAGTAAGGGGAGATGAAAAACGGGTGACATGCTTGTCAAATTTGCAAGGGAACACAGCAGCTGATAAAAAGGAAGAATCCTGTTGTGTTCCAGGATTTTCTTTACAATGCCAGAAAATATACCTGCCATTTGCACATCTCTTTTGTGAAAAAGGGATAACAAACAGGCAAGGGGATTCAACAAAATCAATCATGAATTGTGACAGAGGAAGAACCATTCTCAGTTCACCCCCTGAGGTATGAGATTGCCTGCTCTCCTTGCACAGGGGGTCCCTCCTGGAGAAATTCCCACCTTTCTGGAAAAGGCATCTTTGGGATCATAGCTGCTACCTCCTGTGGAGTCAGGGATCCTTTGTTTTAGAGGGCAAAGTGGACATTTCCCCAAGGCCCATTGCCTGTACGAGCCCACATGAAGAGCCCCCCCCCCCACAACCATGATGGTACTTGCTGGGCCTTTGAACTCTTATGTGTGCTGCTGAGGTCATATGACAGGACCATGAATTGTGACTTCATGCCATTTGAGCACCAGTGAGATGCATGCCGTGTTTTCTCCTACTGTCCATGTCATTGAAGGCCCCAGACCAGAGAAACTGACAGTGGCAGGCATAAGACTGAGATGCTTGCGAGCGGGCAGAGGGGGGGGAGGTTAAGGATGTCAGAGAGCAGCTATTTTAGGGCTCCATATGGCAGAGACGGAGGATGTTAGGGGAGAACATGACTTCAGACATGGCGTTTCAAGATATGGAAAACAGCTAAAATTATCCCACCTGATAATAAATATCAATGCATCAATGGAAAGTGGAAAACTTTTTAATGAGGCTGGGACTGAGTATATAGTTATAGAAGGAAGCAGAAAGTTGCAAGTTCAAATGTTTAATGTAGCTATTGATACACTTGTTGTTTTTGAAGAGTTTGGTCTAGCCTCAGGGTTCAAGATTTACTCAAACAAATCTAAGTTTCTGCTACTTAACCTCTCTTCCCCTGATAGTCGACACTTATCTGATGTAACAGGTATTCCCACAACCAGTTCCTCAGTGAAATATCTCGGACTCTTGCTTCCCTCTCAATTGGCTCAATTCCCTTAAACTGTAAAATTATAGTTTATCTAGCTATCTCTATATAGATATATCTAGTTAAACCAAAACTAATATAATGGCAAAAACTGAATCTGCCATTACTGTATTGCATAGTAGCAGTTAAGATGGTAGTTCTGCCTTTGTTATCTCTTTCAAGTTCCACCTATAGGGATGCCAGATATGGCTTTTCAGTTCTGACAAACTACGTGTATGAATTATATTAATAGCTCCAAGAAATCAGGAGTATCTCATGCAGTGAATTTCCATAATTTTTAAAAAAATGAAGGGTTGGGGATCTCAAATTTTAAACTGCAATGTACTGTAGCATCCCATAGAAAACAAATATTTGAATACTTGATGGCTCCCAACCACCCAGAATGCTATAACTGGAAATAAAATCTCAAGATTTGAAAAAATTGAAATGATTTTTATTTCTCTCTATAAATGTGATTCCACATTAAAGATAGCAAATCCATTCCTTAGAAATGCAGCAACATTCTGGAAAGACTCAACAACAACAACAACAACAACAACAACAACAACAACAACAACAACAACAACAACAACAACAACAACAACAACAACAACAACAACAAACTTTTAGGCTCCATCCCCAATTACCATAGCTATCCCTTATTTTATGATGTTGACAAATGGACACTTAGAATTGTAGAAAGATTGTGATTCATATTGGTGAAGAGATGTTCGTAATAGGTGATCAACTGGTAAACCAAGCAAGAGCTATCTCATCTACGTAGCTTCTAATATTTTATGCCAGGCATGTCCAAAGTCAGACCCGGGGGCCAAATGTGTCCTGTGGCTTCTTCTCCCCACCGGCTCAGCCTGTCATGCATCTCCACTATCTGGCCCCTCCCCATACTGGATGGAGGTGTTAGCTTGCAGTTTTATGGTTTGCCTGTTCTCCCTGCCTCTGTCCATCCCCCCAGCCACCTGCCCAGCCTACCCACCCCCAGCTCTGTTGCTGCAGCATCCTCCCTGCCTCCTTGCATGTTATAGAGACTTGTTCAAAGTCCGGCCTGGGGGCCAAATGTGGCTGAACGGTCGGCCCCCTCACATTTTCAGCTCACCAAATCTGGCCCTCCTTGCAAAAAGTTTGGACACCCCTGTTTTATGTTGTTGTTCACCCACCTTCAAGTAGTGAAAGTATTGACCACGAAACATTTAAGTGCATTTGAAACATTGCTAATAGGCTCAGAAACTATCCAGCAAGGGCTGGCTTCAAACTGAAAATGGGAAGTCATTGAGATGTTGAGCTGTGTGGTGGTCAAATTTAGAGTGCCAGAAGTCAAGGTTTTGTGATTCTCTCCACCTCTTTGAATGATATCATTTTGATGCAACCATGTTGACATGAAACTGAATCCTATATGTGTTTACACACCCAAAAGTTTTACGCATGCTTGTTGGGCATATTACCAAATGCTTCTGAAGTCTTTGGATCCTTCTGAAGTTTGATTGCCAATTCATTTTTGTATTTTCATCTTTTTTTAAAAAAAAATCAACACACCATTGGGTTAGTCTTTCTTGGGAACTTCAAATTCTGCCTCTTAAAATGACACAGTTCTGTGAGCCACAATTTAAAAAGGATGTTGACAACCTCGAGCGGGTCCAGAGGAGGGCGACCAGGATAGTTGAACGTCTGGAAGAAATGTCATATGAGGAACGGCTTAGGGAGCTGGTAATGTTTAGCTTTTCAAAAAGAAGGCTGGGGGGGATATGATAGCTATGTTTAAATATTTGAAAGGATGTCATATTGAAGGGGGAACAGGTTTGTTTTCCATGGCTTCAGAGACTAGGACTCAGGGAAATGGTTTCAAACTACAGGAAAAGAGATTCCATTTGAACATCAGGAAGAACTTCATGACAGTTAGAGCTGTTCGGCAGTGGAATATGTTGCCACAAAGGGTGGTGGAGTCTCCTTCTTTGGAGGTTTTTAAGCAGAGGCTGGGTGGCCATCTGTCGGAAATACTGTGATGGGGGTTCCTGCATGGCAGGGGGTTGGACTGGATGGCCCTTGAGGTCTCTTCCAACTCTATGATTCTATGATTCTATGACACTTCCCTGGCCAAGTCATGTGCATAGCCTGGGGGTGCTCTTGAATTTCTCTGTAGCATCTTTACCCAGATAAGACAGACATACCTGTTCTGGGTGGCGTGAATGTTGAAAAGACAGTTTGTTTCTGGGCAAAGTTATATTTGTAGCATATTTTGTTTGTTTATTTTAAAGAAGCATATCATTTAAGTGAGTTGCATTTCTGCTTGCATTCTTAAAATAAGTCCTCACCAAAATAGAAAACAATCTTTCAACCATAGCTCAGCCAGTTAGGAACAATGTTAAGATCCATAGCTTTGTGTTTTTTGTTTTGATTATTTTTATTGACACCCCATTGCTGCAAGGGACTCTCCTTGTTGATGGCTCCAAATTATCCCTTGTTTACCCAGAGGTGTCTCCCATTTTGCACATGGGCAAAATACTCCATGGACATGGGGTCATGAAGAGTCAGTTATGACTGTAGAACAGTCAACAACAATGGCTGATTTATTTGGGGGAAATGAACCTGTTTTGTAGGTTGGTTCCACTTAAGGAGGGTGCCTAGGCCTCATTCATGTGGATACATGCTGCTCTAGTCCCAATTCTCAGACTCAGAAATGTTGTCTTTTCAATGCTCTTATGCTCCATCTAGGAATGTGCATTCCTGTTTATCTGCTTAAATCAGTTTGGTTTTGGTCGCGCCCCCAGTGATGTGCATAGAAGTTAAACTTTTCACTATAGCGCATATGTACTTTTTGGTTTTCTTTAACAACGCAGTGACTATAGCTAGCTAAATATAATATTTCATGTGCAACATTTTCATGCAGATGCCTACTCAAGCTCTCAATCATCCACTTCATGAAACCGATTATCACAGCTGGCATTCTGAAGGCAGAGGCAGGTTGATAATAGATGGAAGTCAAATGCTCTCTTCATGCTACCAGATGATCTTCAGACCCATCACCAGGAGCTCTGAGAAAATGTTTGGGAGGACATTTCCTTAGTGTTGGTGAAATCTTCGGTGAAACAGAAGCCAACTACAAATGATCTGACTGTTTTACTTTTCTGATACCTTGACTCTAGCCTAGTCTACGGTGGCAAGAAATTTGTCAAGTATTGAATAGTGGGAATGAAGGACGGAGACAACACATAAGAACAACGAACAGCTCTTTATTCGGGCCAAAACACTCTGCACTCAAACAGCCTATTTTCCCGCCGAATATAGATGAGGTGGACCTGAGTGAAAACGTCAACATATTTAAAGTTAATGCACAACATTAAGCAACAACTGCCATGGTAAGATGCAATGGATACGGAGGGGGGGGGGCAGGGGGCAATAATGTAAGCATGGTCAGAAAAACACTCCAGAATCAAGAACGGAGCTAGGCATGCTTCAGGGACTGAAGTCTACTCAAGCAGATGCTGGGTTTGGCTATACACTGAAGTACAAATGGACGTGACAAGCCTACATCTTTTCTTTGTATGCTTGTCCTCTAAAGGCATCTTAACCCCCCACCCCCCCACCCCCAAAAAAGATGAACCATCATTCCTTGGCTCCACTGCAAGGACATTATGTATAATACAAAATTCAGGGACCATTTGGTTAGCTATAAGACAAATTCCAAAATCCTTGTTGGAATAATCAAAAGTTGGCTGGGCAGTTCAGTGTTTAGGTAGCTGGCTGCGGAGCCGAGAGGTTTGTTTGTTTATTTGTTTGTTTGTTGGACTTCTATATCACCCATCTGGCAACAAAGCCACCCTGTGCAGTTTACAACACCAACACAACATAATACAATAATTACACAATAAAATAATATCTTAGAAACCCACAATAAGCAATAATATCTACCATTAAACTTCAAATCATTGTCAAAACAAACCCCAGCACACGTAAACATAGTAAACATAATACAGTAACCCCCTGCCATTTCACAGTTCAGATACTGCGGTCCCACTTATATTGCGGGATTGCAGTACCTGCCTAGGCTCCAGCTGGTCGGGGGAAAGGCCCGGGGCGGCAGGGGTGGGGGATCAGATCCCCCAGCACCACCGGCCAGCGCTCCTACGAGAAAGCTCACAGGAGCACGGGTGGGCGGTGGTAGGGGATCAGATCCCCCAATGCCGCTGCCCTCCGCTCCTCCGAGAAGGTTTGGAGCAGCCCCCCCAGGCCCCACCCGACCCGCATCCGCATATTGCTGATTTTCAGTCATTGCGGGTCAGGAGGGTCCCTACCCCCATGATAGGCAGGGGGTTACTGTACTCATAATAAAACACATTTGCTGGACTACATACATTGACAGAGTTAGTTTTGTTCAAGGGTGTTAATAGTGGGTAGGCCCTGGAGTCATATCCCAGGATGAGGGAATGCCTGCTGAAACATAAGTTTTCAAAGATTTTATAAAAGAACCCAGAGAGGGGGCCAGACAGATCTCCACCTGAAGATTATTCCATAGGCGCGGAGCTATTGCAGACAAGATCCGGTTTCGGGTTTATATTTTCAAGCCTCTTGTGGTGTTAGTGCGCTTATATGCATAACTGGGGAGGAATGGGTTTCACAGGCAGTTCTCACTGGGCAAAGCCGTTCTGCCAAGTGATGAGGTCACAATCAGTTTAGGGTTTTGTATGTCATTGTCAATACCTTGAACTTGATGTGGAAATGGACAGCAAGGAGACCAGAATAGGGGATATATGTTGGTATTTACTCAACCCCATCAATAGTCTGCCATGTCAGCCACAGGGACAACCCCACATAAAGAGCATTAAAATAGTCCAGTCTCAAGACTACCAACACATGGACCAGCATGGTTAGGGCCCCACTGTCCAGATAGGAAAGCAGCTGGACAATCCACCATAGATTGAAATAAGTGGAACAGAACCAACACCATCTTGGATTTCATGGATAGTGTTGGGTGCAACAGAACGGCCCAGCTGCAAACCTCACTGTGCAGAAAGAGTCTCTCCACCCAAAGTGAGGTACCTTCCCAACCCACAGATATCAGGGGGGCCCACCCACAGGATTTCTGTCTTGGCTGGGTTCAACCTCAGTCTATTCATCCTCATCCATTCCAGCACACCATCCTGGCAGTGTCAACGGACTGTACAGCATCCACTGCAGATAGTGTAGAGGAGAGAGCGAGCGAGCGAGCTGTGTGTCATCAGCATATTGATGGCTTAAAGCTTCAAAACTGATGACTCCTTCCAGCAGCCTCATATAGTTGTTAAATAACATTGGTGAGATTATCAACTCCTGTGGAACCCCACAACTGGTGGTCCAAGAGGTGGTCTGCATGTCACCAATTTCCACTCTCTGAACTTGGTCTCCTAAAGAAGGACTAGAGTCACGCCAAGGCAGGGACACCAATACCCAATTCAGAGAGCCTCCCCAGTAGGATACCGTGGTTGATAGTATCAAAAGCCACTGAGAGACTAAGGAGGACCCCCGTTGGCTTCCCTCAGACATTCAGCTTGCAGGGTGACTAGAGATGTCTCTCTGCCATGGCACAGACTGAACCCAGCCCAGAATGGATTGAGGTCATCAATTTCATCAAGGAGAGCCCGAAGTTGGTTCACCACTACCCTCTCCAAGATCTTATTTATAAAAGGGACACTGGCAATAGGCCAGGAACCCTGCCCTCTAGGAGAAACCCATTAATTATTGCTGTAGGCCACTCTGTGGTCACTGGTCTGGCTGCTTTTATTAGTCAGGCTGGGCAAGGATCTAAGAAGGAGGTGGTGACCGTACAGTGATCAAGCGTCCTGTCCACCACAGAGGACATCATAAGTTGAAAGCAGTTTAGTTGTAGCAGGCAAAATGGTGCAGAGGATATTTTGACTGGAACCAGTGCTGAATAGGGATGGGCATTTTGTTCTGGAATCTACTTACTATGGTCTGCTCCTGCACAGAACTGAGCTCCTACGAGGAAGCAGGCTGCTATGTCATCTTTGCTTGTCCATGGTGGTGGCCAATCAGGAACTGTGCAGGGACAGGCATCATCCCACCTCCTTATCTGATTGGCCAGCACAACGGAGAATCACAGATGATATCGCAACCTGTTTCCTCATTGGAGTTTAACCCCACTCAAGCCCAAACCAAGGTAAGGGGTTGGCTGCTTGTGTGTCGGAGGCTTCCGAACACCACCTGGGCCCGCGTACTGGTTCTGAAACAAAATGCCCATCCCTACTGCTGAACATTGATGGCCAAGCTCCCGAAGGATGTCCACCTTAGATTTTAAAAAGACTTAAAACTGGTCACAGGAAATACTACTTGGAGGCCTATAACTGTGGTCATCCCTGGATAGATCACTCACACTTAAAACAACAACAACTCCGCTTGGTGGTTACTGGCTTTACTAATCCGGGTTGTGAAGTGTGCTCTTCTAGTCACCTTGATCTTAGCCAGTTATTTTGGCAGTTTAATACCCTGCTGTGGCCTCCTGTAAGTACAGCCAGCCTTTGTGGCCTTGGGCAAAACTGCACAATCTCAGGATGACCCCAGAAGAAGGGAACAGTAATCCACTTCTGAGTAATCTCTAGTAATCTCCCAATTGACTTGATGGCACATGGTGAAGATGAGGCCAAACCAAAAGGCACAAAAATCTCTGGGCAAGTTTTATAGCCTCCAGATTCCTTTGGCATGGCTGCTACAAGTAATGGGGGAAGGGAGAGGGTGAGAAAAAGTCTGTAGAGTTATGTTATTTTTTAAGAGTGTTGAGAAGTTATGAGTGGAAACTATTGCAAGGTTTCAAACAGGGCTCCTCAGCTGTTAGATTTCACCATGAATGACCTTTAGACATGTTGGAAAAAAGTCAATAAAAGGAAACCATTTAGAGTCTCCATTTGGAAAATACAAATGACCCCTTTAAAATGATGAGGTTCCCAGTCCGCTACCTAACAAGACGGCAGAAATCCCCAGGGAGTCACCGTGCTATCAAGGCTGCAACTTTTCAAACCTGCTCAGATTGCAAAGGGATTCGTACAATGGTTTTTGTACGATTACTCAAGATCTGTGAGGCAGCTTCAGATTTATTACATGCCATCAGTTCTTTGCCCTCAATCATCTAGTGCATTTGCTTTTTGTTGTTCTGGGGTTATGAACTATCCCAGGAGACTGAAATGCCCTCTGGTAGGCAAGGTATGTACAATTTCCAAAGTTCACCCCTTAAGCAGGCAGTGGAAGACAGAAGGGCCTGGTGTGCTCTGGTCCATGGGGTCATGAAGAGTCGGACATGATTGAACAACTGAACAACAACAAAATCGCTCAAGTTGTATTGAAGTGTATCAATGAAGATGTTTGGCCAGTGGTGGGATACAGGGCTTAACTGGCCATGGATGTGAAACAGAGAGAATGTGATTGCACAACCATTGTTCTTTCTGGTAACAATGCTTCCAGAATTGATAGCAGGACAAGAGGTGGTGAGATGTAGTGGCAAAGTTTTGTTCCCTGGTGTGTGTTTTCTTTACTGGGAGTTGAGCAGGGAGTTTACTTCTCTGGCTCATAGCTTTTGCCTTCTGCTTGCACTTTTAAGTGTCCTCCATTGGAACATAAAGCTCCCTCAGTTCCACACTGGCGTCTCCCTCAGAGGGGGCGATGCTTCTGAGCATTTGCCCTCAATTTGGTTTTATCATCCCCACGCTGTCATCTTTGTACTATCAATAATTGATCTTACAGTATCAGATCATTTAGTGATTGCGTTTTAACTCAGATTGCTAATCCAAAATACCTCCAAGCATTTAATTAAAAAATTTCTCCCCTTTTAAAGCAGTCGCTACATGGTAAGTTTTAATGATAGGTTCCTGCTCCTGATGAATACATATTACTCTGGTTAGTGTTAATGAGGGCTGCTTGTACAGAACAAGAAAGAGCTATTCCCATTGGACATTGCATTCAAATGAAAAATAATTGGGATAGTCCTCCCTCCCCCTTATCCAATCTGCTGGTTTGTTGCGTCTAACTCCAGTCATTCTCGAGATATGGTTTAAGTCCCCAAAACGAAGCTACAGTAACAATGGCCTGTCCTAACCTCTCTGTGTTCTTCTCATTAATAAACCCCTGCAGTCCAGCTCTGCTCCCTGCCTCCCCCCACCCCCATCTGCCCTGACAACTACATTGGGAACCCTAGGGCTTGTCAGAAAACCCTCAGCAGCATGAAGATATAATTCAGAGGAAAAAGGAGGGAAATAAAGGGAACTAGAGATGTACACAAAACAGAAAAAAGAGCATTTCATTTTGTTCCATTTCCTTTGCTGTTTCACTTTATTGTTAACAATATTTTTTAAAAATTCCTTTAAAAGAACAAAACAATACGATTCATTATAATATTTAGGCCTGTTCCCCTGGGTCCTAGAAGCACCCAATTTTGTGGGTAGCTCAGAAGTTGGAGCAACAAGTTAGAAGAAATTACAATCTGTGCGCACAGAGGTGGGACCTAGGAATGGATGATGTACCAATAAGATACAGTGATCCGTCTGGGAAGAGATGGGCTATCAGATATATCGGTGCGGAGGATGATTTGTTGCAAAAATCATATGAAATCAAGGGGATCCAGTAAGATCCGGCTTGTTTTACCCATAAATGTTTCTTATTTAAATTTAAAGAGAGAGGAATGGCTGGTGGCCAATTAGAATAGAAACCAGTTCAGGCTACTGTTCGCCAACGTTCTATGAAGACATGGCATGTGAAGAAGAAGAAGAAGAAGAAGAAGAAGAAGAAAATGTACATAAGCACAGGCCTCAGGGAACTCCTTAACATCCTACCTGCCTTGCTTTTACAATGCCATTCCAAGTAATTGGATGTAGGTTTTATTCTAGCTCACAAGGAGACTTTACAGAGCTATGTTGTTCACCAAATGGAAGTCACACAGAATCTATTTAGACATTTAATATGAGATGGGTAATGCTTTCAACACTCATTCAAGATT
>JAHTLZ010000237.1:29704808-29726028 GCA_023846285.1 Phrynocephalus versicolor | reverse complement strand
GGACTGTGCCTCGGGCCCTCCAAAAATAAGCTAAATGGCTATCTAATCACTCCCTAAGATGTGTTTTAGCAAGTGAGCAGAGCTATGAGATGGCAGATGTATGAGACCAATGGCTTTTCTTCTTTCTTTGCATTTGAACCTAAAGTACCGTATGAGAGTCCTGCTAGTATCATTGGTGGGGGGGAGGGGGGAGTCATATTCTTTGCTTCCCTTTGCACATCATCAGAAAGAATAGCATATTAAGTTCTTACTGTAAACACGACTCTGCAATTTTCATCTTCCCCATCTTCCCATTTACAGTTTGTATCAGGGTTGCAAAAGAGAGAGGCAAGGAGAGAAATAAAAGTGGATCCATCCGTTCTCCTTTCTGGAAGTACAATTCACATCAGAGCGTGAAATGACATCCTGCATTATGCACAGAGGGTGTGCTATGAATACCAACCAACCACAGCTGGTCCTGGAAACCGATCAGAATGAGGTGGCTGCCTCATGGAGCAGATTTTGGGAGATGACACCAAAGCTCTGAAGGTGATAGTTCTTTGACCTACCATCTGCCCTCTGCTACCCTTAACCTAGCCTTAAGTGCAGCAGATAATGCTCCTGCCTCTTCCAATCACTTCCCCATCTAAAATACAGGCCTGTCAGGAACAATTCCTAGTTACCTCAGCTACTTATCTCCCCCTGTTCACAGGAGGCATTTTTAAAGACAGCTCTTAACCTTCTGGGAGGACTTAGTAGTTTTCACTCTGAAAAGGAGCCCCTACATAAGTACATGGTTTAACATCCATCCTGGTGTTTTTTGTTTTGTTTGTTTGTTGTCTATTTGAGCTCCTTTTCCCTTCTGGACTTAATAGTGTGTTTGGGGCAATGTGGAAGTATAACCAGATTGTGGGCTGTTTTGTTTGTTTTAAGTTTTATTTGATGGCTAACAAAATAATTTACATATACCTCATAGAAAAAAAATGCAAGAAACAAAAAACAATGAGTATGGGCAGAGCAATGCTACTTACTTATCACAAGCTATAGGATTGCACCATAAATGTATTTTGGTTCTTTCAGATTGGAAGCTACCCGAGTTCTACCTGTCTTTGCTCTTCCACTATAAGCTACAAACAGGACTGCAGTTGACCTTCCAAGCTACCCAGGGACATTGCATTTTTTCTACATATGTATTCTGTGAAGGTTCATTCCCCACATTGGAGGTCGGGGTGAGGTTTGCCTCTTATTTCTGCTACACCATTACTCCCCTGATTCATTTCCTTTTTTAATTATCGGACTACAGTTTCAGTGATGTATTGACATCAAGGGGATGCCCCGTAAAAAGTAGCTGAAAGTTAAAAAGCTATACCAAATACCCATTCTGTTGCAAGCCACTGGAGTTTGCAACTCGTTATGTTTCTAAGACAGCTATGCAGAATGGTTTGGCTGTTACTGCAAACATTGTACTCCAATCCTGATCATAGCAGTGGCCCATCCATGCATCCTCCCCCAGTCAGATTCCACAGAAAAGAGTGCATGGTCCATACCGCCACTCACTGTACCCATCTATTGACCTGTGAGGTGTTCATGTCTTCCAATCCAAACATTTAAAACACCTCTTTCATCCTTGCAAACTTGATGGCAGTGTAGCAGTGCTACTAAAAGCAAAAGCCAAAAAAGCAAAGTGTTCTGCTTATATACCGCCCATACCACTTCAAGTAGTCTCTAGGTAGTTTACAGTTTTTAATTACAGTATGCAGGCTACACATTGCCCCCCCCCCAGTAAACTGGGTACTTACTTTACTGACCTCGGAAGGATGGAAGGCTGAGTCAACCATGAGCTAGCTACCTGGGACTGATCCCCAGGTCGTGAGGATAGTTTTACCTGCAGTACAGGCATTTAACCACTGTGTCATGGGGCTCCTCAATATAATAGAATGAGTTGTTCTTGTTTAATATTTGGATAAAAGCAAAAACAAGAAATGGGCAGGACCAGCCAATTAAAAACACCACCAGTGGCAAACAAAAAAGATTTGGAATTGGTGCCAACACAATTGCAATGTTGGTGTCAGCTGCACCTTGGATGGGTGCGGTCCATCATCATGGCATCACAGTTAAGAAGGGCTTCTGTCTTGCTGACACACTGAGTGTACCTGAGATACTTGGAGAAACATACAGCAACCCACAGTGAGAAGAAGTGGTCCATGCCCTAATAAAAATATGAACATAGGATGAAACACTGGCTTGTGTGTACAAGCATGCAGATGAGTAGCTGGAATTCTTCTGCTGAAATTTTTATAGTGGGAAAAATGTGATCAGGATTTGGTGAGAAGCTAAGTGAAACTAGTGAGTTGTTTGCATAACATCTCAGAAGTCATGTGTTAAATGTACCTCTGAGGATTATGGCACCATAACAATATTTTTAAATACTTGATAACATTAACATTGAGATTGTTTTCTTTTTGGTCATTTTTCTCTCATTACTTGTAAAATGTTGGGTTTTTAGGATCATTTGGGAGAAGACTATTGGTATGTGATTGTTTTTCTTAATTGTTTGGTATTAAAAGGTTAAAACATACTTTAGAAAGCAAAATAACCAGTCATGGAAATGTTAACACAATAGCTGTTGTGAGTTTTTCAGGCAGTTTGGCCGTGTTCTGGAAGTTTTTCTTCCTGACGTTTCGCCAGAGTCTGTGGCTGGCATCTTCAGAGGGCAAGGAGCTCAGGGAAAGAGGAGTTCTCTTTGTGCTCTGGGTTAGACACAGAATCTGGCGAAACGTCAGGAAAAAAAACTTCCAGAACACGGCCAAACAACCCGAAAAATTCACAACAGCTATCAGATCCCAGCCGTGAAAGCCTTCAAGAATACAATACAGAGGCACCTTGTATAAAGGAATTAATTGGTTCCAAATGAAATTATGTCAAGCAAATTTTCTTTTATACAAATTTCCCATAGGAATGCATTGAAAAGAGAGTAATCCCTAATCGTGACCATTTTTATGTTGTACAGATTCGCCCCATAGGTGATTCTGTTAAGCAAATTTCCCCTATCTCTGGAATTTTTTATGTTGTCCAGATTTTATCTTATACAAACCATTTATTATACGAGGGTCCACTAATTAATCTGATTCTGATTCTCAAGTAATCATACCCAAGATTCATATTCCACACTCAAGAATCATAGTCAAGAATCATACTACAAGCTCTGTTTTCTGTTCAAACTTTTAGGGGGAAAAGTGGGATAACTATAAATGAATGTGCAAAAGCATACATGATGGGTAAAACTACAGATGAGATACCCCATATCAGAAAGCAAAGGCACTTTTACTCTAGTGCCAATAAAGTTAAGTATAATAAATAAAGAAATATATGCAGGTGTAAAAAAGGAAAAAGAGACATATTTGCATATGTGGTGCTCCCATGAAGTAAGAAAGAGGGAATGGATACTTGTCTTTAGGGAAATTCAAGAAATAATAGTCCAAAAGTTTTAAATATCCCCTGAGGCAATACTGTTGAATATGGTTGTGGACATGCATTGAAGAAAGAGGGAGTGAAGTTAGTAATAATAATAATAATGGTAACGGTGGCACGGATAATTTTTACCAAAAATTGAAATCAATCAAATAATATTGGAGGAACGGTATAGGGCAGGGATGGTGAGCCTTTTAGAGACCGAGTGCCCAAATTGTGATTCAGAACCCACTAATTTTCTGCAAAGTGCCAATACAGCCGTTTAACCTGAATACAGGCAGCTGTGATTATGTCAGGTGCCCACAAAAAGGGCTCCGAGTGCCACCTTTGGCACCTGTGCCATAGGTTTGCCAACACTGGCATAGGGAGTAAGGGAATATGGGTAATTTATTGCCTCTAACAATAAATTGACTTGCAAAATTATCTATTTATTTTATTTTGAATATTTTTACCTCACATTTCTCCTTGGAAAAGGACCCGAGGCGAAGTGAAAATATTGGGATTGAAAAAAACCTAAGAATTTTAAAGTAATAGGGGGCAAATTATTGGTACATGCATTTCAAAAAGGAATACAGTTTCACCACCTTAAGTAATTTTTCTCTGCTTGTATTAATATAATCATTTAGGTTTCTTTTTTTCCTCCTCTATGACCTGCTGTAGTTCCAATAATCTATTGCCTCCAATTGCTCATGGTAAATATAACACGTCCACGTCACTTTTGGGATGTGACGTGTGGTGGATATTCATTAGTGTCTGTGGTTTTTGATCAAATTCCTCTAATTTGTTTTGGTTTCATTCTATTATTCCAGTTGGTTATCTAATTACTGGAACTGCCCATGTGTTGTTTGTTGTTGTTGTTGTTGTTGCTGCTGTTAAGTGTTTCATGACATACACGGAGAGCAAATTCTTGCCATGAAACAGCTGAAGAGAATACGGTCCCATTTTATTTGGAAATTAGAATACGGGATGATGGACCTAGGACTAGGGGCAGTGACACGAGTGTTCCAAAGGGATGGACAGAAGAAAACACAATACAACAAAGCTTTATAAAATTTAAACCCATGTCCTGCCAGGGATGGCGAGGGAAGGAGAGTGCCAAAGTTGCAGTCTGCATGCCCTTCACTTGTTGTTTGGCTTTTATTTATTTCTTTTGCTGAGCTCAAGTCCATTACCAGAATGAATGGATTCAATATCTGTGCAATGATGTGTTAAAAATGAAAGAAACATCATTAAATGTCAGAGACGTTATTAACACATTTTACTCCTTACCCGAATGAAACAGGCATTATCTCCCCAGGTAGCGCACAACCCACTGGCTGTAGGCGA
This sequence comes from Phrynocephalus versicolor, assembly GCA_023846285.1. Taxonomy (NCBI): domain Eukaryota; kingdom Metazoa; phylum Chordata; class Lepidosauria; order Squamata; family Agamidae; genus Phrynocephalus; species Phrynocephalus versicolor. The sequence continues at coordinate 29,721,252 of JAHTLZ010000237.1, read as the reverse complement.
GCTTGACTTGGTGGTGGGGCTGTCCCCCAGGAGGCCGCAGGCAGAGCCAGTAATAGCCCTGTTTGCATGGATCCCCCAGGCTGAGCTTTCCCCTGTGCACTCCTACGGCCTCAACACGTGTTATAGGAAAATGGCAAAAAGCACTTGTTATGCAGAGAACCTGCTGGCTGTCTATTTAGACCTGTATTAGGAAATCATGGGGTTTTTTATGTCGAAAACTAGAGCATAAATTTCTCTCTGCTTCTCTCCACCCCCACCCCCACCCCGACACTTTCAGCAGGGAATAATGCTTCCAAAGATCAGCGGCTGCAGAAAGAGCTTTTGTCGGTTACCATTTCTCTCTCCCCTTTTGTACTTTGCTAGGACTTGGTCCCATTTGAGCGATTGCTTATATCTGAGCTTAAAGAAGTTGATTTTTTTTAACCCCAGCTATCTGAGAAATGAAGAAAGTGGCCTTATCTTAAACAAACCCCACAACCTCCTTGACCTCCCAGTGAGATAATAGCACAGCCCTCTAATATTATTCCTAGGTTAGTAATATTATCAGACTCCCTGCTTGGTTTGGTGCAATTTGGTTGTTACTGTTCCTAATGATGAGTAGAAACCAGGCATCAGAAAAAGCCAGGTACTGTATTCACTAGTTAGAGGATATATTTTCCACACATCTTTAATCCGTAGCATTGTCATTTAAAAGGTCAGATGGAGACCACCTCTGCCAGTCAAAACCGACTATACTGGACCAGTGGACAGACAAGTCTTGACTAGATAGAAAACACTGTTCTCGGCCTCCAACCTCTTAGGGTTCAGTCCCATGCATGTAGGGTCAAAATTAAGCCCCTTTGATTTCAGTGGCAACCAATGCTGTGAATGTGTGGGTTGGTTTGCTCTGTTGGTGGGGACTAGGTAAAAGCCTGAACAGAAGAGAAGGGAACGGAATGGGGACCTCTTAATTAAAACTGATGCCAAAAACAGTGGCGTGTTCTGGGCAAGCACCCAACCATATTTTATTAGCTCTTTATTATCTAAAAACACAGTGGTCCGGAACTGCAAGAACAGTCCAGAACAGACACTTCTAAGTAGGGGAGCCCAACCAAATTGACCAGACCCATCCAACTAGAGGGGACTGATGGAACCAGCCACAAAACACCTCCTGGAATGACATTCCAGGGCCCATCCTGGGCAGAATAATCAACATTGTGGGAAAGAGCCCAGAATGGCAACTTTCAAGTAAGACAGCCCAACCAAGTTCCATCCATCCTACTGGAGAGGAATGATGAAACAAATCATCCCTTGGAACAACATTGCAAAGTCATATGTGCATTTGACATCTAGGTCTCCTTCATCTCCCAAGAGGTTTCTACAACGTGGCAGAAAGAAATACAGTGGTACCTTGTATAAAGGAATTAATTCGTTCCCAATGAAATTATGTTAAGCAAATTTTCCTTTATACAAATTCCCATAGGAATGCATTGAAAATGGAGTAATCCCATTTTATGTTGTACGGATTTTCCCCATAGGCAATTATGTTAAGCAAATTTCCCCTATCTTCAGAATTTTTTATGTTGTACAGATTTTGTTATACAAACTGTTTGTTATACAAGGGTCCGCTGTACTGTATTTTCCCATTTGTAAGACAACCCCCAATTTTCCAGTCCAAAATAACAGTTTCTCTAATATATAGTTCTCTCATTGGCTTACTTCCGTGTAGAAGATAACCCTAAATTTTTAGTCTAACAGTTTTAGTAAAAATATAGTCTTATACATGGAAAAATGCAGTAGTTTTGAGAGAAATTACACAAATCCATTTATTACAGCTGGAATATCTTTCCCCTTCTGGCAGGGGAGATAAACGGCCACTAAAGTGATATGAGATGTGTTTGATTATTTCATTGGATCAAATATATCATGCTGTTGTAAAATCCCCCCACTTTCAAGTTGAAATTAAATAAATTTAACCATGACCATAAGACATTATCATTTGCATATATTTCTTCTCCAACGAGACGTTTGATGTTACATAATGCTTAAGTATTTAATTGTTCTTCACATCACTGAAATATCAAATAATAAGCAAAATGGATAGGACTTGCCAGTAAGATTTCAGTGATTGACTAATTTATCTGACAAGGGCAGGAATGAACAAGGATGAAAACACTCACAGGAGACTTGACCTAGAAAGCTGAGAACACCAATATTAAGTTTGTTTCATTTTGTGCAATTGGTTACACAAAGAAATGGTGTCTGGGGTGTATGTTTCTTCAGTTGACTGAAAGAGCTGTGGCATCGTCCCATTGTCTAACTGATGAAGGATGGGAAATATTAGACCTCTGGACTACATTTCCTGAATATGCCAGGAACTATTGCTATTTCATTATCGGATCAAGGGACAGTTAGGAAAAGAGCAGTTGGGCTGGTGAACAATGATTGATATGGTTCAGCGGACGAGATGACACCAGTAATATAGAGAACTAGGTTGAAGAACACACAGCAAGTCCTGTCTCAAGCAGGAAGCCCTGTTGTATAGTCCTTTGTGTCCAGAAAGCCTGAGTACTCGTCAGTTTGGGTGCAAAGGCTATCCAAAATCTGAAGCAGTCTATTTGCCTAAGATGACGGGGATAGATCAGGGGTTCTTAACCTGTGGGTCCCCAGATGTTCCTGGACTGCAACTCCCAGAAAGCCCTTCCAGCACAGTCAGTGGTGGAGGCTTCTGGGAGTTGCAGTCCAGGAACATCTGGGGACCCATAGGTTGAGAACCACTGGAACAGATGCTTCAGCCTGTGGTTGAACCACCGGAATAGATGCTTCAGCCGTATTCTGTGGCTCCCACTACTTGGCACCAGAAGATGGATCTTAAGGTGTTCTGTGAAAACATGGCCAAGCTGCCCCATGTCTAGACTACGTAGATCACTGAAAGAGAGGTACAGACCAGTCTCTTCTCTGGTGGCTGCCCAATAATACAGGAAGAGATCACTTAGAAGTGCAAAAAAAGAAAATAGAAGAAATAAAAAAAGAAATAAAAGAAGAAAAAGAGGGAGGGAAGAAGAATATATGCAAATGCACATTTGAATATTTCTGTTGAGACTTCCTCACAACATACAAAGCCATTTTGAATTTCCTGATAACAGTTAATCTTCCCTTCCTCCTACCTCTGCAGCTCTTTGGAAACAGATGCACATCCTTGTTAGTCAAACATTCTTTGTCGTATTTTATAGCTGTCCTACATTTTCAAGGAGCTCTTCAGTTATGTCTAATGGAGATTATGCCACTATTGCCTCCGCCCCACAAAAATCCCTGGAATTGACATTCTGAAGAGTTTCCTTACAATTTTCTAGCCAAGAGGCTATTTATTTTGCTCGCATCCTCTCCCCAAATCAACCCAGAGAGCAAAAGATATTTCAGATTTTCCTAATATAATAGTACTGTACAAAGAATGAATTTCTTTCGCCTGATTTTTTCCCCATCTTATGCTCATAACTTCAGACCCAGAAAAAACCCCCTCAACTAATTGCCTCCTTTCTGGGCCATTTTTCCCCTCTGGTGACCCTGTTGCTGAGGCCCTTTGTGGTACTTGTATACACGAGCTGACACTGCGCGATGTGCAAACACCAAGGCACTATTATCTGATGCTTCTGTGTCGGGAAGAGTTAAATCTTTTTTGACAATTCAATCGTTCCCTTTGGGTCTTTACAAATGGCACCTGTTGTTGAAGTCAATAGAGCTTACAATTTAATTTCATCTGCCTGCAAACAATCTCTCTCATTAGGGGGTGAAATGATGATAGAATTCACTGAGGCATGCCGCTTCACTTTCCACGGGGCACGCCACGTAAAGTATAGTCATCTCTTCCAACAAAGGGAGGCACAATTATGCTGGAAACCGATTGTAAGGAAGACAAAATCTGTAGGAGGGGAGAGAAAAAAGAAGAAAAATGCGGAAGGAAAGTCAGGCGCTGCAATTTCACTACATTTGTTGTTCAATGCCAATTTGCGGTCTAATTATTGTGTTTAACAGGATCTGGAAGTGTAGCAGTCCAAATGACAGGTAAATGGCTTTCTCTCCCCCCACCCAATCCACACTCAGGTTTGCTTTGTTGTTGTTTTTATCTTACATTAGTGACAAACTCATCAGCTTGGGTGGTTATATATTCCTGTCAGTTTCGTCAGGAAGAAGGTCTTTTGTTCTTCTGCCTCCCAGTTTTATATTATCTTTGTGGTCAATATTTTTCTAAAACAGAAGGGGAAAATCATGCCCAAACGATTAACCTATTAAAATAGCTCTAAACAACCTGGCTTCAAGTAGTCGTCAGAAACACACTAGAATTAGCCTTTTTTCACTTGGCTTTGGGCAAAGGGAGCTAGCTAATTAATTAATTCTATTCTATTCTATTTTGCCTTTGTTCCATGAGGCGGCTCAGAAAATCAGGTTAAATTCAGACACAACAAATTACAAGGGTAAAAACAGTGAAACATGCAATAGAAATTTAAAATGTTACCAATGCATGTAAAAACTTTAAACAACACACTTGAAAGGAATGTATGCACAGCATCTAAAAAAGACTGATTCCTGCCCCGTTTGGTTATGAAAGGCCTGACTTAAAAGCTTATGGAAAGGCTACAGCGGGCCATGCCAATTTCCAGTATAAGCTAGTGGGCTCTGTCTCTGGTAAAAGTGATGTATACATAAGATCCAAAAGTCAGTGATGTAATAAGGGGCCTGGCTGAGGTCTTTGTGCAGTAGTTTACACCTGAAAAATCGGAGGGCAGAAATGGAGAATAATAGCGTAACATCTTGCTTCCTACTGGGAGTTACTGTTGTCCAATGACTTAATTATTCCTCCGCCAAAAATATGTCTGTGAAGATTCTCAGGCATCCAGGTGAGGGCACAGTATTCAGAGTATTCCTCTGGAATACTTTCAGTGATGCCTGTCATGGGATACCTTTGTTGCAGGATCCCAAAGCCGCATGGGTGTGTTGTTGAGGGTTAGGGATGGGTAAGAATTTGGTTCTGGTTCACTATTTATCTGAATGTAGATTTATAGGAACGAGATTTCAAAAAACAACCCCTTCCCAACTCAAACATGGGAGAAACTAAAACTGACAAATTTGTCCATCCAGGCTCAGGAATTCAAATATTTAAGTTGGGTTGCATCTCTAGATATTCAGCTACATTAAAGCTAACCTGGTGATGCCATCTCTTTTTTATGAAAGGCTCCTGGTCTCTAACGCCAACAGAGTTTGTTATCAAACTTGGATAATATTATTCACACCAGTTAAGTATATAACCTTTCATGAATTAAATAGCGGTGCCGTACTTGGGGGGGGGGGGGGGAAGGCTACACTTTGCATCTAATTAATGGTACCTGTAGCTTATGACTGATTGAGTGCGTTGCTAAATATATGTGTATTACAGTTTGTGCATGTGAGATTGATTTTACATTTTCAGCACTTGATGAACTCTCGGGGGGGGGGGAAATCTGACATAGTTATTTACCTGAGAAATGTTTCCTTCTGAATCTTAAGAATGTAGGCACAGGTGAACCTAGTAAAGATTCATCCTGAAGGAATTTTGAGGCTGGACGTTGCAGATTGGGTCAGCTGAGTGTGACATACAATTGTGCTGTTTCTCCATCATGTTCCCAAATTCAAGTTGTCACCTATTATGGGATGATTTCTGACCTTCAGAGCCTCAGTCAACAACCAAAGTTTGAAAACCATAGGATCTTCCCAAGTATGCAATAAATATAATTTAAATCAATATTATCAGTAGAGTTATAAAATTATAAAATAATTTTACCTTGCACCAAACAAGCTTCATAAAGGCAAGATGAACAGATAAGCGCATGCAGTTTTCAAGACTATCTCTATGTTTAAAAAATGTTTCACGTATATCATATACATGGTATCACTGAACCAGAACTTCTACATTGATCAGCCTTGGTGGAGATAATAAGAATTGAACAAAGGTGGAGCTCAGCTGCTGTATCCCAGTATTGTATACTTTGAATAAACATATTGGAGTTGGCTGGATTAGCTTAAATAAGGGCTCTTAAAATCAGGTAGATGTCTGGTATGCCATTTGGTGCAATCCTAGTGTCCAAATGGCATTAACACCTCAAGCAACATGATTTGGTCTTTCTTCCTTAAGGAAACAACAATAGAGAAACCCTTGCTTGTTATCCTTCTTCTGGGAGGAAGCTTTCAATTTCCCCTCCAAAGTGGTAAAACCCATCACTGCAGTTCTACAAGACCTTTTAAAGAAACCTTTTGCTTCTTTCCTCAAGTGTTTAATTTCCCAATATTGTCAAGTGTCTAAGCTGTCTTCTTAAGCCACTTAATGAAAAGTAAAAGGGAAATGTAAAGCTACAAGCTCCATTTTGGTTGAATCTCAGTAATTGGATATGCTAGAAATGAACCACAATGGAATGGTCCTACTTATACCAAGAAACAAATAAGCCAGAAGCTCCTGACAAGGACCCTGAAAGGTGTGGTTAGGAATGCTCTGGAGATGGACTTAGTAATTATGTCATCTGATTGGTGGCAAAAGGAACAAACCGGCCCTTCCCTGCAGCGGACGAAACAGCAGGACAAATGCCCATCTACTCACACTCATAAACACTTTAGTTACTATCTGAAGATAAGGCTAGTCACATATTCTCTCACCCAAATCCTTTTCACTGACCCAGGCAGAGCTTGGAAAGTCCCTTTAATTTTTTTTTTAGGTATGATTGAAAACCCTGAGTAGTTAGTTACTATTAGTTACAGTTTGAAAACTACTTTTTCATTTTTCATTTATTTTTTGATTATTTTAGAAACATCTGAGTGTGGCTAGTACTGAAATGGTCTAAGAGAATGTTGAAAATAGATATGCATGTAACTTAACAGTAGAACATTGTACATGCTGAATCAGAAGGTGGCGCCATCAGGTTTAATGTGGCAGTCCTTAGGAAAAAATAGAAAGCTCACATCCCATAGTTCAAGAAATCTATCTAGGAATAATTCAGGGGACAGAGCCCTTATTTTGATTACAGCCCCTTCAAGGGTTGGCTTTTACGCATGTGAATGGGGGGGATAGCCACTTTTCAAGTGCATGAGATGATCGTGGAGTGCCATATCATGTCTATCTCCATCGACTTTCCATGGCCAGGCATGGATTCGAACCCTGGGCTTCTGAGTCCAACATTCCATCCACTACACTAGACTGGGATCTCAGTCTTGCATGCTAAGTGCCAATGCATAAATCTGTAGTGCATTTCTTTTTTAAAAAAAGGTTGCCACTCCTAACAATCATCTTAGTTCGCCTTTTACTATGAAAATTCAGATTTCTTAGCTGTATGCTCAGAGTCATATACGTAGTAAGTACAGGTGGATCTTCACTCCAGACATTCTGAGACCCAAGGCGGAAGGGCTACAACGGCAAATAAAAGTCAGCAAAGTGGGAAATGGACATCCCTGCCCCGAGAGCATTAGGTTCAGCCTGAATTCAATTTGTTCTGCCTACATCTTTTTCCTGGCAAGGGTAGTTTTAGAGGGTAGTTCCACCGTCCCCTCGCCCAATGGGACCTATAATGAGAGAAAGCAACTGGATGGATTTTTTCATCAGAAGTTTTGACCAGATCTGGAAAAGGTGTTTTTGCTCAATCGAAGTTTGTCCAGAGCAATTTAGCAGCAGTGGGTCAACATGACACCAATGGCCACTGATCTTTCCCAAGGGTTCAAGAAAGAGTACACTTTATGTAATAATCCAAGGGAAGAGGGGCACATTGATCAGGGAGGTTACATACTGAAGCAGAAGAAGTCGGCTTCTTGAATGACAAGAATGTGTAGTGCTGGTGCCGGCTTTTCTGTAAATCAGTTGATTCCTGTGAAGGACTTTGGTATATATATATGTCACAGTTTTATGTGAATCCTCACAGTTCATGTTTTGCAATGACAACTGTAGCTCTCAGTATACCTGTAATGCAGTTTTAATCACATGGTATGGCTATAATTAATTTTTAAAAACACCTAGAGACTTTCTCTGTCACTGAGATCTTATGAAGTTCTCCAAGCGAGACGAGAGGCCTCACATGGAGGCTCCTGCTAAAACCAGCAACAGAGTTGCCCAATTGCCCTTATGCTGTACTGCCACTGGTATGCTAAACTAAAAGACACAGCTTGTGGACAGATGAGTGACCACCACCCCCCGCCCAACCCTGTGTGTTTATCTGTCTAATTAAGTTCAAGGTGGTTTACTTGGATGCGTGAGAAATGTGCTCCACTGAAGTTTTGAAATGAGTTTACCTTATCTGTGCCTTTCAGGTCAAACAGACACAATTTATGGTTAGAAATGTATGTATGGTTAGAAAACTGTACACTTCTGGGTGTTGATACATTCTCTGAAAGAAAGAAAGAAAGAAAGAAAGAAAGAAAGAAAGAAAGAAAGAAAGAAAGAAAGAAAGAAAGAAAGAAAGAAAGAAAGAAAGAAAGAAAGAAAGTGTGCTTGGTAACTTATACAAATAGCACTGCTCATGTTTCTAAAACATGTACAAAGTATTTTAAGTCAGTGGGGGCAGGCACCCATTAGTGGCTGAGGCCTCTCTCTTCTCTCCCCTCCTCCTCCACAACTGTCCCTTTGTGTGTGTGTGTGTGCGTGCGTGCGTGCGCGCGCATGTGTGTGTACACACGCGCACACCCCAACCCCACCCACCTTTCTTTTTCACCAATAATACAAGAGGATGTTCAGTACCCCCGTGTTTATTCCTGTGTTTATTCCTAACTCTCCTTGTTTTTAACAGGAGGTTCTCCAGCTGATGTAACTGCACACCACAGATCTCTGGAGCAATCACAAAGTGGTCTGTCCACCGGCGAAAACCTATGCTTTGCAGTTGCTCATCATGTCTGCCCTATTATAGCCCAGGTATGTGTCCATTGCAAAAATGTGCATACAGATATACACATGCCTTTTCTATAGGGTACAGTCTACAAGGTCTATGAAAAAGTCTATGGAACAGACTTGCAAGGGAGAGAAAAGATGTCTGCTTAGATTGATTTAATAGATCTGCCTGGTGGCAATCCCAAGCAAGCGTTTAGTGGGTTGTGAAGATCCTAACAAAGTGAAGGTGGAAATCAGAAGAAGAGCTCATAAGTCCGTTCTGCTGAACATGGTTGGAAAGATTTCATAAGCAGGCACCTGGCAAGGCAGGAGTCCCAAAGCAGAAGGTATTATAAGAAAAAACCTGTTATTAGAACATGGATTTCCTTGACTGCGGAAAAACTCTAAGTGCACAGCCAAAGCTTTTCAAACCTTATACAGAGTGGAGATCACCTTGCATTGTTTTGTGATTGCCCTTGAGCATTGGGAATCCTTTGGAATCTAGTGTTCCCAGCCATGAACATTCTGCTTGAATCACCTCTCAACACTGACATGCTTTGAGCTCTCATCACATGATTTTTATACCCTCTTTCTAATCTCTAGGACAGTGATGGCGAACCTTTTAGAGACTGAGTGCCCAAACTGCGATTCAAAACCCACTAATTTTTCGCAAAGTGCCAGTACAGCAATTTAACCTGAATACAGGTGGCTGTGAAGGGATGATGTCGGGTGCCCACAGAAAGGGCTCTGAGTGCCACCTTTAGCACCCATGCCATAGCTTCGCCAACACTGCTATAGGAGCTTTGCAGGTGTTTTTCATCTGAGGGGACCTTCTCAGACAACTGGATGTCTGAAGATGTGTGACATCACTGGGAAACCTTGACACATGAGGATGAGGGTTGCATGTTCATACACATCCCTTCCCTGTTTTGACCCTGTTAACTTGCATCCTGCCAGCAAACACCAGATGCATGGCTATCAGTATTGCCTTCTCAAGAGCTATTCAGATTATTTGAGTGGATTAGAGCAATTCATATTGCTGGGCCATTATATTACTTTGCATGCTTTCTGCTATCTTCCAGCATTCTGTAACATTAAGATTCCAGGGAATTCTCAGTTATAGGCAGAAGACAGTCTTGATTTGGAGGTGGCGTGAGGTTACAGACAATACTCAAAACACACAAAAGAGGCTTGGAATTACTCTTTCTGCCTCTATATTCCTTTGTTGATCTTGGCTACCAATCTCGTCAGCAAAGTTCCCCTAGCAAAGTTGCTGAACTACATTATGAAAGTATAGCAAGAAGGAAGATCACTTAAATGTGGAGCAGGAAGGTGGACAGTGGTGGAGGCCAGAAAGATTGTATTGAGTTTCCTCCCTTAATAAGCAGCTGAAGCAGCTGGAAGAAGCTCTTGATTAATCCACCAGGAAAACATACTGTGTTTGTGGATCCTAAAATTAGGATAAAGATGCCGGGTGGCTTGGCTGCTCCTTTTAAAAGATTCTGCTTCAATCGATGCCTGTGAGGGCTACAGTCTTCAAAGGGTAAAGGTGCCATAAATTCTACCAATTAGGGAGAATCAGTGTCTTTCTCTGATGTGCCATGTAATCAGGCAGGTGAACACACCATGGGGCCTTCAGATGGGGAAGCAGCCTGAGTCATCCAGCGACGGCTCACCTGGGAACTTATCACAACACAATGGCCTAAAAAAAGACTTCAATTATCAATAACCTCACATCTGTCGAGGGAGGCAAAAAAGAAATCTTTTGGGGAAGGAAAGAACAAGTGCATTTTAGAGCAACGTAAATGAATGTAAAAGCCCATCGATTCGGTTTTAAGGGTGCCGCACAATTGGAAGAAATGGGCTGCAGGCCAGGAAGGCTTATGCCAAATACAGTTCATTAGCCTTTAAGGTAACATAACGCAGGTGTATTGTTCTTGTCTTTTATAAGGGGTGAAATTTTAGAGTCTCTTATCTCATGATGGGCCAAAACTAGGATCAGGATGACTGAACTATGATTCTGATTTCACTAGCTATTCAGTTGTATTTCTGCAGTGATTTCAATGCAGGTGCCCATCACTCATCTATTGCCACTTATCTGTCCAAATTTCCCTTTCTTTGTAGTTACTGAAAATAAATACGTACAAGTGGTACCTTGTATAAAGGAATTAATTCATTCCAAATGAAATTATGTTAAGCAAATTTCCCTTTATACAAATTTCCCATAGGAATGCATTGAAAAGAGAGTGATCCCATTTTTATCTTGTACAGATTTGCCCCATAGGTGATTCTGTTAAGCAAACTTCCCCTGTCTCCGGAATTTTTTATGTTGTACAAATATTATGTTATACAAACTGTTTGTTATACAAGGGTCCACTGTACTAGTAATTCTATCCCAAAAACTTATTATTTTAATCCTAAAACTAGGAGGGACACCGTAACATCATAATATTTCCCAACCTTTTCAGTTCCATTTATGACCACCCCACTTATTCCAAGTCAGGCGTGGACTTCCATAATATCCAAAGGGATAGAAAAGCACTTTCAAAGGTTTTTTTGTTTGTTTGTTTGTTTGATGGAGGGAGGATTTTGTATAAAACTACCTTCCAAATGCTTAAGTATCTGACTGCAAGATAGATGGGATGACTGCCTCAGTATTTCACTGGGCCTTGCTGCTTCCTGCAGTGGTACCCTAACCTGGCTTGATTATTCTTATCCTAATTAAAACAGTAATCAATCCTTTTAAGATTGGAGGGGAACACCAGGATAAAAGATCAGCAAGCCCTCCCATTGTTGTGTTCAATTGATTAAAATAAAATTACGGTATTACTACAACATACCACAAGCTAACTGGTAACTTCACTGAAGCCAACAAAAGGACCAGAAAAGCAGACATTTTAAGGCACCATCTTAAAACTGTGAGGCATGGGAGATAAACAAACAAACAAACAAAAACCCTAAACTTATATACCACTCCATAAAGTGCTTAAAGCCCTATCTGGGCAGTTTACAATGCATTTATGCAGGCTATACATTGGCCCCCACCCCCAGAGAGCTGGGTACTCATTTTACCGACCTTAGAAGGATAGGAGGCTGAGTCAACCGCAAGCCGGCTACCTGGGATTGAACTCCAGGTTGTGAGCAGAGTTATAGCTACAGTACAGCAGTTTAAGCACAATGGCACAAGGTTCTTCAATAAAGTGGTTGTGCCACTATTGGGTAGCCCATCAAACTGATTCTCATTCATGATTGCCCTGAAAACAGGAGTAGAGTTGGTCTTTATGAAGTTGACTGTGAAAATGTTATCTGTAGCACCCCCCACTAAATCTTTGGAAGGGTCATAGGAAAGTTACATTAAGGTGAAGTGTCAGGCATATCTTCCTGTATCGTCACCTCAGCTAGGTGGAGGTGAAATTCCGGTTATCTTTCCTATCTCAATGCATTTCTCTAATAAACACAAACTTTCTCATTTTCTTTAGAAAGAAATCAAACATACACTTCTCATTATTGGGGAGAAATAGACTCTGCTAACATTTCTGATCTGCAGAGGCTAAATTCAGCACTTAACTTGGTGGCTACTTACTGTGGCTTGCTTTGCTAACCCATTTCAAGTCTGGAAATTTTGCATTGGGTTGTAATTTCAGTTTCACTTGACGTTCTCCCACAAGGCCTCCTCTGCTTTCAGTGGCACTGTTCCACTACTTTCATCAGCAGATGGCAGTGGAGTATGGAGAATGTCCCTTCCACACTGCCCCCAAAGGTCCTGAAATCCAAGGACTGCTTCTGGCGGTCAACAGGACAGATTGCCATGCAATGTGCATCTGGGAACTGAATGAGGATATCCTGGGGCTCTAAGAGACACATGTCGGGAAAAGCCTTGGCCTTGGTTCCTCTGTGATATGAGTGCAATACTAATGAACTTTAAGAAAAATAAAGTAATATAAACCCTGCCTCAGATGCACACCTTCATACACTAAGGTGGTGTGAATACATCGGGGAAGCCAAGAACAATGTGGTCAGGAGGCTGAACACCATCATGAACCTGGACTCCTCCTAGCAGGGTCACCCAAGGTGGTCCTGGATGTTCATAGCTGAGGCATCAGACTAAGATGCATCTGCCCTCTTCAGGAGCAATGGTCACCTCAGTGGAAGAGAATGGTCAGTTCCAGTGGCGATGCGGGTGGGGACACCTAGGAAAAGTAGTTACCGGTGGCAGGGGTTTCTGAAGGTGATGTTGACTGAAGATCTTCCACAGACAAAGGCAATGACATTTGGGCTAACCATCATTAGTACTACAGAGAAGAAGGCAACGGTAAAACCACTGCTGTACCTTTTCTACCTTGAAAATCCTATGAAGGGCTAGTCCCAAATGAAACAATAGTTAATGCTGGACTAGGAGACTCCCAGGTTGAAAAGCATATTATTATGGATAGCTTTAAAAAATAGGGTTTTTTTCAGGATAAAGGACATATAGAGAACAAGTTAGGGAAAGAGTATGGTTGGAATAAAGGTAAGGAAAGGGTAGAGTTAAAGATAATATGGGGATGTGGGTTCGGCAGGGCACATTACCATTCAACGTGATCATCGTCCAGATATATACAAATCAATTTGGACTTATGTGGGTACTATATGTTGCAAAATACTTTCTGGCTGTCATCATATTTCAAAATAATCTAGTTTGCCTTTTTTATAATTATCTTTTTTGTAACCACATGTAACACTTTCCCCAACTTTCCTGATGCTCCTGTTTCCATGGTGTCTTTAACCGTTCAGATAATTTATCAGTTTCTGCCGTTTCAAGGATTTTTGCTATCAACTCCTGTCCTGGTATTGGTAGTTCTTTCCAGTGTTTTGCAAAGGCAATTCTTGCTGCTGTTATAGTATGAATGGCTAAATAGGCTTTTTGTTGATTCATTGTATCTGGCATTATATTTAATTTTAAAATTTCTGGTTTTAATTCTATAGAGTTCTCAAGGATCTCTTCCACCCTCTGCATGGACAGCTTTTTGTCCAACACTATTTGACAACACCAAAGAATGCTCCAACTATCGTACAGTTGCACTCATTTCACATGCTAGCAAGGTTATGCTCAAAATTCTACAAGGGAGGCTTCAGCAGTATGTGGACAGAGAACTCCCAGAAGTGCAAGCTGGATTTTGAAGGGGCAGAGGAACTAGAGATCAAATTGCCAACATGCTCTGGATTATGGAGAAAGCTAGAGTGTTCCAGAAAAGCATCTACTTCTGCTTAATCGACTATGCCAAAGCCTTTGACTGTGTGGACCACAACAAACTATGGCAAGTTCTTAAAGGAATGGGAGTACCTTACCACCTTATCTGTCTCCCAAGAAATCTATATGTGGGACAAGCAGCAACCGTCAGAACTGGATATGGAACAACTGACTGGTTTAAAATTGGGAAAGGAGTACAACAAGGCTGTATACTGTCACTTTGCCTATTTAACTTATATGCAGAGTACATCATGCGAAAGGCAGGTCTGGATGAATCACAAGACGGAATTAAGAAATATCAACAACCGCAGATAACGCAGATGATACTACTCTGATAGCAGAGAGGAGGAATTACACAACCTCTTAATGAGGGTGAAAGAGGAGAGTGAAAAGAATGGGCTGAAGCTGAAAATCAAAAAAGATTTTGGCCACTGGTCCCATCACCTCCTGGCAAATAGAAGGTGAAGAAATGGAGGCAATGGCAGAGTTTATTTTCTTGGGCTCCTTGATCACTGCAGATGGTGACTGCAGCAAAGAAATTAGAAGACATCTGCTTCTTGGGGGGAAAGCGATGGCTAACTTAGGCAGCATCTTAAAGAGCAGAGACATCACTTTGCCAACTAAGGTCAGGATAGTCAAAGCTATGGTTTTTCCAGTAGTGATGTATGGAAGTGAAAGCTGGACTATAAAGAAGGCTGATCATAGCTTTTGAGATGTGGTGCTGGAGGAGACTTTTGAAAGTCCTCTGGACTGCAAGGAGATCAAACCTATCTATCCTGAAAGAAATCAACCCCGAATGTTCACTGGAAGAACAGATTTTGAAGCTGAGGCTCCAGTACTTTGGCCACCTCATGAGGAGAGAGGAGTCCTTGGGAAAGTCCCTGATGTTGGGAAAGATTGAAGGCAAAAAGAAAAAAGGACGGCAGAGAATGAGATGGTTGGACGGTGGCATCAATGCAACCAACATGGATTTGACCTAACTCCGGGAGGCAGTGGAAGATAGGAAGGCCTGGCGAACTCTGGTCCATGGGGTCACAAAGAGTCGGACATGACTGAACGACTGAACAACAACAATTGACAACTACAACACACTGGCTCCTTCGGAATTCAGCATATCCCTCTTTTTATCTTCTGAAATATGAGCCTCAAATGTGACATTGGGCCCCAAACCAACCATAAACTTCATAGTTAAGCAGGAATTTACACAAAGCAGCCTGGGCCATGTCTACATTTCTTATTTATTTACTTATTTATTTATTTATTGTACTTATATACCGCCTGTTTTCCCCAGGGAACTCCGGGCGGTTTACATAAAAAAAAAAATAGACAATCAGACAACAAATAAAACAGTTTAAGACAGGAGTAATCTAACAAAGCAAATAAAATAATAATAGTAATTAAAAATGATAATAATTAACAAGTAGCAGATGGCGGGTTAAACAAAATAAATAAATTTAAAATAATAATAATAAAATACTAGTCACCGAATGCCTCTCGGAAAAGTAGAGTTTTTAATGCCTTCCGAAAGGCTGGCAGGGACTCTGCAAGGCGCACTTCGCTTGGGAGGTGGTTCCACAGGGTAGGGCCAGCCACAGAGAAGGCTCGGGTACGAGTGGAGGACTTCCAAGCCTCTCTGGGTGTGGTCACCCGCAGCATGTGCGCCCGCGACAACCTGGTCGGTCGGGCCGATGTTGACCGCTGGTCGATCCGCTCTGCCAGGCAGTCAGGTCCCAGGCCATGGAGGGTTTTATAAATTAAAACCAAGACCTTGAATCTGATTCGGGACGCAACGGGCAACCAATGCAGACGAGCCAGGACTGGGGTGATGTGGTCGAACTGGTGCACACCCGCCACCAGCCTGGCTGCCGCATTTTGTACCCGCTGCAGTCGCTGAAGGAGAGTCAAGGGCAACCCCATGTAGAGTGCGTTACCATAGTCTAGTCTCGAGACCACCAGCGCTTGCACAACTGTTCTAAGGGAGTCCCCATCTAGGTAGGGACGAATCTGGGCTATACAACGGAGGTGGAAAAAAGCAGATCTGGACACAGCGGCCACCTGGGCTTCCATAGTGAGCGCCGGGTCCAGAACTACGCCCAGATTCCGGACAGTGTCCGAAGGCCGGAGGGAAACACCCTCCAAGGTAGGAAAAGGGCCTCCATAGCCAGATGGGGAAGTCCCAAAGAACATAACCTCAGTATTCTCAGGGTTGAGTCTGAGTCTCTTGGCCCTGTTCCACTCCATGGCACTGGTCGAGGGTCTGGACAGTCTCATCTGCAGCGGTGGAAAAGGAGAGATAGAGCTGCGTGTCATCAGCGTACTGATGACAGCAGACTCCAAATCTCCTTATGACCTCTGCCAACGGC
>JAHTLZ010000237.1:29680904-29704798 GCA_023846285.1 Phrynocephalus versicolor | reverse complement strand
GCCTCCACTTTTCAATGATCATAGCAACAATGTCTAACATTTAAGTTTTACTGACGTTCCAAGTTCTGAACAACTCTATGCTTACCATCAGAGTCCCACGACTGTACAGCTCCCCAACTAAAATGCTTCCATTGTGGACCAGACGTCTGCAGCCAGATTTTTTACAAGACTGAGCCGACTGTCTAACCAGCGAGGCCAGCCCTGAGCTCCCGGCCCTTCTCCTCCTCCGGCAGCAGTGGCGGCTTTGGTGAGGCCGAGGACCAGCTCCAGGTGCTCGGAGCTGGCCTCGCTGAAGCCGTCGCTGCCGGAGGAGAGGAAGAAGGCAGGAGCAGTTTGGAGGTGGCAGCCGCGATGCTGGGTCGTGGCTGCCGCCCAATTCCGATGCCTTGCACCGGGGCTCTGAGCTGTAAGTCAAAGCCTACGACTCAAGACAAACAGGCCCCTTCTTGATGCAAGTCAAATATGCTGCAAGTCAAGCAGCATGTAAGTCAAGGTTCCACTGTATTGAGAATGGTATGTGTTATGTGATGTCAAGTCACATCCAGCCTACAACACCCCCAGCTCTGCAGCTGGCTGCTGGAAACCAAAGCCGGCCCTCTCCCTTAGTTCTCTTTTGGTGAACATGTGCCTGCTGTGTTTAGTGCTCTAATGAAGCTGATATTCACTTCACTACTAGTGGTCCAAACTGTCCTTCATTCTCCCTCCTCATAATTAGAGGAGAGGGGATAATTTTTTTTATTCAAACTCAGCATTTCTCATTTGTATTTATCCCCTGGATGTCTCCTTTGTAATTATTCCTGCTTTAAAACGATCTTTTGCATTAGCACACACACGATATTGTTTAATTGGACAATAATTTATTCAAATCACAGACAAACACACTTTTAGTGTAATCCTAAAATCTCCCCAGAAAAGATAGATCTTTTTTGAGCTGTGATACACTAAGTAAAGAAACCTGGGTAAGAAAGCCTCCTGCATTATTAGTGCCAATAATGAGGCAGCATCTTTACAACTTTCAAGTCTGTAGTCTTATAATATAGTCCAGGAGAATAATGCTGCTCTTTCTAGAACCATCATTTTGGCTGCTCAATGCCCAGGCTTACTTCTACCATCTTTTTATATAGTAGCTGGGAAAAATTAGGTTTTTGGACTACAGCTCTTAGAATGCCCTAGCCAGCATAGTTGCTGACCTAAGCAAATTAAATAACTAATAGAGATGGGCATAAACCATGGTTTAGCGATTAGTGGAAGCCAAACAGGTCTTCTGCAGTTGGACATCTTGCCCTCTCCTGTGAGCACCCATTCAGAAGCAGCCCCTTGCCCTGATTCCACTGGGTGCTGCATCTGAGCAGGCTGTGAATAGGTAAATTGCTGCCCCGGAAAAAGACTTGAAGGAGTAAGTTGGCTTTCACATCTTTTTAAACGGTGTTTAGAAAGGGTTTTAAAAGTGATTTCTCCCCTCCTTTGTAAAGGAAGGAAATCTTTAATTATATTTTAAATATTTTAATTTGTTGTATTCTTGATTGTTTTAATATTTGTACTTGAAAGTCCTTTGTAAGCCTCTACTGGGAGAAAGGTGAGACAGAAAACGAACCAACCCACTGTTTCTGGAGGGTTACCCGTTGTACACCCAGTACATCTGGAAATAACACGATTGTAGACAGTTCCTAGCAGTCATTGGGTCAAGCACCATAACGAAATTTCCTACTTGTTCTTTCAGTTGCCAGCTGAAGAAAGGAAAAAAAGAGATAATTGGAGAAGGCTAGATAAGGAACTTTATGGTCTGTAAAACAAGAATAGAACAAAGGAGAATCCTGGCGCTCTCCATTTCCAATTAAGTCAAGTGCTACTTACTGACTCAACTGTATGATGACACTCTCAAAACAAAGGCAAGAATCCTCTTGATGGTGTGTGGAGCTGAATCTTCTGTTGCTGGAGTAAGTGTTGCCATTCCACAATTGTCATCTTAATGAAGAGCAACTTCCCTCAAGCTTCTCTTTCCTTCACTACAAGCGGCGTGGCTTTCTGCTCAGGCAAAGCTCTGAGGGAAACTGTCCAGAGCGCTATATGGCTGGGTAGTTTCATGTGTTCTTTGGCGTTCTTGAAAGCCTCTAAGTTGGGCCTGTCAACAGAACAGAAGACAATGAAGACTGGATAGCATGAGAGTCACCTGCTCTGGAGGTGTCCTGCCCGGATCCTGGTTCCTGTCACTTTAAAGGCAGAATATGAGAGGAGTATTTCTGTTTGCAAAGCACTGTGATGTGTGTCTCTGTCTTTATGTCTGTCCTGGCCCACCCGACCCCATTACTCCCTGGAAGCAAAAATGAGTGAGGGTTAGGGACTGTGTTGTGCCTGCCTATTATTCCCAATATGTGAATTGAGAATATGACTATCTTACATTAGGCTTGTAAAGACAAGCACTTTGAGGGCCATGATTAGGAGAGCACTCAGTGAAAATGCTGTGATTTAGTGGCCTTAAGATTGCCAGTGACTTTAGATAATCTTGGCCTATAGCACACATTAGCATTTGAGGAAGAATCAGCTTCTGTTACATGTGGTGAATACCAAAAGGCCCAGAGTACAAAGGGTTTAAAACAAACAGATCAAAGCCACAACACCGCATTTTGGATTTCATCTATTTCCAGGTTTGGGGGCATTTGAAAAGATGCCCCAAACTGTATGAATGTTTATGCAGCTGATCCGGTGCTCTTGATACGACAGATGGGTGGGGTGTGGGAACAGGTCTTTCAAGGCTGCCTTTCTAGGCCTTTCTGTTGCTAAACTGGCAGTAATGAACAGCTGAGAGGCCTTTGATCAGTTTGAGACGAGTGTGACCATTCTCAAATTGTCCTTGCCTTTAAAAGCAACATCAACAACCAATGTTTCAATAACTGGCAGTACAATTGCAAAAATTTGGCCTATCAGTGGCAACCCTACCCTCACCTGCTACCTAGTAGAGTGGTGGCGAATCTATGGCATGTCTGCCCAGGTGGGCAGGTGGAGCCCTTTCTGTGGGCAGGGTGAAAAGCCCCCTTGCCTCCTCAGCACTCCCCCCTCCACTCAGAGCACGCCATGAGGACTTGGTCCTTGGAGCAGGAGGAGAGAAGAGGCAGAGAGGGGAAGAGGCCAGGCCAGGGAACCAGCAGCAAGGGGGGAGGAGGTGAGGGAGGAGGGAAGGGGGCAGAAGTGGAAGTGGAGGCCCTTCAACTTAGGCGGATACTTCACGTCCCTCTCGCTGCTGTTCGTGGCCCCGCTGGTGACCAATACGAAGGAACTGAACCTCACGTCTTTGTGGGGTCGATGCGAGTTCGCCCTGACCACGCCCCATGAACTGAGCCGGAACTGGGGTTAGAGATTCCCGTCCTGGAGCTTGGGAATCTTTTCGATCCACTTCTTGTTCCGCGCCCCAGGGGACGTGCGGTTCATCTTAACCCGCATCGAGAGAATATTTAATGCAGTCTCTGAGGCGTTTCGATGTCTTGGAGGACCCAGAAGGCGGATGCGAAAACCATGGCACCAGAGGCCATCTAGTGTCAGAAGGAGGAAAAAGCAGTCGACGGGGCTTTGTCTACGAGCAATTGAATGAAATGAATTCCCAGGAAAAAAAAACACATTTCAAACGCTTGCGCGCCGCGAATCCATGACAGAGAGCTACCGATTAATCGAAAAACTGAAAAATGGGAAAGTATAATGCTGAGGACTACATGGAAAACCACTCGAAAAGTACCAGCACAGTGCGTTAAAGTACTGCCGGTTTCATTCAGCATGCCCGTGAGTACAAAGAAACAGGGGCAGAACCGGCATTAGGTCACGTGACTAAAACCAATTTCAGCTCGGAAGCAAGTTCACCTCAGCACGAGGAAGGACGTGAAGTAACCGTCTTACTTTTTCATTTACAACAATCCCTTCCGTTCACCTCAAGCTCCAGCCTCTTCAGCCAATGGCACTGCCTCCGCTGGCCCATGGCTGTTGGCTCCAGCGATGGCAATGCCTCCTTGGCTGATGGAGAGGAGAGGGAAATTTAAAATGCCTCTGCTTCCTCTCCCAACATTTTCCCGCCTCTAATGTTTCTTCCCCAGGAGTTGTTCCACATTTATATTTTCTGTTTGGTTTTTTTTTTTAAAAAAAATCTGTTTTTAAGGGTATGCTTTGTGGGGTGGGTGGGTGTTTTGCATGGTTCTCTTTTATTATGCTTTGTTGTTTGGGTATTTGCCTGTTGCCTGTTCCCTTGCAAGCTGCTCAGGCTGGGTGGTTTGCATGGACAGCCAGAAACAGGCACCCCAATCCAGCTCACAAGTGCCTGTCCTGAGCAGCCTGGTGGCTCTGGCAAGTGGGGGAGAAATGCTACTACCACCCTTGGCATGGAGTGAAAGGGAGGGAGCGCACGGCCTGAGGGGTGGGTGGGAGATAAGCGGTAGGCAAACTAGGCTGTGGTGGGATGGAAGAAATCGGGTTTCCATCTCTGTACCGCCCTCCAGCTACTTAAAGGAACAGTCCTACACACACACACACACACACACACACACACACACACCACCACCACCACCACCACCACCACCACCACCACGGTACCAACCAAGTTACCAGGGCTTTGTAATACACACAAGAACCTCCAGGCCACAGCACATGTCACTTTAAAAGTATATTTAGTTGGGGGGAGGGGTGCAAGAGAAGAAGCCCCTCTGTCTGATGAGCAAGATCCTGGCTGGTTTGGCTTAGTGCTCTAGACTTTCTCTCCCAGTAATCCACCTTTCAAAAAGGGGTCCGGGGGGGGAAATCCCCACTGTGTTGAAAACAAGAGAAAGACGCCTGACAAGGAGCAACACAGAAACTTGCCGAGATCTCCTTTTTGATTCTTCAAAGCTGTCTCTTTATTCTTTCTGTGACTGATCTCCTTTCCCAACCCACAAAGCGGCAACATTTTATCTATTTTGGAATGCGCTTTTTGGTAGGCCTTTTCTATGCATGTTCAGTTTATAACAAAGTCACAGTTGTATTCTTCTGAAAGACCTTTTTTTGAGGATCAATCTTTCAACCCCTGCATCCTGGATTTCTTCTCCCTCCCAAAAAAACACACAACATCCCCCCCCAAAAAAACATGCACAAGCAAACAATGGGTAGGGCCAACCATTCTCTTTCAAGATAAGCACTATTGGTCTTTTAAATCAATTTGATCTCCTTTAAATCCAGATATGTTTAGGGTTGCTTCTTTCTGCACAGCAGGTAGGGGTAAGTTTTACCTTTAAAAAAATATAATTTGAAAATATCTTGTCCAAATCCCTCAAATTCAGCCCAGAGAAAGAACAAACTGTATGCTACATCTGTGCCACATTGGATGCTGGTCTGAAGCTGACTTGGGTTCTTTCATGAAGAAAAGTGAGATGTAAATAAATAAATAAATCCAATTTCAAAGCTATATTGTTTGGTTTGGGGCTGCCCCCATTTTTAGAATCGCCTTGGAGAAGGTTGATTTGCTCTGGTGCACAATGACAGCATTGCACTCTTGTGCAGTGATAATACAGATGAGGCTAGACCTCCTGTCCATTCATGAGACTGACAGTGAAGTACAGAACTGGTGAACTCAAGTCTATTAGGTCAGGGGTGCCCAACCTTTTTGTAAGGAGGGCCAGATTTGGTGGCTGAGAATGTGTCAGGGGGCGGTTGCTCCCCGACCCTGCCACCCCACTGCAAGCCCCACCCACTGACCCCTTGCAACCCCATCCACAGGAAGGAAGATGGGGACCAAGGGAGGGAGAGAGGAAGGTGGAAACCAAGAGAGAAAGGAAGGAAGGTGGAGAACAAGGAAGGGAGGGAGGGAGGTGGGGACCAAGGGAGGGACAAAGAAGGAAGCACAGGGAGCCGTGGCCACAGGTCGCCCCTTGGAAGAGGCGATCTGTGTGACCTTGCATGCCCCCAAGCTCCCCAGCGGTGGCGACGGCTCGCCCACCAGCCCACCCCAAAGCTCCTTGGCAGTGGCAGAGGTGCACTGGTCTGCCCACCCCCACACTTTCCCCCATGGTTCCAGTGGCGGCAGATTGCCCGTCCGCCCGTCCGCCCAAGCTTCCCAGCGGTGTCAGTGTTGGCAGAAGATTTAAAAAAAAAACGGGGTGAAGGAGGGGGAGGGAGGGGTGGGCCAGCCAGCCGCGGGCCACTCAAAATGGCCTGATGGGCCAGATTTGGCCCCTGGGCCGGACTTTGGTCAGGCCTGTATTAGGTGATCTGCTCAGGTGCACGTAAAGCATCCTACTGAGGAGGCAGGCAGTGAGAGTAAGAGATGAGAATCTCCTTATGGGAAGGACCGTTCTTCCAGTGACACTGCCAGCAAATGCCTGCCTCTGAGCAGGAGATGAGACGGAGGGAAGTCAGGCTTAACACTGCCAGCTGCTTTAACTCTGGGTACCCCTGGATGGTCATTTGTCCTGCTGTTTGTCCCACAATCTTCATGGATCATTTGAGTGTTTTACCTGATGATCTGATGGCACTTTTGCTGCTCCCAAGTACATCTGCTCTTTGCCCATGTACATTTTGGTCCATCACAGTGCTTCCCCCTCCCCCCTTTTGTTGTGTTTTCTTGCTCCTTTGTTTGAACTGCATTATGTGAACTATTTTCCTGGCATTCCTAGAACATTGTTGGATGCATCTTGAGAACACAGATCAAGACATACATACACAGTGAGGCATGGTGTGAGAATGAACATGTCTGCCTCTTCGTGCCTGCTGGCTTGCAGTGCCACTGAAATAATTTTTATTTGTCCTTTACGTTTTTTTTTTAAAGAAGCAGCAACGACTCTGGTACTACCTCTGTTGATATTTTAAACAACTTTTGTGTTATACTGCTAGGCTGATATGTCTTCCTAGCACTGTTTCTGTCCCCCTCCCCCAAACCAGGAACTATATGCAATGGAAGCATGAGATACATTTGTCAAGGTCAAAGATATATGATGCTTAATAACAGTCCTTTAGAGCACTGGGTTGATAAGATTGTTTTGAAAACATGAATGGTAGTTTGAAGCCGAGGTACAGTGTTTTTCTATGGGCTTCATTCTACTACAGAAAATATGCAATATCTATGGGTCGCCAACCCCACTGGATTGCACATGTGCAAAAACAATAAAATGGAAAAGCCATATCTTGGCAAACTAGTTTGAAGTGATGATTGCTCCCTTTGTAATTTAAAAAGTTTTAAATATAGAACTACGTCACTTCAGCCCTACATCTTTTTTTTTCCAAAAAAATCAAGAGCTATATCGAATAGAAGCATGAAATATGCATACAACAAAACTGGTAAATTAATGTGTCAAGAAACTGTGCTTTTTTAAGTGAAATGATTGGTCCACTTCAGGTTTTGCACTGTATGGATATACTGCTGAACCAGTTCAACAGTCTTCAGAAATTCATTTTTATGAGCCCAGAGTGAGACAAAGGTGTATATTCTGGCTCCATTTGGGGGCTGATGAACAAGATCTGATGTTGTGCTATAATTGTGCTTGTCCGTACATGGTTTTAGAAATGTGACCACTGAGGTAGACACGGGGTTTGTGGAGGCACCAACTGGGAACTGCACAATTGAAAGCCTCCCCCACTGGCATTGAAAGGAATTTTAAATTTATTGAGGGTTCCGTGCCAGCGTGCCTATGCTACATGGGCTGCAAAAACACCCAGTCTGAGTCAAGAGACGAGAAAAGAATTTATTGACTGATCAATCAGGGAGACCTGACCCGGTGTAATTCACAGGGCGAGGTGTCCAACCAGCATTGGGAGGCGAAACATTTTTATAGGGTTCTTCCATCCTTTGTCTTTAACTGAGATTACATCATACAAACACCTGCTACATACATCAAATACTAATTGACACTTCTTAGTCATTTATTTCGTATTTCTGACATTCGCCTAAAAGTTCTAACTGGCACTTTTGATCTACTCCTCTCACAAAAAGGGAGGGTAGGATCATCCCTTGTGTCCTTGGACACTCGACAGTTACAAACCCCAGACGCTTGAGATAAGGCCTTCCTGGTACGCCTTGAACATACGTTAATTGCTTGTGTGTGATCCTCAAGGCTTAGGAATTTAATTGGATCTTTGAATTCATAATTGCCTTTGCTGATTCAGCGGAAGTTCCTTTCTCTATTCTAGCCGGAAAGGCTTAACCAAAGATTCTAAGTTTACAAGAATATAACTGTAGATACTTGTAATACATAGTGCTTAAGTGAATATAAATACATTATTTGCGTCACTAGTGTGGCTATATATATATATATACTGCTTAGAATACATTGTTATTGAATACATGAGGGCTTGTTTCTACCTGTGGTTAGTAAAGCAGCCATATATATTTATAAATATATATAGTTAGTCAACTGTCCTCCCCTTCAGCATGGAGAGGCCTGAGGTGAAGGAGGGGAGGTCAGACTATACACGTCCATCATCTTCCATGCTTACAACACTTAAGTGCCTTACGAAGGCAGACAGTCTTTCAGTTACACAGTACAAGAGTAGTATGGAAATGTGTTTTTTTTAAAAATTCTCCAGTGATCACCCATGTGTTTATGTGCATGCGTGCATATCATCGGGAATAGCAGTAGCACAATTTCATCATCTCCCCCAAATCCCTCTCTTTTTTGCTGTCAGTGCTAGGTACAGAAACGGTGGTAAGTGTGTGGACAGAGGGGCTGGGTACGATTTCCCATCTTCCACAGTGCACTGTGCCTAGTGTCATTTCGGAGTTCTTTATGTGGCCACATACACACACATACAAATAATGGAGAATATGGGCGAGGATTGTAAAGTGGCCTTCTGTTCTCCCCACATTACAAAGAGGGAGGAAAATCTCAGATAATTTTCCTTAAATAATTTCTGGCTGAGGTATAGGAGGAACTCTTCTTCAGGTTGCATGGTAACCACAAGAAGAAGGAAGTGAGAGAAAATGGCAGCCGTAGGTATTGAATGATGTTATTGCCTGGCTGTGGATTTAGACTTTCCCCCACTAATGGGCGTAGCCCACTAAAAGCAGCTTCCTCTGCTTTTAGTGGGCTACGTATTGCTTGTTATATCATTAGCGATCAAATATTTAGCATAAATCAATATGTTGCCCTGGCTCAGCTATTTTTATTTGTTTGTGTGTGTGCAGCTCCTCCTCTCACATTACAGCCGTAGAATGAGAATTAATGTATTACCCTACATAAGCCGTTTGAGACAAACAAAACCCCAGAACGGGGTGGGGGTGGGGGCTTCTTTCATTTTCCCTTTTGCTTTTCTTGCTGTAGATTTCTGCAAAAGGGAAATAAACTGCTCAGAAACAGAAAACCCTTCGTGAGGAATCGGTATTTTCGTGAAGCATCAATTTGGCACAGAAGTGCCCTTTGCCTTCTGTCTTGATTATGCAAAGTAAACCTCTCCAAACACAAAGTATGCAAATAATTCAGAATTAATTTTCTATTCAGGTAAATTTATGGCAGGAAGGAAATAAGCATTAAGCAATTTATTCTCTTCAGAACGGCCTCTTCTGCATCTTCTCTCCTTTTCTTCCTCTCTTCTTGTTCAACGCAGTCGTCCTCTAGGACAAAACTTCCAGAGAGTGTTCTTCTCAGAAACCTCTACACACAGTTCATGCTTAACTGCAGGGAATCCCTAACAGAAGCAGTAAATAAGTAGCTCAAGAATTAAATTAGCTCTCAGCTATCTTAAGCAAATAACCTACAAGGGAAATTGTGTTATCTAACTGGCCAGTTGATGCTTGGTTTTTCTCCAGCTTGAAGAAAGAAATTAAATGGGAAGGCAGTGTATTACTCTCATTTCAAATCCTCTGGAGCAGATAAACATTATCATGAAACTGGCCAAGGATGAAATTTAAATAAGTAGTGATTGGAAAGGATGACAGCAAGAGTTCCCAACCCACAAAAACAGACAAATTAGTTTAATTAACTGCAAATTTTGGAGTACAAAGATATGGGCGAGTTATTTAGTTTGTGTAATGTATTCTCAATATTCCTGTAAACAGATTAGGCGAAGAAACACTGCCATATAATTATCCTTTTTTCAAAGAAGAAAAAGAAGGGAATAAGCTGGAGCTATTACACATTTTTACTCATTTCAAGTCACTGTCATTCTGTAATTTCAACGTGGACCATAGATTTATTCAATTTCAGCTGCACTCTCTGAACTTTGCAGCAACATTCTGCTTGTGGCGCAATGGCCCATACGTGGCAGCCATGTATACAGGATTAGGGATTCTATATAAACATGCATTGTGTACAATTCATTCCTTCAAGAGTTTTGTGTTGTGCAGACATAATCCTGTCTTTCTGGAAACACAGCAGCATGAAGATTAAAAACATACATGTTACAGTTAAACAGCAGCCAAACAGATAGAGCTTTGTTTAGTGTTGATCATGGCTCCTTAATCCTTATATTAGACGCCTTACATTTTACTTTATTTATTTATTTATTTATTTAACTAACTCCGGGTGGTTAACAAAACAATAAAGAAACAAAAAGCAAAGACATAATACAACAAATAACAGATAACAAATAGAAATAAATGCTTGGCATACTCGGCATGATGGCGCAACAAAATTTAAAAAATATGGAGCACTTTTATGAGCAGTTCTTAAAATATATCTCATGGTTACATTTTGGCATCTCATGGCAGCCTGAAGACACCTGAAAGACCTCTAACTTAAAATTTCCTTCTATACTCCAGTGAAGCCATAAGATACTGTATTTGAAAGAATAAATGTACAGATGAAAGCAACAAAAATGTGGCATTAGGTATTTGTAAATGGGGAATATAAAACGAGATGGTAAATTTAGCATTTTTAAAGAAAAGGTGCTCCTTCAGGTACTGAAAGATGTACAGTGGTACCTTGGTTTAAGTAATTAATACGGTCTCCAGGACTTTTTGTATCCTAAAACATTTGTAAACCAAAGCACAGTTCTGCAACCCAGGTGGTGCGATGGCCACATCGTCTTTCTTCTTGGTTGCTTTGATCTCTTTTGCAGATATCAAAGCAATCAAGAAGAAGGATGAGGTGACAATGGGCAGCGAACGCTGCTCTCTGCTCTGCACTGACAGCTGACTTTGACTTTGAGGGGGGTTGGGACACCATTCCCATAGGAATGCATTGAAAACCTATCCCTCCGGAATGAATTAATTAACCACTGTTCTAGTTATTTATTTATTTATTTATTTATTTATTTATTTATTTATTTATTTATTTTTCAACGTATATGCCACTCACTACCCAAAGGTCTCTGGGCAGCTTACAATCTAAAGAACTAAAAGAGTTAAAACATAAAAGATCAATAAATAATTAAAACAATAATAAAAACCTTACACTAAAATCATTACACTAAAATTGCCATCAGAGGACCCACAATCTATATTGTGTCAATTAAAAAACTTCTGGAAAAGAAAGGTTTTTACCTGGTGCCGAAATGTCATCAATGTTGGCGCCAGGCGTATCTCACTCAGGAGGGCATTACATAGCTTGGGTCAGCTGCCAAGAAGGCCCTGTGTCTACAAGCCATCCCTCTCACCTCCTTGAGGGGTGGCTCTTTCAAGAGGGACCCCTGGCTCAATCTTAATTGCCGGGTAGGTTTGTATGGAAGGAGGCAGTCCTTCAGGTATCTAGGTATCTACAGTACTTGCAAGCATGCATCCAGAACGGATTAAACTCATAAGTAGAGGTACCACTGTATCTGGTTTGATCCACCCAGTCATCAATGGCAAAGCAACAGAGAATCAATATGCTCCAAAAAAATTACTAGGGACCTTTTAGGCTTGGGAAGGATAACAGGAAAAAAGTAAGGAAGCAGCTATCCATCCTGGTACTAGATTGCCTGGCATACACACATACACAGTCCTATCTCCAGAAATTCGGGGGGCGGGGGGTAAAGACATAAAATACAGTCAAAGTGCTCTCCTTACACTAAAACTAATACTTGATGTTTTCAGTTCTCATCTTTGAGTCTAGCAGGCATCAGTGTGCATTCCAAGCATCAGCAAAAAATAACCCAAAAAAGGAAAGGAGGAATCCTCTCCCAAAATTAAGAGGGAAATATGCACAGCATAATCCCCAAGAAGTATGCTGGCAGAGGCAGGCCTGCCAGCAGTGAAAATCTTGCAACGAAATGTGCGTGTGTGGAACCCCCAATCAAGAAAAAAAAGACACAAAAAAAAAGATAGTCATGCAGCAATCCACGATGGAAGGCACAAGGAGCTCAGCACACTGTAGTCCCACATGAAATGAGAGAAGCAAAAATACTGTACTGCCTTTTACGTATTCAAAAGTTCTACTTCCCCTTGGGGTTCCCGTTGGCTGTTGAAAGCTGTTGCGACATTTTTAGATGAAACATTTCTCAGGTGATTTGATGGACAATGGGTGAAAGGGCACCAAAAGGGTACCTGAAAGGGGGGAAACATTTTTGTGCATCCCCTCTTTTGTAAGCCCAATATTAAATTGAATAGATGTGAGGTGGTTATATGGCTTAATCATGCATCACCCTGTGTCTGTGCCACATAAACAGTAACATGTTCATTGGCCTCACATGCTTCTTCAGGTCGGTTCTCTGCACTGCATCATCAGTGTTTGAATTTTACTTTTGTCTTTCGGTGGGGTGAGTATCTCCCTTATATCAGCAGCTGTTGATCAGCGACTTCTGGCAGCTAGGGCATGTTTGTGACAGATGCTAACTTTGCCTCAGTTGGGCCTTGCTTTTTCCATGCTGGCAAAAGATGAAAGGATATTTTTTTCTTGGAGGTTTCTGCCCCAAAAGGAAGAGGCTTCTCTGAGCAGGCCAGGGCTGCCACCAGAACCTGTTTTTCCCCCCTGGGTTTTGTTTTGATATGGTCCATCCCTGATAGAAACTGCACATTTGCTAAACGTGGTGGTGGGCCATTTCTATGGAATGTACAGCACTGGAAAATATAACTCTTGCAATGCTGAGTTCAATAGTAAAAGAGTAAAATCTGGAGCACTGGATGGGTTGTTTGTGTCTGCTCTGCTCTCCATTTCTACTTGTTCTTGCCTTGTCTAGGGAAAACATTTTACATCTGCACAGAACGATTTAACAGAAACTGCAAAAGCAGTGACTGAGAAGAACAGCAGTGAATAAAAAAGATCTTGTGATCTTTCTGCTCCAATGTCTAAAGTAAAACCTCAGTATTGCTAATATTTTTAAGGCACCTATTCACAATGACATAGTCCCTGGGTACAGTATGGTGACATAAAGAGAATGCATATGCCAGCTGCAGAGTTGCAAATTCTGATAATAAATCATTTCTCTAAATATTTTCCTATTTCTGTTTCTGCAAATTTCATTTGAAGTGTCCTTGGATCAGCTGGCCTAATGGTCACTCTCACTAGCATCACACAACCATATCTGGTTCCCCTCTTCTAGCCCCACCTTTATGGTCTCTCAGTCTCTTGTGTACACTAAGCCAAGGCTGCCTCACGCATCCGTTACTAGGGATGTAAATTTTGACTTGTTTCATCCTCACCTGGTGAATGAGAGGCCACACTGAAAAAAACCACCAAGCCCTTATGGCAAGATGGCATGATTTTATTTTGCATATGCAAATTCTATTATTCCCAAATTGCATAAGCCACAAGGGGTGGCGGTGCCATTTTGACATCATTCTAAAAGTGACATCTCTTAAGGTGGGTAGAGAATTATTATTATTATTATTATTCTAATTCATTGCCTTTATACCCGTCTCTTCAGCCACAAAAATGGCTCCCAGAGCAGCTTATGATATAGGCAATAATGTCGTCCCTACTCCTTGGCTTTTTCTAAAATACATTAGTACCTTGTATAAAGGAATTAATTCATTCCAAATGAAATTATGTTAAGCAAGTTTTCCTTTAAACAAATTCCCATAGGAATGCATTGAAAATGGAGTAATCCCATTCTTATGTTGTACAGATTCTCCCCATAGGCAATTATGTTAAGCAAATTTCCCCTATCCAGAATTTTTTATGTTGTACAGATTTTATGTTATACAAGCTGTTTGTTATACAAGGTTCCACTGTATAAGACATTGCACAAAAACAACAGCAGGTATGGGGTGAGGAAGAGAAGCATATATCCAGCCCTTAGCTACTAGAGCAGTGTTGGTGACCTATGGCACAGGTGCCAAAAGTGGCACTCGGAGCCCTTTCTGTGGGCACCCGACATCGCCCCTTCACAGCCACCTGTATTCAAGTTAAAGTGCTGTATTGGCACTTTGCGGAAAATTAGTGGGTTTTGAATCGCAGCTTGGGCACTCGGTCTCTAAAAGGTTTGCCCTCACTGTACTAGAGAAATTCTTGAGATAGCATCTCACTGAAGGCAGGCAGTTTCACTTAGAATGTTGCATTACTGCTTATTAACGTGTCTGGGTATAAGGTGCCATCCCCTTGCATTTCATATCTTTGTGTTTTTCAATCTGTTTCATTAAGTAGTGCTATCATTATCAACCTTGCAGTAAACACCTTCTGTTTTGTTATTCCTTTCCAAAATCTCAGCTACAGAGCTCGTTCTTAAATCGGGAGAGTGGCATTTGGGCAAATCTCTTTTGGGGGTAACTCCTGTATTAATTTTGGTTCTTAAACAGAAGAGGATGGAAATCTGACTCAAGAGGAAATTTGTTAGCGAGCAGCAAACCCTTTGCACTGTAAGCTGTTAGTTGATGTGTATTGTGTATCTCCCTAGAATAAGTTAAGATGTCATTTGGAAAAATGCTGCCAATTTGGATGCTATGTAGGAGGAAACAACTGAGACCTGTTTAGAATGATGTGTCTTCAAGGTATTAACGTTAATATAGTGTATGTGGGCTCGCATACAACATCTGTAATGCTACAGCAGCTGGGGAAAGCCTTGTTCTTCAAATGAAAGGTCACCACTGATTTGACTTTTTGGCAGTAAGGTTTTTTAATCTAGGATGCTGCATAAACTCCCTTATGTGGATTTCAGTGCAACCTGCCAACCAGCCGCTACCACAATAGGAGTAGGCAAACTCATGTGAACACCCTGTTGAGTTCATGCAACCCCCAATCCCCCACCTCAGTCTTCCACGATCATGTTTTGTTTTGCTTTGAATTGCCCGTGAGAAGCTCAGAAAGGAAGGCAGTTAGCTCAGAACCTCTTAAAGCATTCTTTTGGCTGGTTTCACAGATTAAGTGACTGTTGAATATTAAACACCGTAAATCCCGAAAGCAGCATCAAGAAGAAGAAATGCTGAAAACTAAATTGAACAATATAACGGTAAGACAAGTGGGGGGGGCAGAGAGAAAGAGAGAGAGAGAAGCAAAGGAAAGCAGCGTGAACGAGAACCATTTCTCTTATTTGGCCCTTTCCCCATTTGCTTTCACGCTGTGCGGTGAAATGATGCAACAAACTTCAGGGAACGTGATGCTGCCCTTTATGCCCACACTGATGGGACTCCTTAAAGCTCCTGGATGAGGCGGCATTCCCCAGTGCCCCCTCTGTTCAACGCAAGGAGCGTGCGCCAGCTGTCTTCCCAGCTGCTGATCAAGGGTCTCCCGGTTAAAGGCGGTTGGAGGCAAAGCCACTGTACAAATGAAAACCCTGCCATGTGCAGCCGGGTTTCTTCAATTACTTTGTCTACCAGGAGAAGGAGGAGATTTCCAGCAGTGACGGAAGTCCAATTCTGACACAAGAAATCCCCTGTGTCCACATTCAGAAGACTGCAGAACATGGACCAGCTTTAGACAGACAGATAGATAGATAGATAGATAGATAGATAGATAGATAGATAGATAGATAGATAGATAGATAGATAGATAGATAGATAGATAGATAGATAGATAGATAGATAGATAGATATTTGTAGTATTTATAGACCCCCCATCTTCCAGACGGAACTCTGGGCGGTTTACAATTAGAATAAAACAGCAGTATAAAACAGCAAAAGAGAACAAAAATGAGAACAAGAAAAACTAATAAGATAAAGTGGAGGGAGCCTCCACAAAAGGCGGTGCAGGCGGCAAGGAAAAAAATTTAGTATTTAAAAAGGAAGGTTTTCAGAGCCTTTTTAAAGGCGGGCAGGGAGTGTGCAAGGCGCAACTCACTAGGGAGATGATTCCACAGGGTGGGGCCCACCACAGAGAAGGCACGGTTACGCGTAAGCGATTTATATATATATAAATTACCACACTCTGACTCCCAATTTTTGCTCATGGTTTGGGTAGTGATATCTAGGAATTATAATTAAAAAAGAGAGAAACTTTGTAAAATTCTGGGATATACAGAAGGCATATGGCCTCTAGCTGTATTAATCTGTCTCATCAGGTTGGCAGCATGAAAGAGGGAGAAGGGGGAAAAGAAAGAAAGAAAAAGAAAAGCAATACAGGACAAAGACTGGCACATTACAGAGCAAAAATGTAGTTTCTATGTCAGCTTTTATAGGGTAAAATCCACTTCTTCAGGCAAAGAAGTAAAACACTAGCAAATTTTCATTTGAGAAAGAGTCCACTGAAACAAATGCATTTATTCTAGAGATGAGCACAATATGAAAAGTGGCATGCTGTTTCATCATTTTGTATTTCATCATTAGAAAACAGAAAGGATTGGCCACAGTAACTACTAGCAGCCACCAGCCAATGCTCTCTCTTTAAATTTAAATAAAAGAGATTTATGGGTAAAAGAAGCCGAATCTTATTGTATCCTCTTGATTTCATATGATTTTTGCATGGGATCTTTCCCAATCACCATAAAATCATCCTGTGCACTGATATATCTAATAGCTCATCTCTTCCCAGACAGATCACTATACAGTGGACCCTTGTATAACAAACAGCTTGTATAACATAAAATTTGTACAACATAAAAATTCCAGAGATAGGGGAAATTTGCTTGACATAATCGTCTATGGGGAGAATCCGTACAACATAAAAATGGGATTACTCCATTTTCAATGCATTTCTATGGGAATTTGTATAAAGGAAAATTTGTTTAACATAATTTCATTTGGAACGAACTAATTCCTTTATACAAGGTACCACTGTATCTTGCTGGCACATCATCCATTCCTAGCTCCCACCTCTCTGTCCATAGCTTGCAATTTATAATATGTTGCTATTCCTGAGTAGCAGATATCTTGTGATCTTGAAAGGCATGTTCTTCAAGGGCAATGGGCATTCTTTCAAAGATGAGGATGTATTGTACACCTATTAGACAGAGAAGATAGGTGGTTTGAGAGAGGAGTTAGAGAAGCCATTCATGTGAGCATCAAAAACCCCTCCTTCAATAGAAGTGGTGGCCTTAGTCATAGTCTATCTGCTACTTATCAGGGTCTTCCACAGTACCCAGACAAATCAAAAAGCCTTCACCACCAAGGCTATAGCTAACAACCCATTCTTGATAGGTTTCAACACCTTAGGCCATTGTTCACCTTAAGGCTATGGAAAAGAAGTCCTGCTGCCATGGCTCAACTTCCAGATAAACTCACCTGGATGATTGAGAATCTTCACAGACATATTTTTCCAACAGGCATTTATATATTAACAGAGTAGTAGATTTGCAAAGCGGAAAAGCTGAAGTTTGTTTCTAATTCTACTAGAAGTTAAAAATGAAGTTCTGTAATGGATCTGAGGGGAAATCCTTTCTCCTCTATCTTGTTCCATCCTCTCTACCTTTAGAATTGTCCCATGTCTATATGAAAGCAGTGTTCTGAGCTGCTCATGTACTCTGACTATCTCAGGGTGGCTTAAACTCCAAGATTGGAGATGAACATGCTACTTCCCCTGCCCATGTGACAAATGTTCTGCTGCATCCATCTAGGAGAGGTGTCTTAATTTGACTGTGACTATTTGCTTCAGGAATTTTTGCTTTCCCTTGAAAACTGGCCTGCCAATTTTCCTCTGAGTATCGCTATATCATGGAGACTGCTGAAAGTGTACGCTTTCTATGTTTCTAAATATGAAGCAGCCAGAGATTGTTTCCAAAGGTTTTCATATGTCTGTCTGGTTTATGTTTATTTAGAAGCCCCACTGTTTTCAGCAGGGCTTTCCCCAGGTGAATTGCCTAATACTGTAGCCTCGCACTTCTTAAGGTCTTAAGAAGGAATTAGCAATGACCTACATGTGCTCTTTTGGAATCAACAAATGCCACCTTCTGCTGTGAGCAGCTGCAGCAACAGGCGTCCCTCAAAGAAAGCTCTTTTATGCCGCTAGCTAGGTCTCCTGAGGGTCGAACGAGAGCACACGCTTACCATGTTTTTAGAAGTAGTGTTTATCACAGTATTTGATTTCCCTTAGTTATGTATCTTGCACTTAGTGTGATGTGCTTTGTGACTGGTTCTTAAAAAACAACCATAGTCTTAATCTGCAAGTCATATTGCTGAAGCAATCTGGTTGCAGGATGGGAACCAAGGTGATCACTGCAAATATGCATTCATTTTAAAATCTAGTTCGACCCACAGATTCACAGTTGTCCTAGTTATTCCAAACTGGAATCTTCCACTGGAATCTGCTGGAATATTTGAGGGACTGGCTGGTGCCCTTCTCCCTCTCTTCTTTGGGTGAGCTATGTCCCCTTTCCTGTAATGGTGGAACCAGAGAACATTACCTCTAGATCAGTGCTCCCCAACCTTTTTATCCCCGGGGACCGGTAAATTTTTGATAATTTTTCTGTGGCCCGAAGCTGGGGGTGGGGGTGGGGAAGGGGGGGAGATAAAGGAATGCGAAAGGGGGGTCCGGCGGGGAGGC
This sequence comes from Phrynocephalus versicolor, assembly GCA_023846285.1. Classification (NCBI taxonomy): domain Eukaryota; kingdom Metazoa; phylum Chordata; class Lepidosauria; order Squamata; family Agamidae; genus Phrynocephalus; species Phrynocephalus versicolor. The sequence continues at coordinate 29,686,091 of JAHTLZ010000237.1, read as the reverse complement.
AAAAGGGGGGGTGAAAGCAAAGGATGGGAGGGAAGGAGGAGGGGGAGGCACGAGAGCGGCGGCGGCGGCAACGGCAGTCACCGGCTGGGGGCGTCGGGTGTGCCACTCCCCCCCCACACACGGGTGGGGTGGAGGGGAACCCGGGGCTCCTGGGCAGGCGGGCCCCCGCCTCCTCCTCCGGCGCCGGGGCCGGGAGCCACGCGCGGGTCTCGCTGCAGGCGCTGCGCTTGCTCCTGCTCCTGCTGCCGCCGCCGCCGTGGGCCTCCTCCTCCGCCGGGGAAAGCGAGCGAGGCGCCAGCAGCAGGATCCCGGGAGGAGGAGGAGGAGGAGGAGGAGGACGGGTGCCTCCTCCTCCTCCTCCTCCTCCTCCTGTAGGAACTTCGCGGCGGAGGCTGCTGTCCGGAGCGCCGGAGAGGTGGCGCTCCTCCTCTGCCCCACACCGGTGGGGAGAACAAAAGCGTCGAGGTGGAGGGGAAGGAGAGGAGGAGGAGGAGGAGGGAGGCTATCCAGGCGGCGAGTGAGGAGGAGCATTGCCTGCAAGCCGCGGGGCTAGCTTGCTCGCTCACGGTGTTTCCCTTGCATGGCTCCCCCCCGTCCGACCTCCAGAGGAGAGCAACGGAGCGAGGAGAGCCTGGTCTTCTGGGCCGCCGCCAACTCCGCCGCGTCCCTCCTGGCGGAGCCCAAGCGGCCGCCACCAATGCCGCCGGGGCGCCAGCGTTTTGGGGCGGGGTGCCCGGCCCGAGAGGAGGGGAGGGGAGGGGAGGGGAGGAGGCAGTCTCCGGGCTGCTGCTGCTCCTGCCCCGGTTCCCCCCCCCCCCCCCCCCCCCCCGCCTCCCCCGGCGGCGCCGCCGCCGCCGCAGCGGGGGCAGGTGGGGGGGGGGTCGCGGCGGCGGCGGCGGGGATTGCGGGGGGTCGCGACGGTGGCGGAGATGGTGGGGGGTTACGGCGGTGGCGGCGGCGGGGCGGGGGCGATTGCGGGGGGTATGCTGTTGCTCCCGGGGGCCGTAGGTTGTTCCCTTTCCGGCTTTGGAAGCCCCGCCCCCTCCTTCCCTCCCTCCCTTGGCAGGGGCGGGCTCACTTTCCCCGTGGCAGCGAGGCTTCCCCTGGTTTCCTCAGGCGGCCCGGTGCCGATTGACCCACGGACCGGCACCGGTCCACGGCCCGGGGGTTGGGGAACACTGCTCTAGATCACTAGATACAGACTGCAAATACGGAGGAGGGTTCCAGGCTGAAGCATTGGCACACCTTGGCAAAGCATTTTACACCATTTTACAGCACCGAAATTGGGGCAAAAACACCTCAAAACCTTTTCAACACATACATTTTCTATCTGCATATCCAGGTTAGATAACACACCAGGGCTGGAACTACACAGTCAGAAAAAAAAAGTCCCAGATCAAATCTGTAGTAACCCCTCTTGTCTCACAACAGATGTCAAGCCCTCCTGCAGTTCAAAACGGTGCCCTATCCAGGGACCTCAGGATCCAAACATGTGGATTTTCCTTGCCCTCCTCTTCTTCAAATCTCCATTTGCACCCCTCAGACCAGCCCAAAGCCCCTTCCTCTCCCCTATCAATGACTCCCCACTGGCAAGGATTTCCTCCTAGATAAGGTTGCGTATGTGTGGAGCCCCAGGTCTGTCAAAGACCCTCATTCCCCCCACCAATGGAATACAGGTTACCACTCCTATTGTGATGTATGCATGTACTTGTTTACTGTAACCAATAAAGAGCCTTGGGTCCAGGTGAGAGTCACACAGACACACTCACAGTCACTAAGTTTTCAACTAAGAACATGAGTTAGGTAGCATCTGTAAGGTGCTTAATCACAGATGCTTCCTGAAGAATCGGGAATGTACCAAGTACATGAAAGACGAAGTGTATATGGGTGTGGTAGTAGTTGTGATACTGAAAAAAGATAAACTGGTTTTGACTGGTGTTAACAAAAGAGGAACCGTTAGTAGAAGTTTCTAGAAGCTGGGTGTGGTACCTAAGAAGGTATATAAAGAAGTATTGTGCATCATTTAGGAACGGTACCTTCATTTAGTCTTTATGTGTTTGTGTTGTTATATGTTGCATTCTGTTATGCATTCTCTAATAAAGCTTGCTGCTAGGCCCTCACTGAGGAGTGGCAGTGCGAATTTTTCCACCAACACATCAGTTTATCAACCTTCACCTGGCCCGTTATAATGCTCAAGAAGAATTCAAGGGACATAACTGCTTCCTTGGTGTTGGATGACAAGGAACAGTAGAACTGGATGTCATCTGCATATTGCTGCCACCACAGTCCAGTGCTTTGTATGACCCCTCTCAGTGGCTTCATGTAGATGTTAAATAATAGAGGAGTGAGACCTAAGGGATGCCACACGCCAGAGACCATGATGGTGTCCAACAGTGTCTGCCCATTGTCACATATTCAGTATGCCTTGACAGGAAGTGTGGGAACTAATGGAATACAGTTCTCCCACTATCCAACCTAACTAGATGGTTCTACAGGATACTATAGCCAGTAGTACCAAATGCCTCTGAAAGGTCCAAAGGAACTAACAATGTTGATTTCCCTTGTCCAGTCCATGTAGGTCACGAAGATGACCAAATCAGTCTTAATCCCACATCCCACACCAAATACTATGTGTCATGCAGCAGTGCTTGGAGCTGCAGGGTCAGCAGCTTCTCAATCATGTTAGTACATGATGGTAATTTTGCGAGTGGACTGTAATTAGAACTTGGAGTCAAGACTAGGTTTCTTTAACTAAGGTTCCTTAAAAACAAAGGACATGTTTATCACTTCCCTTAACCATGGCATCAGTCTCATCTTGGTAGATGTGATCTCTTAGTCAAGAGGGGCAAGGCTTGAGTAAGGAGATGGTAACCCTCCCCATTCCAAGCATCCTGTCCATGTCCAACAAGCTAGAAAGAATCCCAGCTGTTGCCAAAGTTGCACTGATATGACCTGCCCCAGTATCACAGTCCAAGTCAAGGCAAATCTGATGGACCTTGTGTGTGAAGCTCACAGAAAATGGCTGCAAGTGAAGAACTGACTGTTCTTGCACCACTTCTCCAGCACCTTGCTGAGGATTCTTGCACACTTCACAAAAGTATGATTATGCATGGGCAGGCATAATGAGAGTGGAGGCACTGGCTTTCTTAATTGCTCTTGATGCTCGAAGCATATCTTTTCAGGTGGATTATTGCAAGTTTACACAGTTTGATTCCTTCTGAGTAGTTCTCCAGTGATGCTCTAGTGGTCAACCCTTCTGCTTAATTGTCCTGTTGAACCAGTCCGGTAGCCAAGTGAGGAGGGGCTGCCTAGAAGCAATAGAGTGAAATACCCTTTGCAACTTCTGTATTCCACAGATCACTCAGAGCTCCAATGATATTCCTGTTGGATGAAGTGCGTAACTTCCCGAGTGCCTTCAGAAAACCACTAAAATGCATCGGATGCCTGGAGTTGACTAGTTCTGGACACCACACTTTAAGAAGCATGCCAACAAACATGAACAAGTCCAGACGATGGAAACAAAGATGATCAGGGACTAGAAATCAAGCCCTGCAAGGAAAGACCAAAAGAGCTGGGCATGTTTAAACTCAAGACAGAACACTGGGGGAAGATAAGATAACTTTTTTCATATATTGTACTTGAAAGGTTGTCATACAGAGGAAGGGCAGATGATGGGCTAAAGTTACAAGAAGCCAGATTTCCCCTGAATAACAGGAAAAAGATCCTAGTTGTTAGAGCAATACAACAATATAATGCATTACCTTAGTAGGTGGGGAGTCCTCCAATGCTGGAGGCATTCAGGAGAAAACTGGACAACCATCTGTCAGATGCACTTTGATCTGGATTCCTGCATTGAGCAGGGGGTTGGACCTGATGGCCTTATATACCCTCTTCCATTCCAATTCTAATTTCTATGATTCTATGGTAAGTACATTCTGATTCAAACATTATGTCAGTTCCGGAGGCTGACTTTTAAAATTCTCACTATTGTACACACACCAATAACTCTGAAGGAGCTGCCGGGGAGGACAAAGCCAGAGCATGTGTTGCCACATGCCACATACTTCAGGACAGCTATTAACTGGGAGAGGTCCATGGTTGTGACAGATAGGAAATCTCAAGTTACTTTTGACTATCTTCAGCATGAACTTCCAAGTCTCTCAGAACACGAAGCCTGGAGTAGACTAACACTGTGTCATAGATCACTCTGGGCAGCTGAAGAAGGACAGGGGGTGGATGGTACACCAGCAGAACTGCAACACTCTCCTGGCCACCCAGCTACAATAGCATACATTTGAAACTGGCTCATTATTGCATGAATCATCACCTTAGTAAGAATGGGATTTTATGGACTTGAATCACTCTAGGGTGGTTAATTCACATCCGTTTTGTCTCTGTAAGTGTTGAGCTTCAGACCGGTACAAAACAATCTTACTTCACGTCCATCAAGCAACAGCTGAAATCTGTCTCGATCATGCCCCCATAGCGGGATCAGAGCATGACAATACTGTACCTGGTACTGGGTTGGGGTATTCTCTTGTTACAGTTTGTTCCCGGTTCCTGTTCCGAGACAAGGGATCATGTGGTAACAACTGTCATGCAACAACCAGTGTCCACCTAGTGGTCAGCGGCTGAAGCGGCATTCAACATTAGTTTCCATATGGGAAACACCATGCAGCGCAAATGTTTATTAAAGAAAGTACTGAAAACTCTGTAGCATTGACGTATAAATCCCAGAAGACCAGTAAATTGAAATATCGAAAAAGTTTTATTTATTTATTTATTTATTTATTTATTTATTTATTTATTTATTTATTTTAAAAAGGGTTAAGAAAGCAAGACAAATTCAGAATTTGTCGCGGAATAAGACCATGAAGTAACAGTTGTCACGCAACAAGTTATCATGATGACCATGAGAAAATGGAAACAGGGACTAAACAGGGACAAAACCACATGATCGCGACCAACGCTGTCATGGTACAAAACTAGTCGCAGAACAAGGAAGGACGTGAAGTAACTGCCTAGCTCTCTGCCTTCAAGCTCTAGTGTGCTGAACCACAGAAGAACCTGGTGGGCAGAGTAGAGTGAGTCAGACTCCTACCCTTTCTCTCAACCAGGAGTTTCTGTGATACAAACTAGGTATTATTATTATTATTATTATTATTATTATTATTATTATTATTATTA
>JAHTLZ010000237.1:29650406-29680894 GCA_023846285.1 Phrynocephalus versicolor | reverse complement strand
TTATTATTATTATTATTATTATTATTATTATTATTATTATTATTATTGAAGTGCGATGGGAAAAGGAAGGACCAAGAAACTGCTAGTCCAAATGCCCCTTAGCCCAGTAAATCCTATTTGAACAACTCTTGTATCATTGGCTTCCATTTTGTGACCCAAACCAAGTCATCAACAACAACCTCAACCCCAATTCCAATTGAGTGGTTTCTTACCCAGTTGGGAGGGTTAATGAATGTCAGTTTCTACAAATTGCCTCCTTCCTTATCTTCTCTTGTTTTCTTTTTGAATCATCTGAGTGTTTCTCCATTATCTCTTCAGCTCTGTGTTTGTTTCTCACACACATCTTGCCTCCACTGTCTCCCCCTACACATCAGACAGATCTTTCTGCTCAGAATTTTTCCTCTTTTTCCAAAACCCCTGCACAAATCAGTCTGGCAACTTGCTGTGACTTCCTCTTTTCATGTAGGAGCAGCTGTGCTAGTCTCCTTCTATTATTCCTTAATGCTGTTGTTTAATTCACTTGCTGCCGTTCAACTGCTGTTGTGACCTTAACAATAGCCTCCTCTGCCTTGTACCCTTCATTCCCCTACTGCTAATACTAGCCTATTGCTGAAGAATCTTCACACAAAACCCCCCAAACATAAATCAATCACTTTAGTTTTAAAAAGACATTGTCACTTATGTTAGCAACTGTCCAAACTTAATTTATAACGTAATGGATTGCTATATCTTACTGCCAATGTCTGAAAAATACCAGTAACATTAGTACTGAATTAGATGTTATGATGAACAGTTGCTTTGTCTAGATAAATCTTTATATATGTGTTATTTAACCTTGTCAAGTAAATTAATTTGAGGCTTTCTCACAATCCTGTAGACCTCATACTATCTCCTTTTCATCTATGTCTTTAAAGAGCTCACCTCAAAGTTCATCTTCAGTAGTAAATGATAAGCACATTCTTTGATGTTTAGTGGAGAGCTGATTTTAAAAACTCTTCTTTTTAATTAATTGCGTGACTGGACTGTAATATTTACTATAATTTTATTGAAGGTGTCAGGCTGCTGTCCTTTCAAAAAAACCCACTCAAGTAAGTTTGAGGAAAGACTATTTAAAAATAAATCACCATCATCTTCTGAAGTCTCTCTTGCTCTCTCCTTGTTTGAAGGGAATTCATGTTTTCTGTTTCTGCTTCTATCAAGAGCAGTTTCTTTGAATTTTTGATTATAAAAAAATCACCTACACATTTCACTTATTGATTTGTCTGTTGCTGTGAGTCTGTGGCTGAGAAAGGTGTGCCCTCCTTTCCAAACAGATCAACCAATGAGAGATCAAGATTTGTTCAGAACCTTGGCCAGGTTGGATTTCAAAGTTCTCAGTTTCACATGCAAAAGAGAAGGAAAGAACAGCCTATACTGTAAGCCCAGGCCTCAATTCTGTCTATTCTCATCAAAAGAGGCTGTGTCTAACAGACCAATTCTTGGTTTTTCTCTGCCAAAACCAGGAATCTTACTACAGTGGTACCTCGGTTTGCGAGTACATTGGATGGCAAGCATTTAGCAAACCGAGCAAATTTTTTAGTAAAATTTTGTCCTCGGTTTGTGAGACTTGTAATGTGAACAAATACATGTTTGTGTGCATTTTTCTCATGTGTGTACTACCCCCATGGAAAGCAGTATTTCAGAAACTTACAGGACAGACTCTTGTTGGTACTGGTGCAAGGTTTGAATAGCTGACTACAATTAATTGATGAGGTGCAGGGGCATGTCTCAGTCACATGCCTGGTCATGTGTTTGAGTGTGCAACCAAGAGTCACCCTGACACCTTATCAGTTAGCTGTGGCAAGAAACACAAGTCTTACGCAAACACCAGGACAATTCTGACCACTGCGTTCTTCAGACATGAGCATATCTTTGAGCACATCTGTGTTTGCAACACACAGTGGAATCTATAGAATGCTCACTGCAAATTGCATCTATTGCCCTCTTTGGTCAGGGGCTGAAAGGTCTAATCTGCTACTTATCAGGCTGTGCTTTCCAAAGTACCCAGACAAATCAAAAAGCCTTCACTACCAAGGCCATAGCTAATGACTCATTCTTGATAGGTTTCAGTGCCTTAGGCCATTATTCACCTTAAGGCTATGGATACTATTGTCTCCCTAACAAGCCTATTCAGGCCATTGTTCATCTTATGAGCCTAATTCAGACCAAAGTGACAAGAGGTCAAAGCTGACTATAAGATGGAGGACTTGCACTATATGTATTCAGACCGATGAAGCTGTTTGGATGAACAGCGAAACGTTTCTGTCTCTCAAAAAGAAGTCCAGTAGCCATGACTCAACTTCCAGATAAACTCACCTGGATGACTGAGAATCTTCACAGTCTAATATTTATAGATAAAAAAGCAGATAATAAAAACAAAATGACAACATTGGCATTGGTGCAATTTCTCGTGCGTTTAACTAACCCTGGCCTTGTTTTCTGACGTGATTAGTCTACTGCCCAAGTATATTGATAGGAGGCAGCCCTGTGCCTCCAGGCAGATTATTCTTATGTACTGTAAATGGCACATATGACTAACAATATGGCCCCAGGTAATTCTACAAGCTCCGTTAAGTTTCAAGCTAGCAACCAAGCATGCTTATTCTGGAAATGCATATAAATTACTAAGTGGAGAACTCTACTGAGATCACCAATTGCCAACTGCCTTGATTTATGTCAGAATACCCTAAACTGCAGCAAGAACAAAGCATGTAAGCCAATCTTTCCATCCCTTTAAAAAAAATCTTAAATGGAAATATGGCTTGGACATCATGTGAGTGATGTCAAAACCCCAAAGCATCTGGAGGCCAATACTTTCCTCAATCCTGTTATCAAGGACAGTCTTCCATATGAAAGACTCTTTCATCTGTTTAAAGGCATCTTCCATCCTCTCACGCACTAGTACAATGTAGATTGAACAACAACAAACAACTCATAGGAGGTGGGAGGAGGCAGAAAGAATCCATCAACAGGTGGAATTCATCAGCCAGGAAAGAAAACCAACCTAACAAACAAATGGTTCAGTTCGTCACAGTCTCCACTGTGGTAGGAGATGAGTCTTTTTATTTGAATAACTGCAATTGCTTTAAAATGTGCATCTATATTTAATTTGTTTTCCATTTTTGTCATCTTTTTGATGATGTATTTCCTGGTTTTTGTTGGGGTTTTTTTTGGCAATGCATACGTGACAATGTCACCATGCACAGGGTTAATTTGAATGTAGTTCTGAGCTCCTTGTGGCAAAAAGCTAGGGGAAAATGCAAAGAATCTAAATACATTCCCTGTCTGAGCATCCAAACATGCAGCCATTTACTATGTCTCTATCTGCATTTTGCTATGCCCAGATAAGAGACTACAAATTATAATAGGCACATCACATTTGCTGAGACAGGCTTTCGTATATTTAAGCTGTTCGTTTTTTTAAAAAAAGAGTTTGGCACCAGCTGAATATAAATACATAAAGAAGCTTGCCCTTTTAAGAGCAGAGTTTGTTTCTGAAGGCTATCCATATTACAAAGCCATTCTTGATTTAAAGCCATAAGAGAAAGCAATTAGAAGTCGGCGCACCTAATTATGTTCTAATTAGAAAGTTTAATAGAAGCATCTAAATGAAGATATATGATGCCTTTTAAATGAAAGCACTGAAGACCAAGTAACCGAGCATTAAAAAAAATTAATATGTTGTTGCAGACAACAGAAGTCCTTCAAAAGAAGAAAAGGATTCAAGAAGCTCAATAGCAAATTTCTAGATGCGCATGTGTTAATAGGGAAGGCACATTACTTGGGCCGTATTTTTTCTAAACTGCTGAATGATGTGCTAAGGCCTATGCTAGACAATTAACACTTCCCAGCACAAAGCTTGTACCCTAAGTGCAAATTAAAGAAGGAAAAAATCACCCCTGTGATCAGTACTACATGATGAAACTTTGTCTGGCAGAAAGTGTTCCTTGGGGCAGAATATGATTTCTGACGCATCAGCAATATAATCCACCACGGCAAATCTTATATCCCACTATACTAGGTTATAGTTTTGTGACAGCTTTTTAAAATCCCATTTCAGATAGGGAATTATTCTTTGTTGGTTGGACTGCACACCAGTTGAGCTTTCACTCTTCGGCACTGGCCATTCCCTGCACACAGGGCGCTTTTACACGACCTCTAAAATCTGAGGCAAAGGGCTCCCAGATCCAGAGCTTAAAAATGTTTTCCCACCAGCTCCAGAATTTAAAAAAAAATTAAGTACAACCACGCCCACCTAAGCGCGTCCCAGTGCACTTTTCAAGTACCTGGTCTCCGAAGGTGAAAAATTTCTGATGCGGATGTAAAGCAGTGAGTGCCGGGCTCTCCTTGCCTTATGTTTGTTTGTTTTTTGCCCCCCACCCCTTTAAGAGACTTTAAGAGACTGGAATGCTTGCTTCCGGGGCTGCAACGGGCAGACGGAGGGGAGCATGCATTATTTTCTCCCTTTTTTCCTCCCTCCCCTCACGCAGACAGGAGCAAGGGAGTGCGGACGGGTGGGAACACAGGAAGAGCAACAAAAGCCCAAGATCTCTGGTCCGAATTTAAGTGGCCAGCGGATCTTAGCGGTCATGTAAAAGCGCCCACAGTTATTACTGGAACCAATTAACATTTCAATGGCTATGGATTATTTATTGGCATTGGAGTGAAACTGCTGATCTATCCTTTCTTTAAAAACAAACTAGTGTTAGATTCATAAGGCTCATCAAATGTTCTACTCCAGGAACTGCTGGTTTAGAGATCTGGTTGTGGAGCCAGATGTTGCAACCTCACTTGCTACTACTGTGCCTCCCCAATAGCAGTTAGACTCCATGATCCATAGGGGTCCGTCCGGCTCGGCAATTTTAAGATGCTTCTTGTGCGGATTCGTGATTATGCGGAAGGGTAACAAATGGATTGTACATAACAAAAGCCAATGCAGTATTCTGTTTTGGAGTCTCATTCCCTAACCCATGTTTCATAGAGAAACGAATCTATGGAATCATATGCAAGGGATTCCCAACTCATCATAGCTTGCTTTGCACACCTAGTTACCCCACTGTTTTTGCAGGGTTTTTTCATCTTAACCAGTGCCATTTCACTCTTGCTCTTGACAGCAGTTCTCAAACATCTGGAGAGATGCAGTTTAGAGAAGGAACTGGCTTTTTCTTGGTTGCTTTGGAGAGCAGGGTCAGAGCCCACGACTGCAAATTGTAGAAAAAACAAAGAGTGGCTAAACTTAACAAGAGACTTCCTAACGGTAAGAGTTGTTCAACAGTGACCAAACAGTCTTCCAAGAGACATGGGATTCTCCTTCGCTGTAGCTGTTTAAATGGAGGCCGGGCAGCCATCTGTAGCTATTGTGTAGTTGCATGCTCTAATGCAGATGAAGTTATAGTAGACGTCATTCAAGATCTTGTACTGTTCCAAAACTTTGTAATTGTATGTATTCACTCCTGTTCTGACCTTCTCACCAAAAGCTTTAATATGGAAGAAACATATCACAAATTACAGTCATATTTTTTTACACACATATCTCTCCCTTTCTTCCATCATGGAAGACAATGGGGAATACAGTTTCCAGACCATCTCTTCTCCAGACCCTATCCAGGCTCAAATGTGCAAACTTGGCCTGTGGTTTCCCCATCCCTCCTCAACAGTATCTTATTACTGAGTTCAGGAAATGGCACAAAAGTCTACAAGCTGAGGTTCACAAACCACATTGACTCTCTGAAAAACTGCATTAAACAAAACTCTTCATTTATTAATTGGAAGAAGGCAGTATGTACTGCATCTTTTATCACTCTGAGCACCATCACTTCAGATCCTCTTTAGTACTTCAAATTACTTAATTTGTTCTGCTTTGATTGGCCGCTAAATAAGTTTAGACAGGCTCCATCCATAAGGAAGCAGAATAGTTTATATCATTAATCAACGGTGCAGGTTTTGTGTGTTTCCATCTTATTATATACTCTTTCCTTGTCACTACTAGGTTGCCCCCCCCCATCTGCACACAAACTTATTGGGTAGTAAATTAAACTAGTTAGCAGGCTAGATAGATTATATACATTAACACAATTGTTTTTCGCAAGTATTGGGGAAAATCAAAGACATTCATTATACCAAACAAGCATGTATCCTCTGCTTGGACTTCACTGGATTCCTAGGTAGATAATGGCAGAATTTTACAAAAATCATTTTTGTAAGTAAAAAATTTAATAAGTGTCTTCTTGGGAGATACATGCTAACAACTAACGATCAATATCAGTGTATCAGATTTTCTTGACATTCACTAGCCAAATCATTCTTTTGGTCAAATGGAGGAAAGTGCTCCTAAAGAAAGTGTATTTAACTATTTAAAATATTTTCAGGCTACCTTTTAACAGCGACACTCACAAAGCAGTTTCACCATATAAATTCCAGATAATAATAATAATAATAATAATAATAATAATAATAATAATAATAATAATAATAATAATAATAATAATAATAATAATAATAATAATAAACAACTTTATTTTATGCCACCTTTCTCCCCAAAGGGATGATAGATAGATAGATAGATAGATAGATGATAGATAGATAGATAGATAGATAGATAGATAGATAGATAGATAGATAGATAGATAGATAGATAGATAGATAGATAGATAGATAGATGGACTGTGTGTGTAAAGAGGCAATAGAACAACAATAGTAATAATTAGAGGCATTTGATGATATGTCATTAAAACAAATAAAATATATAAGCATTGCATGAATGCCCTTTAGCAGCAGTCTTGCTCTTTTACAGGGTAGTGTCCCACGATGCTTCAATTTTTTTTCCAACTAGGTGTATAGCTCTGTTCTCCTTCTTGTGTTCTTTTGATTCATTTCTCCTCATACAGCCTAGCCAGCAGATGTTATGTGAGTGATCATTGGAAGATATTTTGATTTTAAATGCATAGTATATTTCTTTGTTCCCCTGCCTCTCCTGTAACAAATTCAAACAATAATATGGTAGAGCCAGTACAATCCACCAACCAGTTTGGGAATCCCAGCTCCAGGCTGGGGAGACTATCAGTATTTACTCATTTAGTACATGTATATACCACTGACGTTGTGCAAAACACTACTCTAAGGACTTCACAGCAACATACGACAGCAGTGGCCCAACCACCCCACCGCCCAACAGTAAATGCCTGAAATAAAAACCAACTATGATTGTGACACCAAAAGCACAGACAGAATAGTTCAGGAAGGCGAGCACTGGATGCATTCCATGACACTGGCTTTTGTTGGGAGTGCCATGGTAGGTTTCTCACAGTGATGCTGACAGGTGTTGGGGTTTGAGTCCCAATTCCACGTCTTGAGGTCTGAGTCCTGGAATTGCAAATACCTCACAGCAGCCACCATCTTAGACTTGGATGTCCCTCTGCAGCTGCCGCAGAGGCCTCCCCACACATGTGCCTGGGTGTAGGACCCTTACTCAAGAGGTGGGAGGAGCTCTGGGACAGAGAGGGCAACTGTCAGAGTGAGCCACCCAACTGTCAGAGTGAGTCCGTCCAATACCAACCAAAGGCATTGCTTCTTGATCACCAGGAAGGAGTGAGGGAGAGGCTAGGTATGTGGGCTATGGACTTGAAAGCACATGTTTTAAAAATGGAACTGAGTCATGAGTCAAGTCTGAGTATTTTCAAAAGAGGTTCAAGTCAATTCTGAGTTGAGTCCTAGTTACCACTTAAGTTGGACTCAACCCTGAGTGATGCCCACCCCTGGTTTCTCATTTCCAAGATTTAAACAGATGGATATGTGGCCTGTATCTAGAAAGAAGGACACATCTGGCCTTCAGCAGGTTCTCTGGCATTTTTATAGGAAGAGTGTATGGCTCTGCATGCAAGAGGCCACAGGCTGGATCACTGGCATTTCTGGATCACTGGCACCACCGGAAAAGCCTTCTGTGTGAAATGCTGGGAGCTACTGCTAGTCAGAACAGAACTAGATGGATCAAAGTTGGGGAAAGCTCTGTTTAAAAAAGAAGTCTACAGTGTTCACAATCTCCCTAGATCATGCTGGTCAAAAGACCTACAGTAGCTGAGTTAAAGGGGGTAACTTTTCTAAGTTCTGAGATTGACTTCTATAAACTGATTTTAATTGGGCTATATTTTCTCAAAGATAGCCCTTCAGGATATTTTGCTTGCCAGTCTGCACTGCAAAGCTTCCTGTTCAGCAAGCCAGAAAGCATGCTTCCTTAGACCTTTTAGTCCAAAGAGTTCTGCTACACAGAGATGACAGACTGTCTCTGGTTTCAGTCTTGCTGTACAGAAGGTATGTTGTTGTTGTTGTTCACTCATTCAGTCGTGTCTGACTCTTGGACCAGAGTTCGCCAGGCCTTCCTCTCTTCCACTGCCTCCTGGAGTTTGGTCAAATCAATATTGGTTGCATTGATGACGCCGTCCAACCATCTCATTCTCTGCCGTCCTCTTTTCCTTTTGCCTTCAATCTCTCCCAACATCAGGGACTTTCCCAAGGACTCCTCTCTCGTCATGAGGTGGCCAAAGTATTGGAGCCTCAGCTTCAAAATCTGTCCTTCCAGTGAACATTTGGGGTTGATTTCTTTCAGGATGGATAGGTTTGATCTCCTTGCAGTCCAGGGGACCCTCAAGACTCTCCTCCAGCACCACCGCTCAAAAGCATCGATTCTGCGGCAATCAGCCTTCTTTATAGTCCCCCTCTCACTTCCATACCTCACTACTGAAAAAACCATAACTTTAACTATCCTGACCTTAGTTGGCAAAGTGATGTGTCTGCTCTTTAGGATGCTACCTAGGTTTGCCATTGCTTTCCTCCCAAGAAGCAGGCATCTTTTAATTTCGTTGCTACAGTTGCCAACTGCAGTGATCAAGGAGCCCAAGAAAATAACTCTGACATTGCCTCCATTTCTTCCCCTTCTATTTGCCAGGAGGTTGATGGGACCGGTGGCCATGATCTTAGTTTTTTTCACTCTCCTCTTTCACCCTCATTAAGAGGTTCTTTAATTCCTCCTCACTTTCTGCTATCAGAGTAGTATCATCTGCGTATCTGAGGTTGTTGATATTTCTTCTGGCAATCTTAATTCCAACTTGTGATTCATCCAGACCTGCCTTTCGCATGATGTACTCTGCATATAAGTTAAATAGGCAAGGTGACAGTATACAGCCTTGTCGTACTCCTTTCCCAATTTTAAACCAGTCACTTGTTCCATATCCAGTTCTGACTGTTGCTGCTTTTCCCACATATAGATTTCTTAGGAGACAGATAAGGTGGTCAGGCACTCCCATTCCTTTAAGGACTTGCCATAGTTTGTTGTGGTCCACACAGTCAAAGGCTTTGGCATAGTCAATGAAGCAGAAGTAGATGCTTTTCTGGAACTCTCTGGCTTTCTCCATAATCCAGCGCATGTTGGCGATTTGATCTCTAGTTCCTCTTCCCCTTCGAAATCCAACTTGCACTTCTGGAAGTTCTCTGTCCACATACTGCTGAAGCCTCCCTTGTAGAATTTTGAGCATAACCTTGCTAGCGTGTGAAATGAGTGCAATTGTGCGATACTTGGAGCATTCTTTGGCATTGCCTTTCTTTGGGATTGGGATGTAGACCAATTTTTTCCAGTCCTCTGGCCACTGCTGAGTTTTCCAAATTTGCTGACATATCACATGCAGCACCTTTACAGCATCCTCTTTTAAGATTTACAGAAGCTATGTACTGTATTGCAAGTCTGGGTTTAAGCCATGGTATTCTTATTGATCTGGTGCTAGCCTCTTGGACCAGAAATACCTGGGTCTCGGATTTAAGATATCTGTCTGTGGAGCCAGACTTTGCCAATTTGATTCCCACCCTGTGCATCCTTCATGTAGAGGCAGCCTGTTTCACTTTGGACAAGTGCCACAAACATCCCAGGGTATCCTCCAAAGAAACTAATGGTAAACCACTTCTGAGCATTGCACACCTAGAAAACCTGCAAAGGGTTGCCTCGCGTTGCAACTGACTTGATGTTACACAATTATTATTGTAACCATCATGACACATTGCCTCTCTCCGTGTTGGCGATTGGGGAATCAAGAAAGAAGAAGAAATATGTTTCTCCTAACTAGCAATAGATTGCAGAAAGTTGTATGTCACTGCATCCACTTCTCAAAAGAAAAATTATGCTGAAGTTTAAATAGTCTGCAAATTTCTTTAGGCATAGCTGAACTGTTTTTCAAAGAAGGCCGATGAGTAATTTTCAGATCGCTGTTTCCACTTCCATTCCACTCTTAAGGTTGCCTGTTTTATTCCTGGAATAAATTCTCTTGTAAGGTTTCATTGATTATCTTCTTCTTCCTCTTTATGCTTCTTTATAAGGGTGTTGTAGGATGCTAGGGCAAGGCTATTTATGTTGTCTCTGTGACACATGGATGTCTTAGAAAGCGACCTGACTTTGGTGCTGGCTTACTCGTCATTGATCCTTTTAGCCGTTATGAGAAAGATCCCCAGTATCTCTGGCTCTGACTCTTACCTTTCAGGAAAATCCCCAAGGAAACTTAATGCCTAGGCTTCCTGTTACTGTGCACCATAATCTTGTCATCTCTTGAGTTAAATTCTAAATAAAGCTCAGACTTCTGTCCCCTTTCTAAAAGTAGAACGCCTAGCATTTCTGGGTCTCAAAATCTCAGCTGAAAACATATTCCATTCCCAACCAATATAATCAAGAACCAGCTGCTTTCAGTTCAAAAACATGTCACATCCTGGTTCCTTTCCGTTAAATGTTCTCTGACCCATGCACTCCACCACCCTGTCACAAGAGCCTAGCAGTTTTTCACTTGCCGGGCTTGTCATTTGTAAACTTGTTCTTAACATATCACATCAGTACAGACATTTTTTTGTTTCACGCCCTGGGACTCATATTCAGTGAATGTTAATAATACTGTACTTTTTCTGCCTCAGATTTTTCTTTCACCAATGGCTCTAACATGGCTTGCTTGTGGACAGATCTTGGGATCTCAAAATAATTCCATTTTTCCTTTAGTCCTCCTGAAGCTGAGATGAGACTCAGACGACTGAGGAACGCATAGTACTATGGATAACACCTCCTGCTTATTGGACACGGGTTGTGGTTATATTAGTGGGGTGTTTTGTGATGTGGGTGTGCGCCCACTAGAGGCTTGAGTTGGACCATCAGACTTTCCAATGGCTTGAGCATCTTTCCTTTTCTGACTTAAATCAGCATTTCTACTTTCCTTTTCTGACAAAGGATGGTTGAGACCTCCTTGGAATAAATGCTGAGAGTTGGTTGGCAGGATCTCAACAAGCATCAGTTCATGTGTGGATGTCCACCGCATGGATGGGCGTTCCCTTTAAAATGCCTCATGCTGAGGAAAAGTTAAAAATAATAACAGACATGCCTACAAACAGGGCACTGAAACATTACCACAGGGGGAGAGAGAGAGAGAGAGAGGGAGAGAGGGAGAGAGAGAATATCTGTGGGAATGGATATATTTGCTCTCCCCTCCTCCCACAAATGAAGTGTAACAATCTACTGGAAATATGGGAGCATAAATAGTCCCCCTACTACATACATCCTCTGATCTGGGAGCCTCACTTTGCTGGGAATTATTTTATAAATAGGCCCACAATAAGGATGCGTTTCCTCAGAATGATGATGTGTTTGACAAGGCCCCTCTAATGCTTTTCTGTTGCGTCCCTGGATGCCTCGGCCGAGCCCATCGCTTTCATCATGAAGAAGAACAAGCAGCGCTGCACGCTCAACTATTTTACACTGACAAAACGTCAGGAAAATAAAAACAAACATTTTGAACTGTCCTTGGGGGGAATAGAGAGTTCAGTTATTAAGTTCTCTCTCTCTCCCTCCCCACCCCCCACCCTGCACACCTCCATTACAATCTGAAACAGGGCGCTTTAGTCAGCTGGGATGATCTTATTTCCTTTTCCATTACTGATGCCATGAAATGTCTTGCTGCCGAGGTAAATATGGGAGCGAATGTTAAGATGATTTTAGGCAGAGAAAGAGAGAGATTCATGCTTTTGTATGCCATCAGGCATTAAGGGCCTATTTAGATGTGATGGTGCGGTATGAATTCTTCCCCCTCCCTTTCTCTCAGGTTTGGCTAAGGCAGCAAACAGGCAGGATACAACAGAACCCTTTAAATTGTTCACTGCAGCATGTTAGCCAGTAAACGTGGTTCAGAACATGCTTGTTGTCATACCCTGAGAGTTACAATTCACAAGGCAACTTTCTCAAGCTCTACCCATACAAGTCTTCTTCCAACTCATTGGCATGGCTCTCAATACGAGTTCAGTCTCAGTAGAAAGGCACAGAGGAAGGCAGTTACTTCACATCTGTTTTGTCTCTGTTAGTGTTGCGCTTAGGAGTGGCACAAAAAATGTTACTTCACATCCGTCGCGCAGCTACTGAAATTTGTCTCGACCATGCCTCCTGTACCTGGTGCTGTGGGAAGGTTTTCCCTTGTCACTTTTTGTTCCCGCTTTCTGTTCCGAGACAAGACACCGTATAGTAATGACTGTCACGTAACAAAACATTCATTTCTCTCAGAAAACTGTGTTCGTTTTTTTTATTATGACTTTTCAGAAGCGAAATATCAAAAAATAATTTTTAAGCCCCCCCCCCCCCCAAAAAAAAAAGGAAAAGGGAAGCTAGACAAATTCAGTGTTTGTCACGGTACAAGATTGTGAGGTAATGCTTGTCACGAGACAAGTTATCACAACCATGGGAACACTGAAACAGGGACAAAACCACGTGATCGCGACCAACGCTGTCACGGTACAAAACTGTGCAAAACTGTGCATTGTGGCAGCATTGTAAACCACAGCAGAAACAGAAATCACAGTGAATTCAACTTGGGTTCAACTCAAACTGTTGTTTTTGCCTTAATGCCTTTACCTCTGAAAACAGAGTTCCTGGTTGAGAACCGGCCCTATCGTCTTGCCATTGTTGAAATAAGGACCCATTGTCAATTCAGCCAGCTTCTGTAGGGAAGCTATTGTGACGTTCATATTCTGCTTATTATGGACTTCCCATAAACAATTTGTGGGGCCACTGTGCAAACAGAAACCTGGGCAATTGACAGGCCTTTGGCCTAGTCCACCTGAGCAGTCCATACATGCGCATGGAACCAAGGGGCGGCTGCTTTTCATCTTTGCCTGCGGCATCAAACTGCCTCAGAGGCAGACCCACTTTGATTTATTTATTTATTTATTTATTTATTTATTTATTTATTTATTTATTTACATTTATAGACCTTTCAGCTTTCCCAAAGTTGTTACATCTAACTTGTAATCCCTAGAGGAATATTTCAGTCTCACTGTGGAGAGGTGAGTGTACCACTTCTGACTGTAGTGTCTGGGCATTTGTATTTGTTTTCTATGTGGAGGGAATTTTGCCATGTGGAAGACAAAAGAGGAGATGGCAGGTAGGAAATATGTTGAGTTCACTGGCTGGAACAATCAGGGATGCAGAGGGAAGAATTTTCCTAAATCCATTAGTGTGTTGTCCCTACAGTTTCAGTAAGTGCACAGTTGTCATTCCTTTATGTGGGGGGAAAAGTAGAATATTGAAGTTGGGAGTGCCAAAGAATATTGGAGTAAGATTATAACACTTCACTGGGCAACCTAATTACCTCTGACACTGCCCTTGAAGGCAACTGAAGAAGAGGAAGGATGGGTCTCTGCTTATTGTCCATCATAGAAACCATCTCCATTTGAGAGAAATTTGAGATATACAGTCAGGTTGTTTCCTCTCACATCCAAAATGGAAGAGGAGGAACCCTTGTCGCAGATAGGAGTGGGTCAAATTCAGCTGTGCAGATGATGTCAGACACCTATTCCTGGCAGTCCTTACCACTGGTTGATGAGAATTGTTGTTCAGTTGCCGCTGGGGTGCTATACTTTGTCCAATCCTCTTTGAGGATCTGGAGGATATGCTCGGTCTGTGGAAAGACTGAAGAATCCCTTCTACTAAAGCCCTTCTCCTCCTCTAGTTTAAGCCTTAGGGCTAATGGTGACCTTCACCATGCTGACAAACACCAGAATCCAACAAAGGTGAGGCACGTACAGAAGTGGCCCTTCAGCACAGGCAAATGTGTGTGTCATAACACTGCCCCTGACTGTGTCACAACACAAGGGTGTCAGCTGAAAATTGAAAGTGCTCAGCGGCGTATTTGAATCACATCCTTTCCTCTTTTTGTTTTGTTTTGTTTAGCATGCTTTAAAGGATGTCATCATTTTGCAGTATTAGACCCCAAATGGCTTTCCTTCAAGAGCCAAAGAAAAATTCATGTAACTGAAAATATGTTTTGAGGGTTGGCTCATGTAGACATTTCAGCTCAAAATGATTTTTTTTTTCACCAGGAAATTATGAGCACCTGAAAAGTGGCATTTGCAATGGAAATGCCATGTCGGTCCTTCAGAGCAGTATCTCACACATGGCACTATAATAATAATATAGGTTTTTATGAAGCAATTTATTCCTAAAAGTTATTTTCTTCTGCTTATTTCTCCGTCTGTCTGTGGAAAATATACTAGAAGTGCAAAAAACCTCGGTCCCATGCTGTCCTTTTTCTCGCCCTACGTCTGATATGGAGAGAAGGAAGGACAAGATGGAGACATTCTGTGATGACGCTGGGAAACCTTCAGCCCTGCTGATGGTCTGGACCTTCTTCCAGAAATCCCAGCCAAGTCAATAACAGTCAGGTTTTATGGGAGCTGCAGCCCAAACACTCTCTATCGCTCTATTATGAGAATCAATTTATTATCAACACAGGAGAATTTCCATGTAATTAAGCCATGGTTTACTCAATGTTCTTTTGGTCACTGGAGGCTTGGAGAGAGAGGAAAGATAACCAGACAAAAGCCAGAACCTGCGAGAGCTCTGTAAACCTTCCAGCTGATAAATTACAGTCACTCGGTAAAACCAAATCCCCTTCATCTCCTGGTGCCTAGAGCTTCTGGAACTCTACTCGTAATTTAATACTCTGATCCTGACTCCATAGAAACTAAGCCCTATATTGCATGTGTGAATAGTGTACAGCTGGTGAAAGGGGGCAGCACAATTGCGACCATGCATGCATCCCTGCCCTCAGAGCTACGCCAAGGGGTTATTGGGCAAAGACAAAAGAAAAATTAAAGAATGGAGAAAACTCAAATGTTGTGGTACCCTAAAGACTAAATCAGTGGTTCTCAACCTGTGGGTCCCCACATGTTCTGGGACTGCAAGTCCCTGAAGCTTCCACCATTCACTGTGCTGGAAGGAGTTTCTGGGAGTTGCAGTCCAGGGACATCTGGGGAACCACAGGTTGAGAACCAGTGGACTAAATGGTCTGCTTTGATGTGAACCTTCATGGGAAAGCCCCACTTTCTTGCTTCAAGGAAGCTCACATAAAAATATACAAGCTGATTTTTAATGTCCCGCTATGTTTTTGCCTTTATTTTTTATTTCTCTTTTCTTTTTCCCTGATATGCTAGCACAGACTAATGCAGCTGCCTCTTCCAAAACTACATACAGTACCAGGGCTTGAGACTGCAGGCTGGACTCTGTAACTGAGCGGGGCTGAGACACTTGTGCTATCTCAGGCAGATCTATAAGGCATGCATGCAATTCCCCACTCCACCTCAGTCTTGACAAGAAACAGGTTCTTTGATCAAGTCAGGCTAGGCATCTGCAGTGGGACCTGCTAAGGTTCTGGGCTCTGACAGATGTTCAGTAGTGTCAGATGCTGCTGCTCATACTGCCTCTACTACTTCTTTGGGCAGATGGGGAATTGAGAGCTGTGGGTCAAACTAAGCTGAAATAGAACACATGTTTCCAGTGTTGGCTTCCCTAGTGGGAATACTGTAAATGCTTCAGCAACCAGACTTTCAGACTTTTCATTGTTTAATCACAAGACGAAGAACACCCAATGTGAGATGTGGAGGTGAGGAAAATGATCCCAGTGGAAATAACGAACACCTCAACGGAGTGTTGTTTTTAAAAATGTGCTAAATGTATTATCTATTTTGACCCTGTCAGACTTTTGTCCACTTTTTTGCTGTTTCCATGGCTTTCATCTCCGGTGAATCTAAAATAAGAGAAGGAGGCTCTGAAGTAGTCTGGGGTGCTAGCTGGGGTCCTCCTAGTCAGCCAACGGCTAAAATGAGGATGGGCATACAAAATGGAAGGCAGCACTCTTCTGCCTCTAACTATTGTGTAGAAGAGGGCGTTGTTTGCCAGGCAAGCTCCAGCTTCTGAAATTCCCTCTTCCTGACTATTAAAGGCACAAGAAACCTGCCATCTTTTTCCTGTGACTGCTTTAGCGAAAATATTGGTCTTCTACAACTGGAACGGAGGCAATAATTCTCCCCTTTCCATAAGATTTCCTCCTCCCATTCTTTTTCCTGAAATGTGTGTGTGTGTGTGTGTGTGTGTAAAGAAGTTACAGTTTTCCTCAAAGACATGTGAGTCCCTGATGATATTTCTAGCGTGTGGATATACCAACCAACAGGAATGGTGTGTTTGCCAAAAAGAAAAAGGGACCTATTTACACATGTGGTGGCTCTGTGAAAAGAGGAAAAAAGAGTGGATTTGAATCTTGCGGGGGCGGGGCGGGGGGAAGAACATATTGGAAAAGGAGGTAGACATGTTTGCTAAGGCAGCCTTGTTGAACCTGGTTGACAAGAAACAACTAAATAAGGTAGAAACAGATTTAATAATATGCTGATGGTAGCAAAGCTAATTATGACAAAAATTGAAGAGATGGTCGCCCATTTAAAGTTGAAGATTGGTATAAAGAGATGTGGAATATAGATATCAATGATCAATTAACTTGGGATTTTAAAATTAGCACAGGAGCATCTCATACCAATGATTTTAAAGAGATCTGGAGCCCATTTTTGACATATGTATTTGAGAAAGGAAAAGGATCTACTAGAAACATTTCGATTTATTTATGGAAAGAATGGGAGCAACATTCAGAAGGACGTTAATCAAAAAAGCAATAATATAATAAGGTGATTTTAAACAAAGAATAGATCTGAGAGTGAAAGGTGCGCCTGCATTGGCTGCCTGTTGTCCACCGGATAAGGTTCAAGGTCCTGGTTTTGATTTTCAAAGCCCTCCACGGCTTGGGACCAGAGTACCTGTCGGAGCGTATCTCTCAGAGGTCGACTGGGACCAGACCCATGAGAATGGCGCAGGCGCGCTCACCTAGGGTGGCCACACCCAGAGAGGCGTGGAAATCGGTCACTTGTAAACGTGCCTTCTCTGTGGTGGGCCCTACACTGTGGAACCAGCTACCTAGTGAGCTACGCCTTGCAGCATCCCTGTCTGCCTTTAAAAAAGCCTTGAAAACCCATCTGTTCAAGGAGGCATATGGCGACCTTTTCGTTTAATTTTCCCTTCTCCTTTTTTTTTCCTTTGTTGCCGCCCATGCCATTCTGTGCAGAGGGTATTGTACCCTCCCATTTTTATTGATGCCTCTGATTTTATGCTCGTTTGTTGTTGTTGTTTTTCTTTTCTTTTTACTGTACACCACCCTGAGTTCCGATACGGAAGATGGGGGGGTTATATAAATATAATAATAAATAAATAAATAAATAAATTCTTCTATTCTTTGTTTTCTATTTATTTTGTATATATTTTTCTCATTAATATATGTATGTTGATTTTTATTATTCATTTCAAATATGAATGATTCTAATATTGTAAGAGGTTTCTAATAGAAAATGTTTGCTTTGTTGTCTTCTTTATAATTTTATTATTTTCTTTAATTTTTTTTTTAAAGGAATGGTGTGCTTGAAAGTTCCCAAACAGTTAATAGCTTCTTAGAAGGGAGCTGTGGAACTAACTCATCCCCTGCTTAATTGCTTTTCCTGGCTGATCAATAAGGCCTGGCTGATCCTCAATGAAAAGCCACCATGGGCTTTGGCTAAAGTACAGGTATATCGACGAGAGGACTAAAGGACCAGCTCAGAAACACTGCTTATCAGACTACAATATCTCTTTCTTTTACTTTAGTATACATTCAGGACAGCTTGATTTCAAGAGACTGCTGTAAGACACTCAAAGCTTACTTGCAACCTTCAAATGCTTTACACACCTGAATTTCCTGATATTTTAGTCCCTGCACAGCTACTAGGAAAGAGAATCAGATTGTATCACTATATTTTGTAAGTGTCATGCAACCAGTATTTGAATTCCTGCCAAGGCAGCACTATAGAAGATGACCAAGCCTGGCTCAAGATACTTTGCAGCCGGACACCCCTGCAATACTCATAGTACCCAAATCCAACCAAGTTAATTTGAGACAGAGGCCGAAAACCATTCAAAGCACCTCTCCTATAGCAAAAATACATTATTAACAAACTGAGGCCAGGATCCTGCTGTGTACTAGATCAGTGGAGAATAATGTGGAATTTCCTGGTTGCACAAATATTGTTGATTTGGAAGCAGAGATCTTGCTTGTAGTTTGCTAGGTTAAAGTTACACAAGGTGGTCTTAGATGTAAGATACATCCTTGTACAAGCAGGATAAATATCAAACTGTTCTACAGGATCCTCAATAATTAAGAATTTGCTCCCGATACCCAAAGCTGCTACTGTATTTGAAATGTCTTCCTTACTCTGTCTCATGTTTAAAGAGCTGGCTCTGAAGATATCCCAAACAGGTTACTACTCATGCCGCTCATGCGACTTTGCAGTTGAGAAAGAATGCAAGTGACAACTTGTTACTAGTACAAATGGTTCCACGCACACCCCTATTACATTTAAACACCATCCATGCAGATCGCCATCTATTATTACTACGCTACTGGGGCAGCATCCTGGACAAGAGTATTTCTACCTGTGCCTGAGCTTCTGCACTATGGCAAGGTATGCATTGAACATGTTAGGCTAAGAGCTTTATACGTCTGCCTTTTTAAAAGGGCTGTATCGACAGTGTGAAGGCATCTGTCTGCTGGGACAAATCTTTGCAATGCAACTGAAACCATATAAGAAGAATATGTTTTTCATTTGAAATGTAGGCCCCATTGACACCTGGTTACGATCACTAAAAGATCACAGATAGTGGTGTAGTAGTGGACAGAGTGATGGTTGTTTTGTGGCCATGACACATGCCCTAGTGATGTCCCAGCTAGACTACTGTAATGTGCTCTATATGGGGCTACCGACGAAAAGTCTCAGGTCCAAAATGCAGCAGCCAGGTGGCTGGCGGGCAGGACACAGAGATCACATTATACCCCTATTAATCAGCTCCACTGGCTGCCAATCAGCTATTGGGAACAATTCAAGGTACTGACCTTGACCTACAAAGCACTGTATGACCTGGGTCCAAGCTGACTCAAAGATCTACTCTCACAGTATGAACCAACCGGGGTGTTAAGGTCATCAGGAGAAGCCTTTCTCTCCATCCCACCACCCTCACAGGTATGTCACATGGAAACACATGAAAGGGCCTTCTCAGCTGCTGTACCCAGACTCTGGAACTCCCTCCCACTAGAGGCCAGGATTGCCCCATCTCTGTTGTCTTTCCAAAAACCGGCAAAGACCTTTCTCTTCAGGCAAGCTTTCCCTGAATGATGGACTA
This sequence comes from Phrynocephalus versicolor, assembly GCA_023846285.1. NCBI lineage: Eukaryota > Metazoa > Chordata > Lepidosauria > Squamata > Agamidae > Phrynocephalus > Phrynocephalus versicolor. Next base: position 29,661,264 of record JAHTLZ010000237.1, on the reverse strand, counting down.
CCTAGCTTTCCTCAAACTCAAGAAGCTGTTTGGATGAGCAGCGAAACGTTTCAATCTACCAAGAAAAGAAGTCTAGTTGCCATGACTCAACTTCCAGATAAACTCACCTGGATGACTGAGAATCTTCACAGACAGTTACATTGAGTTGTTGCACTAAGTAAGAATATCAATACTGCAATTTTGTCTGCAGTAAAATTCTTCCATTCAAAACTCTGGAGCTTTACATGTTTGGACTACATTTCCCAGAATCTCTCTGTCGGCATAGCCAAGGCAGCACAGTGGTGGAGGAGGTGGTGGAACAGAAGGTAGGCTTTCCACCAGGCACAAACTGAAAACTGAACTGCAAACCAGTTCAGTTTCGCAACTGATTAGTGGTGGTTTGTGGCTAAACATGAACCACAAACCATCTCAAATCACCGTCTTCTAGGTTTGGGCCCATCTCTGCTACAGATCAGTATCTTTTCAAATGCGGCTCTTGGAACACCATGGTTCATTCTTGAGAAAACAAGAGTGGGATCAGACAAGCAACAGAGGATCATATTTAACTGTGCTGGAAAGGGTTCTTCTGCTAGAAGCAGTCTCTCTTAAAATCCCCCTTCTATGCACTCCAGCCCAGCTCCAAAAATGAATAACTGCTAGACAAAAATGGTCTGTCAGAACAGAGGGAGGTGGTTTGTGGTTTACTTTGCATCACCTGATCATTGGTAAATAGATCACATCCCACTGTGCTGCAAGCATTCCAAGAGGCGAACCATATCTCCATCTGATTCCACCTTTAGTCTTATCACAAAGAATTGTACCCATTGCTTCAGTCACAGTGAGTGTGCAGGACACAGGGGTGGTGTATGCATATTTAAAACATTTCACTTTGACTACAGCAAGTGCATTGCTTCTGAATGATGCCCTAGCCTAGCATGTAGCATTAAAGGAGTTTAAGAGCATTGAGACAAACAGGATGATTAGAATGAGAAAATAAAAGGAAATTGAGCTGATCCCATAGGACCCTAATATGCAAATGCAGTGAGCAATTACAGGAGGGTTGATGTAGAATTAATCTTCAGAAAAGTCTTAACTGGAGGAAGAAACCTACGGTGAACTGCTTCTCCCCTCACTTCTCATGTTATATTGCACCACATGCCTGTTTTAAAACTTGGTTTATGACTTCCCAAAATCTTTATGTAGACAGCATGTTGTTAGTCTATGGAACTCTTTGCCACAGGATGTGGCGGTGGCATCTTGCCTAGATGCCTTTAAAGGGGGACTGGACAGATTTCTGGAGGAAAGGTCCATCGCAGGTTACATGATGGGGATATGCGTTATCTCCAGCCTTAAAAGGAGGGTACCTCAAAATGTCAGACACAGGGAAAAGGTACCAGGAGACAGGTATCCAGTTGTCTCGTGCTCCTAGAGGCATCTGGCAGGGACACAGAGAGATACAGGAAGATGGAATAGATGGGCCCTTGGCCTGATCCAGCAGGGCTGTTCTTATTTTCTTGGGCCCAGTGACAGGATTGATAGGTCTTTTTTTTATTATAGATTTTTATTGGATTTTTAAGGGGGAAACAGGGAAAAAAGGGTATGGGTGAGAGGGGAAAAAAGGGGGGGGTACAATTTTTAAAATTTACATTGAGTATATCAAGCAAAATAGAAATAGTAATTTAACGTATTACTAGAATTGCCAAATATTATCACAATACTAATAAATTTGTTACTTCTTGCCATCTTTCCCGAAAGATGATAGGTCTTTCACAGGGTTGGCCAAGGTCTCAGACAACTGTTCTGTTTATTTGGAACTCCACGGAGAAAGACAAATTTTGAAGTGAGCGGTGCTTGAGGAGGAAGCTTGTTTCTGTATGTGAGGTGTTTCTAAAGCCTGGGCCCCCATCCCAATGACGTCACAGCAGCACTTGGGCTCATCGGCTCAGCACAAACTTGTGGAATCCAGGTGTGTGTTCCTTTTCTGCAGCGTTGGTGCTCCAAAGCTCCATGAGAGAGGAGAGGGGATGGGAAGGAGAGACGGTGGGTGCTTGCATTTGGGCCCATCATGCAATTTTTATTTATTTATTTATTTATTTATTTATTTATTTATTTATTTGCAAGGCAGGGAGTGGAAGTGACACTGGGTTGCCAGAATCCATGCAATATCCCCAGGGAATGTCTATGCTTCTTCCAGCTTCCACACAGGGAGACTTATCTCACTGCAAGTGGTGTTGAAGGGAGAGGTTTGATTTTGGCATGTGAGGCCATTTAAAAGTTTGGACACTGGCCCAGGACAAAGCTCACTGTATCTTGGTTGCAGCTGTGAAATGCAAAAACGCAAGAGGGAGGAGAGAGAACAGGGAAGGAGAAGTGATGGGGGCATGGCCTTTGGCCCAAAACACCATCTGGACTTCTAAGAATTCTGACTTGCCTTCTTGCTGTTCAGGCCTGTCAGCAGTCACTCAAGGCCTGTAAAGAGTCAGGTAGCATGCCTTCAAAAGCTCTAGCCGCAGTGTGTGCTGCTTGCATTAGTGCGCTCTTAGGAATCAGCCAGGTTAGAAAGAGCCAGCAGAAAGGGCGCTGAGTAGAGATGGGCACGAAATGAACTTTTAATTCATTTCGTTATTCGTTTTGTTACCTAACAAAACGAATAACGAACCAACCCATCAAAGAAAAACGAAATGAAATGAAATGGAAATTTCCATTTCGTTCGCTTCGTTTTTCATTACCCCCCCTCCTACCTTGTCCTCGTCGCCGCAGTCCTCCTGGTCCTGGTGGCAACACAGGCCTGTAGAGGCGCTGGCCCCTACTGGGGACATTTAACCCCCCCCCCAAAAAAAACCTCAAATAAAATAAAATGAAAATGCGTGCCGACCCGGCCCCAGGACTGGCCGGGTCAGCGCTCTAAAATAAAGAAAAAAAGAATGAAAAAAGAATCAGCGCCAACCCAGCCACAGGGGCCACTCGGTCAGCACTTGAAGAAAACAAACAAACAAAAAATGGAGGCACTGGCCCTTGTGCCTCAAAAAGCCCTTGCCGCTGGGGCCAGAATTGCCCCCCGCCACTGCCACCCGGTAAGTCGACCCAAACCGGTTCGGATTGGTTTGGGTTCATACGTGTGGGCCCAAAACAGACAAACCCAAGCCATGGGTATTCTGTTTCATGCCCACCTCTAGCACCGAGCCTATCATGTCATCTGTAGCAAGGCAGCGAGTGAAGCACTAGCCGCATGACTCAGCCAACTCCTTGTATAAATTTTCTTAGCAGCAGAGCAGAGCTGGGGTGGCGGCAGCAGCAGGGTAGGGGGAGACTCGTCAAATTGTATTAGCCATGTAGCAAGGGTGGATAGGATCCAACCTTTCAGACATTTGTTCAGCTGTAACTCTCATAATCCCTCACCATTGACTACACTGATGGGAACTGAGCCCAAGAACATCTTGGGAGGGCTACACATACCATCATTCTTAGTGCCCTTTTGTCTTGGGGTGTGTGTGTGATGTCTTAGGTTGGCCATTGCTCTCAGCCTTGTCTGGTGTCCGAAGCAGTGCTACTGGGCTGGATTTTAGTGAACTTCCAAGAATCCTGTGATTTCTTAAGTCTCTCCCGTTCCAGAAATTCCTGTGGGTGGATATTTCAAGCAGACAAACTGGCTAGCTTGTTTCTGAAAGGGGATTCTTTCTATTTCGTTACATGCCTCTTGCGGTTAGCAGAGGGGGTGTGAACATCTTTTATACTGGTAACAAACTGGACGTTCAAAACCACTGCCTGGCAGTGCGGTTGTCCAGACAATCATGAGGGTTAATTACTAAGCAACATGGTGATTCATGCAAAGCACATGTGATTCCTCTGTGGGTTTCAGCCTTCTTTTCAGTGCCACATATGGGGTTTTATGTAGAATTAATGGAATGCATATAATACTTAGAATTGTCTTTTTTTTATTTGCCCCAGATGGATTTTCTGGGTTCAGCTGCTACAGATCTTATTACCTGGGCAAATGGAGAATTTTTCAAGTAGAAACTGTAAATGCTCTCCAAGCCCTGAGTCTACAGACAATAATATGGTATGTGTGGTTTATTTTTAAAAGCAGTCTGTGTTATTATAAAAGCATCAATAAAATGCAGGCTTGTAAGGACTTATACTATATTGAGCCTAAATCGTTCTTTGTTCTCCTTTTTCCTAATCACATCCATTTGTTCTGTTCAGGAAAGTCTCTTCCACTTTTATTCTCTGAAATCACTGGGGGAAGTACATAAGGAACATTTTCAGTGTTCTTTCTACATGATTATAGCATCAGAAAACTGTTTCACAGATTTCTGAAGAATGGCTCCTGCTGCTTCCGACGCAAAAAGTGAAGTGGAATTCACAGATCAACGAGGAATCTCTTTTGTCATGAGATCTGAAAGCTTCATTTCACTCCTAGTAGAAGCAATTGCAATAATGGCCATTTCAGGCCATCTGGTCCCATTGATTGAAGATGTCTAACTTCTTCAGATGATCTTCACCCATTACACTCTTGGGATGGGACTGAGACTGTAGGTTGGGCTGTTTCTCTTTGTTGATTTATTATAGGATGTTAATAATGTTCTGTATTATTATTAATAATAATTGCCTTAGGACTGCAGAAATGGAACAGGGCCTACGGCTCAATTCCCCCAGCAGGGAACTGAACTCTCAACTTCTAGGTCCACTGCTAGATACCCAAACCACTGAGCTATCCAGTAGTAGAGAGGGTGAGCTGTGAAGAAGTTCTAAAATTAATGGCTGAAGATCAAGAAATAATTGAACACAGAAAAAGTGGGAATAATTTAGTCATTCTATGAAAAGCCCAGATTGCATAGAACAGATCATTCAAAGCAAAAGGAAAAGGAAAGTGTGCTACTTATATACAGTGGTCCCCCACCCGTTCACAGTTCATATACTGCGGTCCCACTATATTACGGGACCGCAGTATATGAAAAAAGGCCCCCTGGGGTAAGTGGGGAAGGCCTGTTTCAGGCCTCCCTTACTTACCCCAGGACTGGCACTGCCCCAAACAGGCCTGCAAGAGCCTTTCTAGGCCTGTTGGAGGCCTCAGAAATAATTTTCAGTGATCCAAGTATACCAGAAGTGACTTCTGGTTTGCAGGGAGGCCATGTCTTCTCTTAGTCTTCTCTTTACCGTTGTTAGGGCATCGGTGGTGGGGATGCTGGTAAAGAGAGATGTAACATCAAAGGATACCATGGTTTCCTCTGTATCCAGTTTTAGCTCCCTGACTTTAAAAACAAACTCTTCTGAATTGTGTACGTGGTGGGCCAAGAGTCCAACCAGTGGGGCTAGGATAGTCGCCAGGTATTTTGCGATATTGTAAGTCACTGAATTTATATTGCTGATGATAGGTCTGAGGGGAATTCCTTGCTTGTAGACCTTGGCAAGACCATAAAAGCAGGGGACAGCACCCTCACCTCCAGAAGTCGCCTCAACCCAGACCAGATATGCCTGCTGCTGGACCTGTGTCTGAACACCACATATTTCATGTACAGAGGGGACTTCTACAGAAAGAAGCATGGTTGTGCCATGGGTTCCCCAGTATCACCAATTGTTGCGAACCAATACATGGAAGAAGTGGAGAAGAAGGCACTCAACACTTTCCCAGGGACAACACCATCCCACTGGTTCAGGTATGTAGATGATACCTGGGTGAAAACCAAGACTCAGGAAGGAGAGGCCTTTACAGATCACATCAATGCGGTGGACCCTAATATTAGGTTCACTAGGGAAAATACCCAAGACAACAGGTTGGCTTTCCTGGATTGTGCAGTCATCATCAGACCTGACCGTGGCCTGGGAGTAGAAGTTTACAGGAAACCCACCCACACAGATCAGTACTTACTGTTTGACTCCCACCATCCATTACAGCACAAACTAGGAGTCATCAGGACCCTAAGCCACAGAGCAGAGAGCATCCCCACCTCCACAAAAGCCAAGAAGAAGGAAGACAGGCACCTGAAGACAGCCTGTGGATATCCAAAGTGGGCCTCAACAAAGCAGTGGGCCATCCCAGAAGAACAAGGGATCAGTCTGAGACCCAGACCCGACGGAAGAACCTGGTCATTCCTTACATGGCTGGAGTGTCTGAGAAGCTTAAAAGGATTTTTGGCAAACACCACATCCCTGTTTATTTCAAACCCACAAACACACTAAGGCAGAGACTTGTCCACCCAAAGGATCCAATAACAAAACATAAAAGGAGCAATATAGTATATGGGTCCAATGCAGTGAGGAGTGTTCAGACCTCTACATTGGAGAAACTAAACAGCCATTAAACAGAAGGATGGGTAGACATAGGAGGGGTAATAGCTCAGGACCAGAATCAGCAGTACACCTCCATTTGAAGGACAAAGGGCACTCTTTCAAAGATGAGGATTTACCCATATTAGACAAAGAAGAGGGGTGGTTTGAGAGAGGAGTAAGGGAACCATTCATATGAGAATTGAAACCCCCTCCCTCTATCTGCTACTTATCAGGTTGTGCTTTCCAAAGTACCCAGACAAATAAAAAAGCCTTCACCACCAAGGCCATAGCTAATGACACATACTTTATAGGTTTCAGCACCTTAGGCCATTGTTCACCTTTAAGCTATGGATACTATTGTCTCCCTAACGAGCCTATTCAGGCCATTGTTCATCTTATGAGCCTAATTCAGATCAGGGTGACAAGAGGTCAAAGCTGACTGACTATAACAGTGATGGCAAACCTTTTAGAGACCGAGTGCCCAAACTGCAATTCAAAATCCACTTTTTTTTTTTTTTGCAAAGTGCCAATACAGTAATTTAACCTGTATACAGATGGCTATTAAGCGGCAATGTCGGGTGCCCACAGAAAGGGCTCCGAGTGCCACCTTTGGCACCCGTGCCATAGGTTCGCCATCACTGGACTATAATATGGAGGACTCGCACTAGCTGTATTCAGACTAATGAAGCTGTTTGGATGAGCAGCGAAACATTTCTGTCTCTCAAAAAGAAGTCCGGTAGCCATGACTCAACTTCCAGTTAGAATGTAAGAGTTAAACTATTCCTTTTCAGAAGCCTATTCTGATCATGTGGTTCCCCCCACATCTCTCTCTCTCTCTCTCTCTCTCTCTCTCTGTGTGTGTGTGTGTGTGTGTGTAAGAGAGAGAGAGAGAGAGAGAGAGAGAGAGAGAGAGAGATTAGAAAGTTATGCTTCCTAGAACCAGATGTAAGTGTGATTATTATTTTTGAGGTTTATACACTTTTGTCCACTTTATAAAACTGTTCCATGCATTCTGATATCAGTCTTGCTGCTATTTCGATAGCGGGTTCAAGGGCAAGTTCAGTACCGATTACAGAAATGGAGACCCTTTCCTCCTAAGGATGTCAAAGTGTTTTATTCCATTATTGCATGAGAGGCAGTTAGCTGCTAAGACAATCATAAAACATTCCCCCATGGTAATGAGGCAGTCTATGAAAAGACAGGTTGACCTGGACAAAATTGCCACACAAGTGATTCAGAGTGTTTTCCACTCAGAAAATGATAGCTGATTGGAACATCAACAATCAGGGGTGGTGGTGGAGGAGCACATTCAAGCTTGGGGGGAGGGGCATTTTCACCTGGAGGAGGGCTAGAGGGAGAATAAAAAGAGCAGAAAATGCATAGCGAGCATGAATGTACTTCAGAAAAGTCCCATCATTTCGGCCTTGTACGTGGTGACGGCAGTGGTGAAAAAGCGGCCATCTTAGTCACCTCAACACCTTCTCATCTTCAGAATGCCAGCCCTCAGAGCTATGTTGAAAGGGAACTAAGGAAGGGATTCAATGGTAAATCAGCGGAAAGCAAAATATGGTGGTAATGACAGTGCAGGATATGCTGAAGAAGATTCATACCCATGGCATTCTGGATTGCCAGCCCCGTGACCTCAGTCTAGCCCTAGACGTCTAATATAATGAGGTATTATGGTGGGAGAATTAACTCAAAACAGCTTGGCACATGGATTTCCTTTGCTCGCTTCGCTGAGATTTCCACAAACACAAGGCCAATCTAGAAGTCATGGCTGAATCATATTAAGGTGGACAATCACAAACATGGAAATGTTTAAACACAGAATGTTTAGATTGCGGAATATATAATATACAACATGATTAACTGCAGGCAATAGATACTATCACAAATAAAAGGCTGTGGTAACTGGTCAGTTTCAGCATAAGATCTCTGTAAGGTTAGTCTTTAAAAAATTGCTTCTGATTCCCCCAGCTGGGTGGGTGGGTGGGATCCTTTCTCCTCAATTCCAACTGGGGTTGTTAATGAATTCAAGCCATCTCACAACAGCTTTGTGATAAGTAGAGATGGGCACGACTTAGCGGTATTCCCGTTTCCGTTTCCGTTACTCGTTTCCGTTACGGAACGGAAACGGTAACGGGAATTACTCCGCCAGACTTCGAGCTCGAACCGACGAACGAACAATTTGGTCTGATTTGTCGTGGTCGTTACTTGCATCGCGGCGATCGCGCGATGCCAAGCGGCACAGAAAAAAAGTTTTAAAAGTTTTAAAAAAACCCGATTCCCGGCCCTAAAAGCAGGCGAAAACTGTCTGAGGGCACCTACCACCAGGCCAGAAGGGGTTTTTTGGGGTGGGGGCTTCCCCGCCCCCCTTTCCTTGGGCTAGTGCTACTGCTGCGCTGCGCTGGTACCAGGCGGGGGGGCATTGCCAATGCCATTCGGTGTGCGGGCGGGGGGATCCAAAATGGCGACCGCAAATTTTTCTTTGAAACCGTGGCCCAAATACCCAACAAAGCACCACAGAAACATGAGAAAAATAGCTATTTTAAACACTTGAATTTTTACTGTAGCAGCAGTGGGTTTGTCTTGCCAAAATACGTCTCCGTTGATTTTATTTTATTTTATTTTATTTATTTTTTTTACACGTGCGCAACAGTGGGCTGGCCATGGGACGAGACCATGCAAATTTTCGGAGCCATTCCACCAATCGCATGGCCAGGTTTTGACTGACACTTCTGGATGTGCCAGAGGGCATAAAAAGGCGAGGCACCTTCCAGTCCGTCGCAGTCTGGGCTTGGATCTTGGAGGGTGGTTTAGTCAGGGCTGGATTGCTGCGCTCGCTCGAGTCTACTAGTTTCGATTTCGCGGTCGCGCTAGGCAGGGACTCAGGGAGTGAGGGAGGGAATTGAATTTAATTCTCGTCGTCGCAAACATACGATTCGAATTTCTTTTATTCCTGGCTGTGGGGAATAGCAACTCAGCGTTTATTATTTTTTGTTTTCGGAAGAGTTCCGTTTTTTATTTGCTTTGCTGTTTGCTTCAAGGGGGAGGGAAGATTTGAGCGGGAGGGGAGGGGAGTGCGGATTGGAAATATATTATTTTTATTTTACACTACCATACCATTTCTTTTCTATCCCAAACCCAATTTCTTCCCACCGAGTTCATTTACTTGGCAAAGGTCCTTTTACCCTGCGTACCTACATCTTTTTTGCTGCTGTTGCGATTGGGGTTTTGGAAGGGAATCCAGCAACCCTATCCTACCCTAGCAGCTTATAGTTTTATTTATACCTTACCAATACCATTCATTTTCTATTCTACCTACAGTTCAGCAAGTGGCAGTACTAGTGCTTAGAAGGGGTGGTTGGAGGCTGTGGATTAAATTATTTTAGGCAGAGTCTCCCTTGCCAAGCCAACCAGTGCACTCAAAGATCTCTCACATCACAAGCACATTTGTGTTGACTTGGCATTGGCATTTGGCAACAAGGCTAGGGCACCTTCTATAGAACATTTTACAATTTCATTTTACTTATTTATAGATATATATTCTTTCTCTTGTCCAACACCTCATTCATTTTTTTGGATTAAGGCACTGAAACAAACATTTGTTGAAGGGCAGGCACCCAGCCACTTTATAGACCTTTTCCTTCAATTACATCTTTGAAGAAGTTACCTGTGCAATAATACACTTGCCTTTTGAAACTTGTTTGCCAGGATTGGCAAACCCATTCCTTCTACTAGCTTGGTTTTTGTGCTGTTTGTGAGTCAACCTCACTCATTTACTTTTGCCACCAGGCTACATAAACAATTACATTTTTGAAGAAGTTACATTTCTCTTCGTTACACTTGCCCTGTGCTATGCATTGAGAAACTTGTTTGCCAGGATTGGCAAACACCTTGCTCCTATTTCCTTGTTGGTTGTGTTGTTGTTTGTGGTGGTGTTGTTGTGAGTCCATCTCACCCATTTCCTTGCAAGCAGAGCCTACATAAATACAATCCTACTATTATTTACACAACTGTGAAGAAGCTACAGTTCTCCTCCTAAGTACAGACTTGACTTGTGCAGCAGGGCATCGAGACTGAGACTAGGGTGCCAGCCAGGGCTGGCTAAACCCTTACTCCTATTCCCTTTTTGGGGTGGTGGGTGGTGGTGTAGTGACTCCATCTCACCCATTTCCTTGCAAGCTGAGCCTACATAAATACAATCCTATTATAATTTACAGCTGTGAACAAGCTACAGTTCTCCTAAGTACAGACTTGACTCGTGCAGCAGGGCATCGAGACTGAGACTAGGGTGCCAGCCAGGATTGGCTAAACCCTTACTCCTATTCCCTTTTTGGGGGTGGGGGTGGTGTAGTGACTCCATCTCACCCATTTCCTTGCCAGCTGAGCCTACATAAATACAATCCTACTATTATAATTTACAACAGCTGTGAAGAAGCTACAGTTCTCCTAAGTACAGACTTGACTCGTGCAGCAGGGCATTGAGACTGAGACTAGGGTGCCAGCCAGGATTGGCTAAACCCTTACTCCTATTCCCTTTTTGGGGTGGTGGGTGGTGGTGTTGTGACTCCATCTCACCCATTTCCTTGCAAGCAGAGCCTACATA
>JAHTLZ010000237.1:29625788-29638707 GCA_023846285.1 Phrynocephalus versicolor | reverse complement strand
ATAGATAGATAGATAGATAGATAGATAGATAGATAGATAGATAGATAGATAGATAGATAGATAGATAGATAGATAGATAGATAGATAGATAGATAGATATCTCTGAAGCCACTTTGGCTAGGCTCATTAATATGGAAACATATTTGCTATCCCCCCCTCCCACTTCGGGAATGTGAAATTTATGAGAACGGCACTATCTCTCCCCCACCAGAACTGCCTTAAGCTTTTCCCTTAAGACAGATATTGATTACAGTGGACCCTCATATAACAATTGGTTTGTATAACATAAAATCTGTACAACATAAATAATTCCAGAGATAGGGGAAATTTGCTTAACAGAATCGTCTATGGGGTGAATCTGTACAACATAAAAATTGTCGCGATTAGGGATTACTCTGTTTTCAATGCATTCCTATGGGAAAATTGTATAAAGGAAAGTTTGCTTAACATAATTTCATTTGGAAAAAAATAATTCCTTTACACAAGGTTCCACTGTATTTTCTATGTAAAGTCTTAAATGAAGACTGTTAGGATTCAGAACTTAGGATTTCCTAAGGGGATTCGGGGGGAAACCCCACTGCAGAAGATGTAAAAGCTAGAACTGAAAATGATTTGGATGTCTGGCTGCCAAGTTTGATTCTACACGGTGCCTCCTGTGAGGAAAGCCAGCCTATGTGACCTTACTGTCTCAGAAGAAGGGAGTGGCAAATCCCTTCTGAGTAGCTTCTACCTGGGAAACCCTGAAAAGTCTCCCTACCTGTCAGAGTTGACTTGGTGGCACATAATTATTATTATAGTAGGACTGCTGTATCCGTGGGAGATTGGTTCCAGGACAAACACACACACACACACACACACACACACAGCGGATAGCAAAATTCACAGGAAATAGCTGTTTGCCACGCATGGGTTACCTGACACTATAATGTCAGATAATGCCACACAGTTTACTTCGGCTGAGTTCCAACGTTTTATGGCAGCAAATGTGATCCGCCATATTACAGCAGCACCATTCCATCCATCGACGAATGGGCAGGCGGAAAGGATGGTGAGGACGACTAAGGAGTCCTTGTGGAAAATAGTGCATGGGGACTGGCAATCACGGCTAGCTGATTCCTTATTACAGCAGCACATTACTCCACATACTGGCACGGGCAGGAGTCCTGCTGAATTGTTAATGAACAGAAGGTTGACATCCTTGTTAGACAGACTACACCCAGATCTGACATCAAATTGGCCCCCACAGTGTGAAGCCCCAGAGGTCCCTAGGTCTTTTCAAGTGGGGGATTGGGTTTATGCCCTGAATTATAGTAGAGGACCAGAATGGGTTCCTCCAACTGTAATAGAAATAAGGGGACCAGTATCATATGGGGTGTCTATTGGAGAAGGGAAAGTGTCACACCGGCATGTGGATCAATTACGGCATAGGTGGGCAGAACCTATAAGTGCGCTCCAGAGGCTGATCCAGTTGGAATGGAAAACTCGGGCTAAAAACCCTCACCAAGAGCATTTGCCAAAGAATATTTGGTACTAAAATTAAAAAAAAATCTGAATGCTATAAATATGGCATAGCTTTTAACAGCATATCAGTATTTAATGGAATTTTCATTTTTATTTCAGCTGTACTTTTAAAAGAATTTTGGATCATTTTTTTCTGCAGAAGTTGAATTTGTTTTGAAGGACTACACCCTATATTAAACAGCGTAATAAAGCCTGGCTTTAATGGTATGCAGGCTCTTCCTAACTGGAAAAGCCTGCATTCAAAGTAGTCAGCTGATCCGCTTATTAGCTGCAGGACAATGCTGCTGACTGGGCCCTAGACAAGGCTACGCTGACGCTTGCTGGGTCTGGAGCATCCTCGTCTGCATGGAAATTGCATCTCTGACCCAAAGGCTTGCTGGGATAAGCAGAGTGGTTTTTCCTGTCCTGCAACTCATCCTGGCTGTTATTTCCCACCGCTGACAGGTTAAGGGGAGGGTTCTGCCCAGCCGTTGCCACTGGCTTTACTGATAAGGAAAGTTGGGGGAGGGGGGAGTGATCCTGCCGTTATCTCGAATAAGTACTTGGAGAAAATAACAGCCTTCCCACACATCTGTCGTTCCAGTCGGAAAGACCAGCAGTGTTTTCAGGAATGGAAGCTAGGTAGGGATGACCCTCTGAACCAGATAGACAACTGCCCTGTTGGGGGTGGGAAGAAGACTCGCACATCCCCTTGTCTCTGTTGGTTTTAGCTGTCTGGACCCAATGAGGCACTTCACAGAGGAATTTGACAGGTGGATGAGATTCCTCGCCTCCTGCTGAGAGCAAGACAAAAGGCATTTATTTTGTTCACTGAAGCCTTAAATATTAACGTCTCCACGCTTTGCAGAGACTCCTTTCCCTCGGAAAAGCCAAGCAGGTCCACACTACCGCAGAAGGCCTGCCTGATTGAAAAGAAGATTCAAACAACCCAGATCAAGACATTACATTCAGATTGTGATGGTCCCCCAGCTTAGGGCCTTTTTACACGACCCCTAAGATCTGCTGGTCCCTTAAATTCGGACCAGAGATCTTGAGGGTTTGTTGCTCTTCCTTCCTCCCCACCACTCCGCACGTCCTGGCTGCTGGCTGCGTGAGGGGAGGGAGGGAAAAAAGCCTTTAAAAGGGACAAAAGAAAAAGCCTTACCTCCGGTGCCTGCTCCGAGCCCCGGTGGGAGCCACAATTACTTCCTGGTTCCTCTTAAAGGGGCGGGAGGCAAAAGAAAAACAACAAAAAGAAGCGAGGAGAGCCAGCACTCTCCGCATCAAAATTTTTCACCCTCTTCAAGCAGGTACAAGAAAAGTGTGCTGGGTCGCGCTTAGGTGGGCGGGATCGCACTTAATTGTCTGCAAACTCCGGAGCTGGTGGGGAAACATTTTTAAGCTCCGGAGCTTGTAGCCATTTGCGGCGGAGTTTAGGGGTCGTGTATAAACGCCCTTAGTCAGTGTCCAAATAAGTGCATCCAGATCAGGCCTGCTACTCCTAACTGATCCATGTCCCTCTCTTTGCCGCTCTTTGTGTATTACTGAACCCCATTTTTACTGCAAACGATGCAATACTTACTGGGAAGGGCGTCACACAGATCTGTGGGAACTAGGGGTGGGCACCAAATGAAAAATAAAACACTGATTTGTCAGTTCGTTTCGTAACAAAATGAAACAAAACTAAATGAAAAAGCAGCATTTTGTTATAAACAAAACAAAACTATAGGGTTTTTTTTGTTTGAAATGAACTGTTTCATTCTGCTTATAAGCCAGGCATGTCCAGACTTCGGCCGTCCAGATGTTTTGGAACACAACTCCCACAGTCCTTTGCCATTGGAAATACAGGCTTGGAATTCTGGGAGTTGTAGTCCTAAACATCAGGAGGGCCGAAGTTTGGATGTGCCTGTAAGCTGTCAGTGCTCCCCTCTCAGCCCCCTGCTGGGGGATTCCCCAATGCCTCCCAGCTGGGAGGCGGTAGCGGGCAGAGAAGAGTGTCCCAGGAGGACTCACCATGGCTGTCCCCGCCTCTGGAGCCTCGCTGAGGCAGGCAAAGGAGCAAGCTAGGAGGCGAGTGATTCCTCCTCCAACACTCTTCTCTAGAGATGGGCACGACTCAGTGAAATTTTCGTTTCCGTTTTCGCTTTTTCATTTTCGTTAGGTAACGAAACGAAAATGAAAATTTTTCAAAAAAGAAAACGGAAACGGAAACGAAACGAAAAATTTTGCCGTGTTTTTCGTTTTTGTTGCGGCAGACACATTGAACGGAAAAGAATGCTAACGAAACAGAAATTTTTTTGTTTTCGTTTTCGTTTTTCGTCTTTGTTAGGTAACGAAACGAAAATGAAAAATTTGCGGAAAAACCCAACGAAAATGAAAATGAACCGAAACGGACCCCTCAACGAAAAACAAAAAACGAAAAACCATTTTTTTTGAGTCGTGCCCATCTCTACTCTTCTCCACTGCCACTGACATTTTAAAATGACTCCCGCCTCTGACAGCTGGTGTTTCAGCTAGCAGGTGGTGGAGGAATCCACCGGCAGTGGGCTGATGTCAGCACTCCCCTCTCAGCCCTCTGCCGTGAGATTACCTTACTTCATTTCATTTTGTTATTCGATACAAAACAAAATGCAGGAGGGATGAAATTGAACAAACAAAACTTATTTTTTCTCTCTTGTGCTCATTCCTAGTGGGAATAATTTTTGGCAGAATTATTTGTCACAGCTACCCCACAGAGCAACCCCTCAAGAGAAGCTGGAGAGAACTATCACAAACTTTGTCAGTGACACCCCCAGAAAGAGAAGGAGAGCAGGAAAGCTTTTAATACCATAAATGGCATTTCTGACCTTACCACTCAAAACCCTGCAAGACTGCAGGCAATTCAGAGTGGCCTTCTGGCCAGATGGGCACAATAAAAATATAATAAGAAATGAAATAAAATAATAAATCCATCGATTCATCCACCCGGTCCCTGTAGGGGGAAGAGAAAATCTGAGAATACACGGCCAATATGATGCATGTAAGTCCCTCAATTTGCACCATAAAGAGGCAAAATGTCGTAAAAAAAGCTGTGTGGAGATACTGTATCTCACTCAGAAACCTTCCCTGGTGTTTCAGAGGTTAAAGTGTGCAGATGGTTTGGGCTTCATTGTGGAGAGTGAACTTGTTTCTTTTCCCTTTTATTTATTTCATTTATTTATTTTGAAGATTTATATACCAATAATAATAATAATAATAATAATAATAATAATAATAATAATAATAATAATAATAATAATAATAATAATAATAATAATAATAATAAATACAGCAGAGAAAAAAAATCAAAGGGGACTTGCTCATACGTGGGCAAGCTCCTACCTAGTAGTGACCAATTTAGACAGAGAACTAAATGCTAACAGCATTAGAACTGCCGTTTGGAGATGCTCTCTCTTGGTGTGTTTGATGATGTCACACTGTGATGCTTCAGTCTGGATGGTTTCTTAAGCAGGTCATTTCAGTTTGCTGGGTAGCATGGCCAGCCTTGAAGAAGGCACAATAGGGTTCAGCGTACATGTGGATGCTGGTTTTGGTATGAAATCATATTCAAAACATGCAGCCTCTCAGCGCTTGACCCTAAATTAGTACAGTCCAGAAAAACAGCTGCCACATGATGTGTAGGCATTATTTATTTATTTATTTATTGCACTTATATCCCGCCCATCTTCCAAAAAAGAACTCTGGGCTATTCACCCAGTAGACATGAGTGGAACCACAGATGCAAAAGCAAAGCTTCCATATACACAGGAAGAAACTTAATGTGATACAGATACATTAAATATCAAATTCTGAATTTACGCCTTTCCAAAAAATGAAACGAATGATCGATAAAAACGTATGCTGAGGATTACAGTCCTTCTGCAAGTAAGCGCCTTTGCCTATTAGGAAGAACTGTCTGAATGCCAACCACACTCAGTGGCTGCCACGGGGTTGTAACGTCCCTTCATGCCACTTTGGCAGAAATGGTCCTAGCTAGAAGACAGTTGTCATGGAAGAGTGAAATTTCCACCCAGGCACACCCTCTGACTTGCACGCCGTTCTGGCCTCAATCTCCCAAGAATCCCCCAGTGTCACAATAAGACCGAGAGAAAGGCTTGTCCTGGATGCTTGCAGGTAGCCAAACGTAAGAGACAGGTTGATGTTTCCTTCTTGCCAGAGGCACAGACCTAATGCCGGCGGCTGTTTTAATGTTATGATCAAGCTTCTCTCTGCCTTTCCCCTCCAACAAAATCATGCTTCGAAAGTGCATAGTTTGCTGTAGGCAGGAGCAGCCCATTGTCCTATTTTCTATTTTTATTTCGTTTCTAAAATGAGACACGCTCGAGTGGAGATGGGGAAGGAGAGCAAACTCAGTGCTTACTTGATGGTCAGCTCCTATTTCTACACTCTGAGCTCAGAAAAGTTACTTTTCATGCTGTCGCTTCCAGAATCCCACAGCTAGCATAGCCAGTAGTCACGCTAGATGGGGGATTTGGGCAACTGTAGTCCAAATAAGAAAGTTTTCCAAGTTATGTTTATGGTGGGTGCAGTCGTGGGTCACTCCTGGAAAAAAAAGTGAAATTGACAGTTACTCCTTTCACTGCACATCATGGAAGCCCCGCTGCCCTTTATACATTGAATGGTTTTAAAAGCTGCAGTGAGTATCCAACTGCTAGGGAACTTAACCACTTAGGCAGACAGACCCCAGATATGGGCAGGGTGAGTGAACATATGAGTGTATGTATGTAGGGAGGAATTGTGTGATGCAATAGTAATGCTTGCCCCCTTCCTTTCCATCCCTTAGTCACAACCCTCTAGCAGAGGGGCTTCCGTTCCATTCCCAATCCCAACCCCTGACAGACTGTACTACTACTACTATTACTACTACTACTACTAATAATAATAATACCTTTATTGTCAATGTACAACATGTGCACAATGAAATTGGCTGAGTCTCCCTTGCCCACCCCCACCCCCATCCCACCCCCATCCCACTAGCAACCACTCAGTCTTATTGCACCCTGTGTACTTGACACAGAATGCGCCAGCCCACAGGTCAGTTCTTCTATACTTGTCCTGGGATTATTTCCCATTCAGCAGTCTGACAGCCCATGGATAAAAACTGTTCTTCAGTCTGTTGGTGTGGCAGGCTATACTACGATATCATCTGCCCGGTGATAACAAGGTAAAGAGGTGCCTTAAGAATTTGTTCAACCCTCCTGAGGCAACGATCTCTAGCAATGTTGTCCAGTGCACTTAGGGAGCTGTGCTTACCACCCTCTGTAGTGGATATTTCTGCTGCTCCTCCCGCCACCATCATCATGGCAGGAACAGCTGGTCGGAGTCACTGGGTTTCCAGACCCAGTGGTACGGGAGTGAGTCTAGTTTGGTGGTGCTGCTGTGGGCTGAGCATCCAGGGTCTCTCCACCCTCAACCTGATCCAGTTTAATGTGAGGAATAAAATATATCTTTTTAGCTCACATGGTGATAAAGTTTCCTATACATAGCAAGCATACTTCTGATTCATCTTTAGCCACAGTTGTCTGTCAAGATAATTACAATGAACAGCAGTGATGTTTAGACAACTCCTAGTGTCTTAAAAGAAAGCAGGTCACATAAGTGCCTGCAGCAAGGCAACGCCTGGCTTGGGCATTCAGGATATTGCTCTTTGGCATTCGAAATAACTTATTGAAGCCTTTGGGTTAGGGGACCTTCTGAACTAGTTTCCGTGTACCCCTATAGTCACTCAAGATGTGACAATATAGTTTTATAGGGTGTACAATATGTTAGTAGCTGAGAGTATTGGAATCTGGTTGCAAAATTGCATTACAGTATCCATCTGTTATTAATGGTTGCTCATTTTTGTTTTCTTACTGAGCTAGTCTTCTGTCTGTCTGTCTGAACTTCTCCTTTTAAAATTTGTCAGCAACATGTAAACATCATCATGGAATAAGGTGTAAAAGCGACGATCGTCCAACAGCACGAGTAGTACGGTTCATAGTTCAGGGAAATCTCAGTTGGGAGAAGTAAACTTTGAATAGCAGACGAAAACCCCTGAAGGATTGGGACTCTTTGAAGATAGAGTGGTAGGAGGTTCCAGAGGATTCTGACCCTATCATGGGTTGTACCTCCAATAGCTTAGGCACCACAAGGAATGTACACATTGTCTGATGAATCTTGCATCTGAACAGTCAGATATTAGGCCTTTGCAAGGGTCCATTGTTGTCAGAATTGGAGGGGGGTACAGATGGTGAGGGAGGTTATGCACCCCCTGCTCAGGCCTTGCAAAGGAGAGCTCAGAATTTAAAACTGTCCCAATTGCATTACATTGCTTTAGAGTGAGGCTCATGGATCTTGGGAAGCACACTAACAGTGGTATTGTCACGCTAAAGCAGTGGTTCCCAACCTGGGGGTCGGGACCCCTTTGGGGATTGAACAACCATTTCACAGGGGTCGCCATGAGCCAGTGAAGAAAAAGGCACAACTGGCTTCGGTCTGGAGGGGGGGAGGAGGGGGGGGAAGAATGAGTTACAGCTTGATAGGTTGGAGGAGATGTCAGTCAATGGCACCGGAAGCTATGATTGGCTGTGGGTACCCAGATAGGGGGAAGTTCTCTATGGCCCCTGCGGCAGTGGCCTGCCTGCCAAAGGGGGCTTGTGGCCTCTTCCAAACAGGGCAAGGGGGGTCACCACAGCATGAGGAACTGTATTAAAGGGTTGCGGCATTAGGAAGGTTGAGAACTACTGCGCTAAAGGATCATTGCCTCCTAAGGGGCAAGAATGGGTTGGTCTCTGCTTTGAGAGACCTGATTTGGCTATGGGGCTGGATTAATGGGTCATACATATACCTACAGCAAATGGAAGATGCCCTGAAAAACAGGACTGTTCTCTGGAAGCCCTTTTAATGGAGGACTCTCTTCCCTACAGGAGGACACGACCCCTAAAATCCGCTGGCAACTTAAATGTAGATCCCCCCCAATGTGGTTTTTGTTCTGCTTCCTGTGTTCCCACCCCCCACACTCTGATTCTATTGCTTCTGTCTGCGGTGAGGGGAGAGAGAAAAAAATGCAGGCTCACTTCCGCCTGCTGTCGGCAGCTAATTGTTCCAGACCACTAGGATTCCTGTCTGTTAAAAGGGGCGGGGAACCCAACAAAAACAAACAAAAAGCGGAGGAGGGCCAGGCATGCAATGCTTTAAAACAGCAACAAAGAACAGCAACAAGGATTTTACCTCCTCCAGACCAGGTACTTGTAAAATGCGTTGGGGCACGCTTAAGTGGGCATGGTCGTACTTTATTTTTTTTTTAAATCCGCTGCTGGTGGAAAAACAATTTTATGCTCCGCATCTGCAAGCATTTTTGCAGCAGATTTTAGGGGTCGTGTAAAAGCAGCCTATGGCTTCAGTAACACAAATAATCTAGGAAAGCAGATGGTCACTATTCCACACTGATTACAGTCGTGTTCAGATTTGCTGTGGCAACTCTCTGGGTAAACTTCTCTGGGTTTAGCCTGGAAAAGCCTTCAAGACTCCATGGATTCCTCCATACCCTTGTGAGGCAGCAGATTTGGACTTTGTGGAGACTAGCAAAGCATGTAGATAAATTTGCAAGAGGTATATACTGTATATAGGGTTTCAGAGAGGGTGGCCATGTTAGTCCTTTCAAGAATTGCAGGCAAAAATTAAAATATGAAATTAAAATATGAAAAATTAAAATATGAAAATTAGTCTTTAAGGTGTCACATGTTTTGTGTCTTTGGTTTGCTTTTGTTTTTCTTTGATTTTTGCCTGTATATAGGGTTGCAACATATATTTAGTCATGCCTTATATACACCATTTGTTTCACCAAGTGTGAGCTGAAGTGGTAGTGGCATTTCTGTATATTAATTAAAAGTATAAACAACTACTGGCTTCATTATAAACAATTCACTGAAGAACATTCTGAGCTGCTTTGCAAGCTAAGTGGAAAGGCTGTAACATGACATTTGGCACAAGAACAGTTCACATCATCTAAGTGATTTGGTGACATTTAGTGTTGACTTCACTTGGCTAGGCAGCCTTGGAAATTTAATTTTACATGTTGTGTTGAAAAGATGTAATGTCTTTAGTTGCCAAAAATAGATACACCTGCTATATATATAATTGAGTTCAACAACCTCATGGTGATTTTTAAAAAGAGAAGAGGGATAAATGGCCATAGAATATCAGTGAGTATGCAAAGCTCATGCAGCCTTTTAGTTAAGAAACAAAGTGTATAATAATCTGGGGAAAAGTACAACCAAATGCAAATTGGTCTTAATTAGCTGTGTCATATTCTTATAAGGCAATGCATAATCAACAGGTATATTAGGAGTGAATCTACCATGAAACCAATGAAGCTTAAACTTCAGCCCCCCTGATCCAGGAGGGGCCTCAGAAGTGACTTTTGGCCACATGGATCAAAAAATTGTCATGAGTTTTCATGTAACAACCCCACTGAAGAAAACAGTGGTTACTCAGACCTTGTTGCCGGTTGCGAAGGGACCCTCATATTAGTTCAAGCTTCAGGGCCCCCAAAATGTAGGTATCTCATTGATAGCAATGGCTACAAGGGCTATACATCTGCAAACCTCTTGGCAACAAAGGGTGGTACAAAATTTCCTGGAGCTCTTGATAGATTTCTGCATTGATCAGGAGGATGTTTTGCATAAAAGGGAATGGTCCCTGATTTACTGATTGGCCATATTTAGAACCTAAGAACCTAAGAAGAGCCATGCTGGATCAGGCCAAGGGCCCATCTAGTCCAGCTTCCTGTATCTCACAGTGGCCCCACCAGATGTATCTGGTAACTCACGAGACTAGATATCTGTCTCCTGATACCACTCCCCTGCATCTAGCCCAGTGGTTCTCAACCTGTGGGTCCCCAGATGTTCCTGGACTGCAACTCCCAGAAATCTTGGCCAGCTCAGCTAGTGATGAAGACTTCTGGGAGTTGCAGTCCAGAAACACCCATGGACCCACAGGTTGAGAACCACTGATCTAGCCCTTGAAGTACCTTGTTTTTAAGCCTGGAGATCACACATCTCCATCATGGTTTGTGATGGACTTTTCCTCCAGGAATCTGTCCAATCCCCTTTTGAAGGCATCCAGCCTAGATGCCATCACCACATCCTGTGGCAGGGAGTTCCACAGACTAATAATACACTGGGTAAAAAACATTTCTTTTGTCTGTTCTCACTCTCCTGGCCCTCAATTTGAGTGGATGTCCCCTAGTTCTGGTATTTTGTGAGAGGGAGAAGAGTGTTTCTCTATCCACTTGACTCATGCCCTGCATTATTTTGTACATCTCAATCATATCCCCCCTCAGGCGCCTTTTTTCCAGACTAATGAGCCTCAAATGTTTTAGCCTTTCCTCATAAGGGAGGTCCCCCAGCAGTGGTGGGAGCAGGTGGCATGGCAGCTTCAATTTTACAATTTGGCTGCATGGATTTTTTTTTCTGCTGCTGGAGCTCCCAACAAATCAGATTGGCCATGGGATGGGATTTTCATTGCAGGTGGACTGAAGCAAAGAGGTTTCCAAACAGTCTGGCCTGGCTGTAGCAAGTCCTTCTTCTCCACTTCTGGGTGAGAGGTTGAATTTTTGGTTGTGCAATATCAAAGTAGTCTTGGTGATACCTTTATTGGCCACTATTAAAAAAAAAGTAAGCTAAGCTTTCGATAGCAACTTGCTATCTTTATCAAAGTATTGTACCAAAAATGCAATCTTGATAGAAGGTGTTGCCTATCAGGCGCTGAGAATCTTTTTGGTGAGATGGAAAACACCACACAATGGTATCAGGAGGCTGGTTGGTGTTAAAACGGCTTCAAAGTCCTGGATACGTTTAACACCAAGCATATCATAGTCCTTTAATCACCCCCTCCTATGGTTGTGCAATAGAAGTTGAGTTTGGGATCCTGAGTTTCTTTGTCACCTGGGATTTTCAGATTTTTTGGGGGGGGTGAGGGTGGACTACAGATCCCAGAATTCTCCGTTCTAAGAGTTCCACTTGACAGTCCTTCCTCCATGCATGCGTAAATTTGGCTTATCTAGAGCTGGGGATGCTTTTGTGGTGTGGCAGAGGCCTATCTCCACCCTAGCTTCCAGTACAGAAAGGACCTAACCCACAGGGAGCTTCCTTTCTGCACAGGAAGCTAGGGCATAGCTAGGCCGCTGTACTATGAATCCTTTTCTCCAGGTGAGTCACATAAAGATATCTGTAGGTGTGGGTTTGTTAGGTAGAATTCCTAGAATGGAGTTACAGGATTTGTTTTCCCTATAATCTGAAAATCCCATACCTACTTTTGTGGCACCAGCTATAAGCTATAGTATTCATGATGCAGTATATCTTTGAGCAAATTGCACATGTGCAAACCTATATACAGTCATGCCTCTAAAATGCCTAGAGACCCTGTAGCAGCTTGAGAAGTTGATGGAAGGAAGGTGAATTCCAATTTGGCTATAATAAATCTCAAATAATAATAATCTCTCTCTCTCACACACTCATTCTCTCTCTCTCTCTCTCTCTCTCTCACACACACACACACACACACACACACAAAAAAGACTTCTTGTAAGTCCATGAATCTTCTTGTACATTAGTGTCTCAGCTGTAAAATTTGATTATGTTATACAGTTTGTCCTTTATTAAAACTATAATGCCAGGCTCCTCTCATTGGTAGATTATTATGGTGTATCTTGGAGATGGATCCTTATAATTTATTTTGTTCTGCCACAGCAAAATGCACATTCGCCACAGAACAACCTGTGTGTGTGTCTTTCTGTGCTTTAGGGTCCCTGCATTGGTGGACACATCCGATTTCGCCTGATTTCGGAAGCTAAGCAGGGTCGGCCCTGGTTAGTACTTGGAAGGGAGACCACCAGGGAATACCAGGTGCTATAGGTACCTGGAGTAGGAACTGGCAAGCCACTCCAGTATTCCTACCAAGAAAACTCCATGGACATGGGGTCACGAAGGGTTGGTCACGACTGTAACGATGCAACACACACACACATTGGTGGGCGAATTTGTTCAAGAGCATTTTCAGACTGCTGAAACTGTGTCTTAATTCACATATAAAATCTACTGCATTTATAGCATTTTCTATGATAAATAATGGAACAAAGAAGAAGGAAACAAACCAAGGAGCAGGGCAAGCTTCTTATGGACAACATCAATTACAAGTTACCAATTTGTAAACAAAAATATCTACCGTTTTTCAGGTTTGAGAAAATGGTTATTAACTGGCTATTGATTATGTACAATAATTTATTTTCTTTTTTAAGATTACAGAACAATAAAAACTGAGAGGATGGATAAATGCATAAAAGGCAAGAAGACAAACAGGTTGAAATATTTGCTTTGAAATGACGAGCAATGACATTTAG
>JAHTLZ010000237.1:29586666-29617114 GCA_023846285.1 Phrynocephalus versicolor | reverse complement strand
AATATCACCTGCTCTGGTCACAGTCTGCTGTGGAAATATGGCATACAAGCAAACTAAGAAGTAGCAAACAATGTTGGCAGTGATGTTCTGGATACCAACCCAAAGGGCTGAGGAGCAGAGACGGTGGTGTTCTTTTTATTTGATTTCTTTGGAATGGCTAAGCCTTGCATAGCAGAACAGCAGAGGTCTTGCTTGACTATTAGACTCCACATCTTTGTTTTGGGTATTTGTATGTGTGTGTGTGTGTGTGTGTGTGTGGGTTCTTTTGGACTGATGTAGGGAAGTGCATCTTTTCAAGTAGAGTGAATGCCGGTTGAAGAAATGAATGCTGGGCATTTTATAGCCAAGTGATAAACCAGAATGCTGCTTGTAGGGTATGCAGCCATGAATATTGTATCACATTAGCCCCACACTGTTTTGCTTTTCTATTCCCACAATGCAGTAACGGGGAGTGCACAATGGAAGCTCGTGAGTGGTGATGGATGACTGGCATGCAACCAGCCACCGCAGAAAGAAGCGACTGTGTGTGCTGAATAGCCTCATTAAGGAATAGCAGCGTATCCCTCCCACTGAACAAGAACAATGGCCGGTACAGAAAGGAGGCTGGTTTTGTAGGGAATAGAATCATTTCGAAGGGAAAAAATTGCTCTTTGGTCACTGGGTTGTAGAATTAGCTAGAGGAATTGTCGGAGCCGCCATGGGAGAGAAAGCCAAGCAACAGCAAGATTTGCTGGCAACATGTTGTGCACAAGAACCTTAGAAATGACGGGCGAAGGCCAACCCAGACAAGGGAATTAAATCACAAATATCTCCACTGCCGGCCCCTTCTCCTCAACCTGCCTGTTTTCATTTAGTCCAGTATAAGGACTGCGGAGGGAACAGCTTGCAATTAATCAGGCTATCTAGCACAGCCCTACGCAGACATTATTCAATCTGGCACACGGTCCATGCTTGCAGAGGAGCACCTACCCCAGGCATGCCCAAACTTCAGCCCTCCAGATGTTTTGGACCGCAACTCCCACAGTCCTTTGCCATTGGCAATCCAAGCTTAGAATTCTGGGAGTTGTGGTCCAAAACATCAGGAGGGCTGAAGTTTGGACGTTCCTGACCAACCCGTTTTCTGTCCTCTTCCTCTTCATGGTGCTGACACCAGTTCTGAAGAGGAGAGTAGTCTGGCTTGCATATTGCCTCTTCTGGCAGGCAAGGACCCTGATCTCTCCCCTATCCCCCCACCAAATCTGCTTCTTTTTAAAGCCAGCGTTGTAACTTGGAAGAAAATGAGGATGGACAGGGTAGAGGTTGCACCGTTCTCTATGTGTGCTCACCATCCATGGGTTAAATAATGGCAAAACAAGGCACAAAGCTAGCTAAGATCCAGGGATGAATCCATCATAGGCTGATACTTCACGTCCATCTCATCGCTGTTTGCTGTCGCGTTTGGCACTGGTACGAAGTAATCTAACTGCACGTCCATTGCGGGATGAGGGGAGTTCGTCCCGACCACGCCCTCTGAACTGCAATCTAAGCAGGATGAGAGATTCCCCTCTCTGTCCTCAAGAATCTGCTCATCACGCTTCTCGTTCTGAGAAGAGTGGCCATGAGGTAAGGCTCATCACGCAACGTGCCATTCTCCATCTAGTGGCAGGAGTGCGAAGTGCCATTCGCCAGTACATTCCCCATGGAGTCAGCAACGCAGTGCAGAGAGATTAAAACACAAATGCCTCAAAATTAGCTACGTAACGCATTGAAGGCAAGGCTTCGGATAATCGAAATATCAAAAAATGGAAGGTCGGGCCGGAAAAAAACCCTGAGAACAAAGTCATGAAATTTCACATCTCATCATGGAACGAGGACGTGTGGTAACAGTCATGCTGGTATCATCCATCACGCCCGTGTGTACACGGGAACAGGGACAGAACTGGAAGAAGACAACGTGACCGCAACCGACATCAACACGCAACGAACTTCCTCCCAGGACGAGAATGGACATGAAGTAACCGTCACAAACACAGTGCAATATTGCGGTGCCCCTAGTTTCTGCAAGCTGTATGACAGTCTAATGGTGTGTCAAAAAGGCAGGAAACGTCATATGAATTGGGATTGCATCTTTGGTACATCCTGTCTGGAATTTATCTGACCATAATTAAATAAGGCTAGCTAAAAATATTTTGGGTTAATGTGTTCACAGAGATGGAGCAAAAATTCACTTGGTGTGATTTTTTTACTGCAAAATTACTCAATCTGTGCATATGGAACTAAAATGTGAATTGTCATGTTGCAAAGTAATACTTTGACCAATTTTTAAAAAACACACAAAATTATAGATAGATAGATAGATAGATAGATAGATAGATAGATAGATAGATAGATATCATTGTAACTTAGTGGGCCAAATCCTGTTGCTTGGCATAGTAAGTTGCACTAGAGTAGGCTCATTGTATCAGACAGGATTTGGTGAATAAACTCTTCAAAAAGTTCCACAGATTCAAGTGGGCATACTCTAGTTGCAATTTACTTTACTGTAGGGAGTCACAACTAAAGGAGGTCAATTTGAAGCAACAGAATTTACAGAGGAGTTGGCTTATTAGATTTCCACGGATTATTCATCATCATCATCATCATCATCATCATCATCATCATCATCATCATCATCATCATCATCATCATCATCTTAGAACTGCAGTGCTGGGAGGGACCGTACAGACCATTAAGTCTCGCCCCCCGTCAAGGAGACACAGTGGAGAATTGAACTCCCAATTGTTGGCTTTCCAGCTAGATACCTAAACCACTGAGCCACCCAACAGTGCAATTGGTCTATTCTAGTGCAATTTACTATGTCAAGTAACAAGATTTCAGCCATTGACTATATTAATGAAGAGAACAATACCAGAACACGTGGTCCTGGGGAAAGCTACTTGAAGCAGAAAGGTCCTGAAGCCAGCACTGGCTTGGCTTCCCTTGGCAGAGAGTACCAGAGTCTGGGGATAGCCACTGAGAAGGTCACTTCATACATGCCCATCAAATATGAATACGATGTTGATAAACCATAACGGACAACACCACCACACTACCACTACCACCACCCCAATGGTATTTTCAGCAAAGCCAACTTCAAAAACTGGAATCGATAAGAAGAAATCATCCACCTCTGTTTTTTCCCTGATCATTGGTAGCCCTAATTAATGCAGGGAAATGATTGTTTTCAAAGGGACGTGTGGTGTGAAAGTCTTGAAGTCTGATTTGAAAGTCAGGAGAGACCAATTCCTGCTGGTAGCAATAAAGCCTTCTTTGAAAAACTGAAGAAGTTTCATTCCTTACCAGCTTCCAGTTGGGCACACATTACAATGGGAAATTCCAAATCTAGGAAGGCTTCAACATGGTACTTGAATCTGCTCCACTAACAAGACTTTACCTATTGTATTTCTATGACATGGTTTTCTGCAGCGTGTGTTGTAGCATAAGCTGGATTCCTGCCCTTTCCATATATGTGTGTGTGTGTGTGTCTGTGTGTGTGTGCATGGGCGTGCTTCCTTCCCTCTTCTTTGGTCCTGTTTGCAGAGCATTGACTGTTACACAGTAGTTCATGTGCAGTGGGCTTAGACCTAACTGTGCAGAAGTTGTAAAAGTAACAATCATATAAATTATTCAAGCAGCCCCTTGATTCAACTTGAGTTTTGCTGGAGGTTCGTTTACAGAGCTCAGTTGTCAAGGCAGGTGAGCAATCGAAGGCAGCAGTTTACAGAACATCAGGGAGACTACCGTGGCAGAAAAGAGAGCTAACAAGGTTGGGAAGATATTTAGAGCACTGAAATCAGTGGCTGGAAATGCTCCAGTGTGGGTGTGCCGCAGCAAATGTCACTGAACCCATTCAAAGGTACTCCCACCCACCCCGCTAGTCTCTCTTTTTCTGTCCGTAAAAAGGATCCGAATGCAGTCCAGCAGAAGTCCCTCTAAAAGGCACACTGCTGCTTTCACAGTGAGGCTTCTGGACATGGGGAATGAAGAATTCTCCATTCTGGCTAAAGCTCTCAATATGGGGTTCGTTGTTGTATGGTAGAAAATCATGTAAATAAATATCTCATTGCATCTCACTGTATTTATTTGTGGAATTCATATGAAATTTACATTTCTCAGATTAAACCATATGCGAAATTAAACAGTTCTTCATGATGGTTGATATCATCATCATCACCACCACCACCACCACCATAATCACTGATCCTATGGATCTCACTCTCTCAACCTCAGACTCTGGACTCAGAGATTGTACCCCTAAGCTATCCAGCAGTTCTATAAAAAATTATAAGTAGATAACGCAACATAAGTGACACAGGATTCTTCCAGATGGTGCACTTTTCCCCCTGAAATACACCCGAGTGGTGGCCACTTTTATTATTTATTTATTTTAGAGTATTTTTACCCTGCCTTTCTCCCTGGAAAAAGATGATGTGTTGTCTTGGTCCGTCCAATGACAAACTGTGACAAAATCTGAGACTTTGACCAGGTCTTGTCTCCTCTGGAAGGCATGGCTTATTTTAAATTTGCATTGTTCGGAAAAGATGGGAAGATTTGGTGCTATCAAGCTCCGGCTGCGAAAGATTAAAGTGGAAAAGGAATTCTATGCTAGAGTCAATTAATATGACTCTTGGTTTTCTTACTCCCTAAACTAATGCTACAAAGTGTTATGGTTGAAAAAAGACATCCATCTTGCAGCAAATCCTCCAGTATGAAGGAAATATACTGCCATCATTTCTCCCTCCAATTCTTTTTATCTCCCATATATATTTAAAAAATGTACTTTTGGAGAATTGCTATAACACGAACACTCCTTTATTTAATACAAGTGGGATAGCTCAGAAGCCATTAAAATGAGAAGGAAAGACACAAGCTAGAAGTTAGTTAGCTTAGAGATTTTCTTTAAGACTGTGGTCTCCTTTCCACCTTAACTCTTTATGCTCAGTGCTTCTAGCTTTAACAAAACAAGCAAATCATTAGTTTCAGGCGCAAAAACAAGCAGGTATGAAAAGAGAACCCCTACTGCCATCTTGCATGTTGCTGATTGAGGGAAGATTGGTTATCCACACATTTCAATGCATGTCTTCACAGAAGTTGGGTTGGTATTTCCATGGTTCCAGCATGGAGGAGGTAATACAGCGTGCGCTTGGAAGTCCTGATAACTGTGGATAAATCCAATAAGAAAATAGAAGTGAGAGGAACAGACCAAAGCAACACAAATGGCTATCTGAAACAATTTGTGGTTTCCAGACAATATAAGACAGTGCAAGCTTTTTTTTTTTTTAAAAAAAGAGTCAGAAATAGAAGCAAAAATTCTGTGGACATTTCTGTGGAACAAAGTGCCACAAGTGTTTGTGTGGCTGGATTCTGGATCAAATACAGACAATTTCATTATAATTTTTTTTAAAAAATTCATTAATAATGAAACAAAATGTTATTTTTCCATTTTGTACCCATCTCTACTACAAAGTTCCTTCTACATGGGGAGAAAAGAGAGTTCCAAAGGCAGTGCTGAGACATGGAAACATTTCTTGTTGTTGTGTGTCAGATTACTTACTTATTAATTTATTTCATTTATATGTTCATTTATATGTTGCCCATCTGGGTGAAAGCCACTCTGGGTTTACAGCATAAAACAAATGGCTACAACATACAGATACAATGATGTAATAAAAAGCAAAAAATTACAAATGAAAACACAACTAAAACAGTTTAGATGCTGCTAAACTATCGCTTTCGTATTCCTTATAACTCTGCGAAGCTCCTGAACGTATCAGATGAAGGGTCCACCTCAAGAGTGAAGGAAGGCCTGCTGACTTTGAGTCACAAAGCAAAGATTTCCTCCGGCTTCATGCAGTACTTGCTATATTAAGGTAGCTGAATTTCAAGCAGCCTCAGGTCGGTTTGAACATATGCTTCGGATATGGAAACATTTGCTCCTTTATTGGAAGAGGGCTCTGCATAGAAGCCAGATGCTCCGCTGAAGGGGATGTTTTGAGGAGCATCTGCCCATACTCTGTCACCTCCAGCAAGGCCAAGACCCTTTCTTGTCTTCACCCTTGTCTTCACCCGGCTCTTTCTCCTATTTTATGTGTGTGTGTGTGTGTGTGTGTGTGTGTGTGTTGCATCATTACAGTCGTGACCGACTCTGTTATCCACATGTGGAATTCTGCTTCCCTCTCCTCAGAGGCCTAAATTAATCAGGTGGCTAAATACGTTACAAAACATTCCAGGATAGAACAGGTTGGTTGCACTATAATTCGGGTGGTGGTTGTATTTGTTTTGGAAAAAGCAAAACACAAACCTGTCAAACCCGGAAATGGATTCCTCTCCTAGGTCCTTTTTGTTTTTTTTTAAAAAAATCAGATTTCAATATCTTTTATATTTAAACAACATAACGTTTTAACACCATTCTAGTAAAATCAGGAGTGCGGGGAAAACAGCAGCATTCAACAAGTTAAAAATACAATGGAT
Source organism: Phrynocephalus versicolor (assembly GCA_023846285.1). Lineage (NCBI taxonomy): Eukaryota > Metazoa > Chordata > Lepidosauria > Squamata > Agamidae > Phrynocephalus > Phrynocephalus versicolor. The sequence continues at coordinate 29,610,625 of JAHTLZ010000237.1, read as the reverse complement.
ACCGTTGTGCTGTCCACCTTGACACAGTCACTTGCACCTCAGTGGTGAAACTTAGCGGAATGTGGGGAAGGACTCACCTGAAGATGCCTACAGGATTTTTGCAACCTGGAGAAGGCAGTTGGGAATTCAGTATGCCAGGACCCTGCCTGCCACAGACCCTGACTCTGAGGCGTTAAATGGTGAAGAGCTGCTGGAGGAGACTTGCAGCTCAAATCAGCAAGCAGCTGGGTCTGATGACTCAGCTGAAAACATATCTTCACCTCCTAGAAGGGCCATGAGCAGGATTCTGCAAAGACGTGCTACCAGGAGAGCTAGGGAAAGGTTCTTTGATGCTAGATGGGGAATCAGGTCGGGAAGCCCTGAGTACTAGCAGAAGCCTTTCCAGAAGTAAGGGTGTGTTCCCTGTTTTGGGATAAAGCTGGCAAGCTCACCTTGAGCTCTCTGTGGGAGCAACACATCATTTGAACTTGCAACCACATTCCTGTCTGTGACCTTGACTCTGTTTCCTGACTTCGGACTGGCTTCCTGGACAACGGCTTGATCTGTTCCCTTGAGTTTGGCATCTGGTTTCCGTGAGATATTCTGGTTTTGACTTGGACTGGTAATTGCTGGGAGTTGGATTCTGTTATTTATCTGGCACTTGATTGTTAGTAAAGGACTTGAACTTGCCTGGCTTTCCACTAAAGATCTTGGCAAAGAACTGAACTCTGTGTGTGTGCGGGGCTTGACACAGTACATATCAGGTTTGCGTTCAGTTGCTCAAAGAATAGCACTTGACCTATTGGAGAGGAAGGTGGGCCTTAGGCTTGGAAAAATTACCTTTTTTTGGGCGCGGGGGTGGGGGACGGGCATAGCTCCTGCCACCATGTGGGTTGAAGGATGCTGAGAGGCCACTTTAAAAAAAAATCCCCATGATCTGCTTCTTACTCATGCTACTCCTGGTTCACTCTTAGGTATCGTTCCACTATTTACTGGTGTTGGTGGCAAGCAGCATAGTAAGCATTGTTTCTGTTTCTCTATCTGCATCTTCATTCCAGGACAAAGTGGAGTATTGGCATGTAAGAAATCCAGTGGACCCAGGAGAGTATAGTAATACCTTGGTTGAAGAGTGTTTTGCAAGACAAGCACACTTTTCTTCTAAATTTTGCATTGATAAACGAGCAATGTCTTGCAATACAAGCACTGCAGCAGGTCACAAGTGAGCCACATGGTGGCTCTCTCTTTCTCTCTCTTCTTGCTGGATTGTGGGTAGAGATGGGCACAAAATGCCAAAATGGTGTTTCGTGTTCATTATTCGGGCCCTGGGGCTTGCTTCGTTACGTTTCAGTTTTTTGGGCCCCCGGGACCTGCTTCGTTTCGGTTTCTTTGTTTTTCGGGTGTGGCAAGCTGCAGCCGCAGGGAGCCCTCCCAGGGCTGAGCACCACCGGAGCCGGAGGCATGTGGGCTGGGAGAGCATTCCCGCAGCTGCAGGGAACCCTCCTGGGGCCGGGGCACGCCTCCTGGGGAGCCATCCCGCAGCCACGGGGAGCCCTCCTGGTGTCGGGCACTGCTGGAGCCAGTGGCAAGCCTGCCGGGAGAGTGATCCCATGGCCACAGGGAGCCCTCCCGGAGCCGGCCGCTGCTCCGGTCACCACCCACAACAGGCTGCCACCCCCGGAGCACCGCCAAGCACCGCCCTCCCTTGGGCCCCCTCCCCAAGGACCAATCCACCACTCTGCCCGCCACCCCCATCAGGTTACTACCCTGGAGCCCCATGCAGCGCTGTCCTAACCGGGGCCCTTCTCCCCGGGAACTACTCCGCCCCGGGAGCCGAGGGCCCAGCAGACATCCACCCCGCACCACTCTGGGCCTAGGCCCGGGAAACCTGTGGGGGGTGCCACTGCACTCCCCCATGCTCCAACGATGCCCTCCGCTCCTGCTTCTGACCTGGCTGCACCGTCGCCGCTTTGCCATGTTGCCAAGATGGCGCCAGGCACAGCCAAGCTCCAAACATCCTCCCCTCCAAAGCCTGCCGAGTGCTGACGAAGAGGCCGAGATCCCGGAGCCCAGTCCTCATAAGGGCTCAGATCCCACCTCTTCTCGTGAGACCGGCAAAGTCTCGCATCGGCTCCGGTGGGGAGGGGGCAAAGAGGCTCCACCAGGCCCAGGCCCCTCTTGCCGCCCTCCACTTGTTGAATGACAGCCCGGCGGGCTGTAATTCACCAACTGGAGATGGCTGGACAGGGGGCTGGGATCCTGCCTCCATGCGCGGAGGCGGGATCCCAGCCCCCTCTCGCCGCCCTCCGCTGCTCCATTTTCATCGCGCGAGTGGCACGACGCCAGTAACGGAAACGAACAGAACCGAAGTAAATTTTCTTGGTTCTGTTTGGTTCGAGCCTGCCCCATTGCAACAGTCGTTATTCATACCATTACGTAACGGAACGAATGACGGAGAACGGTAACGAAAAAATGGTCGTTTCGTGCCCATCTCTAATTGTGGGTGATTGCCTGGAAATTTCCATCTCAGGCAAGCCTCAAAAGCACAGGGAGGAGAGAGGAAAGAAAGTCTCCCTTGCACCAGCAAGGAAAACTTTCAAACGTGAGTGCAGGTTTGATGTTTGTTTTCTTTATACTTTTCTCTAATTTGTTTTCAACACGCTTTCTTATTTTTCAAATAATTTCTAGTCATGGAACAGCTAGTCACGTGTGTATAGGGCTCCAAATTGCATTTTGTTATTGTCATATTAAAAAATAAAGAGTAAAATCTAGTTCTCAGTCCCAGGCAGAGAAGATTCCACAGCCAGGTGCCAGATGTGGACTTCTTGTCAATTTCTTCTGTGAGTTTTGGCATTTTGTGTGTATAGTATGTGGTCTATGGGGCCTCAGAACGAATCATCTGCATTTCTACTATTTCTTATGGGAAATTTTGCTTTGATGCAAGAGTGCTTCCGGACTGGATTATGCTCGTAAACGAAAGTATTGCTGTATTTGCAATTAGATGATCTATAAAAGGGGTAATGCTGACACTCATACCTATTTCAACCATTCAGGTGTCAGCCCTTGGCCTCTTCCCTTTTCCTGGCTATTTTATGGACCCTTCAAGTTTTTTTGGGTACGCTGGATTTCCGACATTCAAATGCCTTACTTTTGGAATGAGGAGACCAGTTGTAGAACCACGTTTTCCGAAGACTTGCATCGTGGACCACATACTAATGATACTATCTAAAGAAGGAGCAATAAATGCATCATATAAAAAGGGCCACTGAAGTTTTCACTCCCCTCTTCCCTATTTCACACCCTATTTTCCATGGAACTGGGAAAATCAATTTCACCTCTGAATGAAACTAATGATATGGATGCTGCTGCTATCCATCTACCTCCGTAATAGGACTATTAATGATGGTGGAAATTGTTAGTGACAGAGGGAGTCGAAGCCAGCGCCTCTAACATCACGAGACTCACCAAGTCTGCAAAGATATGCCTAACAAGGGCAGCAGAAAAGGACAGGCTCTGCTTTGGCTTAAGGTTAAGCCAGATCAACATCTGAAATTATTTCTTCGCCTTGTTTATGTCTATGTTATGTTTATTTGTGGATCTTCTGCCTTTAAGGCCAGTTTGGGACTAGGGCAACCAGATGTCCTTCACAGAGGAAAGTCCTTTATATGAAGGGTTGTACAGAGTTTCTGGAGCTGCCCAGATGCCCTGAGCACAGCTGAGAAGACAAGAAGGAATAGCAGGGATTTTATAACTGTTCAACCTGGAACGAAGGCTTAGCATGTCAGTCTTTCTGTAGTGAGGTTACCATAATCCTAGTAGGTGTTTCTAAATTTGCATCAAGACAATACAGTATATGCTACATCTGCACATTCAAATGTTATGCAAATCGTCATGGCATCCTATGCTGTCCTATTTTTAGTAGTGCATATACTGTATCTCCTGTTTTGGGAACAAGTTGAGTGGTTACTCTAGTCGAGACCTGCAAAAGATGCTAATATTCATTTCAGGCTTGTGAAACTTGATAAAGCTTCTTGGTTTGGCTCTATATACCTGCATTGCAAGAAGGGGGAATGGCCAAGCACTTAGGAAGCTGGGACACATGTATGTCAAGCTGTGTTTTGTTTGATAGCTGTTGTGAGTTTTTCAGGCTGTTTGCCCATGTTCTGGAAGTTTTTCTTCCTGACGTTTCGCCAGACTCTGTGGCTGGCATCTTCAGAGGTTTTCTTCCATCACAAGTGCAACAGTCCTTTCTCCTCCTCCTGGTGAAAAATGAAGCAAAATTGATAATTGCATTTTTGAAAGGAAATTGAGAAATGGCATATTTTAAAGGAATGGTTTCAAAATATTGTAAATAAATGCTTTTAAAAAGTATTCTCTGTGCTGGATTTTGGTGTGTATACAGATTAGTTTAACATTGAAAGTGGTTGATCTTAGCCTTTCACACTGGAGGTTCATTCTACTCCTGATCTCAATTGGACATTAGATGTTTTGGAAACTGTTTCAAAAGGATCTTCTATACCAGATTTTAGTGGTTATGTGGAGAGGTTTAGAAAATTAGCCTTAAATTTGAAAGCTTCTGATCTCAGCCTTTTTCAGTGGAAACTCACTCCAGCCCTAATCTCCTTTGGGAATCAGTTGCATTTCACACTAACAGTTTGAAAAAGTTCATTTGCACTAGATTTTTGGGATTTCTCATTTGATAATGGACACTGAAAGCTTTTCAACTAAGACGCTCTTGCTGCCCAAATTCCAGTTAGAACAAAGCCAAGCAACTTATTCATCTCTTGAGGATAGTTTTTTTTAATTGGGCATCCAGTTTCTTTAGGTTGTGTGGGTGTCATACATGATCACTTTTGATACTGATTTTACCCTTGGTTGTGAGAACAGAAGAAGACACCACCAGCATATGATCAGATCCAGTTAGAGAATGAATCTTACATCTGGATGCACCCATAAAGTCAATAGTACAATGGTCACTGCTCCCAGCTGATTCAGTAACTCATGCTAGATCCTACATGGCATGTTTGGAGTTACATCTATGGCCACTTGCTCTGTGGTTGGTTCTGCACTCACCTGTTCAGAGTATCTAGGAACTTTTCCAGTGAGCAGACCATGCAATTAACTAACCAGTATGAAGGTACTAAGGGCGTTTATACACGACCCCGAAGCTCCGCTGCAAATGGCTCCCAGCTCCGGAGCTTAGAAATGTTTCCCCACCAGCTCCGGAGTTTAGAGAAATTTAAGTGCGACCACGCCCCCATAAGCGAGACCCAGTGCACCTTTCATGTACCTGCTCTTAGCAGGTGCAAATTCCTTGATGCGGATAAGAGTGCCGGGCTCTCCTCGCTTGTCTGTTGTTTTTTTGCCTCCCGCCCCTTTAAGAGCCCCTTGAGAAGGAACCAGGAAGTAACGAGGCTCGTGGCAACTTCGACCGGCACCGGCAGGTTAGTAAAGGCTTCTTTTGTCCTCCCCCCCACGCAAACAGGAGCAGGAACTGCTGAGGGGTGGGGACGCAGAAACAGAAACGAACCCCCAAGATCTCTGGTCCGAATTTAAGGGACCAGCGGATCTTAGGGGTCGCGTGAAAAGGCCCTTAAAGTTGCACAATACGGTTACACTTTTTCATCTACATGTTTCTCTGAATCTAGTTTCCATTTTGAGATCCCCTTCAGCAGTTTGGGAGGATAAACCTAAACTCAAACATAGCATTGTTTCCCATGGAGATTAATTGGAGAGGGCAACTCTCCCTTTACAATTATTAACTGGTTTAACGCTATGCTTTCCTAGTGCTACAGAGACACTTCACCTCTGGTACCACTTTCACTGTTCTCTGTTTATGAAATAAAGTTTGTTTCCAGTGATTACCACATCATTTTAGCCCTCTGCGTTTACATAATGCTTGGCATATCTATGTTCTAACACCAAATGCTCCAAATATCTCATGTTGGCTCAAAGGCGTCTGGCTCCAGCAAAGAAAGATCAGGATATATGTTCTTCTCCTGCCTGTGCCTTTTCCCTCACTAGGCCTCATGCCTCTCTGATTGGTTCTTCTGTGTTGCCATATGCTTATCTGCTATCCCTAACCCATCCCCAGTTGGGCAATAGGAAACATTTTTAGCTAGATCCCTTAGGGAAGACTCTGTCCAGATTGGATGCTTTTCAGCTTCTGTCAGCTTTTCCCTAGAGCTGAGTTTAAAAGCTGCTCTGTCATTTTTTTTTACATTAAGCACTGGCAATCTGGTTCCATTCTGGTTCAACCAGCGGCAATTTTTTTTTTTTGGTACAGACCAAGCAAATGTAAAGCCCTGCTCTAGACGTCATTTTCCGACCCACACATCAGCTTCATTTGTTTAGCTCCTTGTAGAACAAGCAGCACTTTGAAGAAACTTACATATCATTTTCCATCTCCCATCAATTTCCTTTGCGACTAAAATTTAGACCTCACCACTACATCCTGCCACTTAATATTGGCCACGTGTACAAATACCACTTGATTCAGTTTGCCAAAACAGAAGACATCCACCCAGTGCACACTGGTACCTCAACTTATGAATTTCATCTGATCCGAATGCATGCTCTTAAGTCGAACTACAGTGGTACCTCGACTTATGAATTTAATCCATTCTGAAGGCATGCTCTTAAGTCGAACTACTATTAAGTTGGGGTACCTATCTAAAAATGGAAAAAAATAAGTTAAAAAATGAAAAAATAAATAAAAAAATGTAAGTCGAGCAAACCATATCTAAAATTTGTAAGGTGGCAGTTAAAATGCCAACAGTTTTCTGCTCTTAAGTTGATTTGCTCTTAAGTTGGGCTGCTCTTAAGTCAGGGTACCGCTGTACTTTTAAGTTGGGATACCTATCTAAAAAATTGGAAAAAAAAGTTTAAAAAATTGTAAGTTGAGCAGACCATATCTAAAATTAGTAAGGCGGCAGTAAAAACGCCAACATATATGGACTGGGATCAGAGATACTACACACCCCATTTGGCTTTGAGGAGGTGATGAACCTTCAATTTGGATGCAGAGTTCCTAGCAATTTCCTTCCTCCCTTCCATCCGTCTATTAAAAGAGAGGCGGTTACTTCACGGACCTCCGCGGTCTGCGTTGAGCTTGGCTCCAATCTGAATTCGGATGCGGTCACATGGTCTAATACCGAGGCCGCCCCTCTTTTCTGTGTACTCACGTGCATGCTGGGTGAACGCAAACGCATTCCAGCCTCACGTCTTTGATGCGCATCGAACCGATGGTTTCCTTTGCTTTCCACCGGTTCAGTATGCTGTTTCTTGCTTTCGTTTTTTTAGGTCTTTCGATGGAGGAGAGGTAGTTTGTGGTTCTCCTGGGGGTGAGGAAAAGCAGAGATGGTTAGAAGAGGAAGGGAGGATATTTAGGAGGCAAGGTGTAAATTGCCTTTTACAGCAGCCAGCATGTCATGCCGGGCGGGGTGAGCTAGATAAGATCGGAGTAATTGTTGTTTTTCCCCTTTGGTCCTTGAAGAGGTCAGAGAGTCAATTTGCAAAACAGAAGGGGCAGCAGTGTTCCTGTTTTAAATCACGGAGTGAGAGTACCCACGAGAAGATTTCGATTTTCCGGTTTTCTGAAGGCGGCAAACGAAAGCAGGTACGTCTAAAGGGAGGGAGCGGTTATGCACTTCAAATCAACAAGAAACACACGTCCCTTCGCTTCGCATCGAAAAGCAGATTGAGCAGATTCCCGAGGTCCAGGAAGGGAATCTGTCAGCCCGCTTGGAGCTCAGTTTAGGGGGCGTGGTCGTGGCGACCTCGCCTTGAATTCGCTGGTACGTGAAGTTCGATCGAAGCCTAACTGTTCCGCAGCGGGGCGGCACTGAGGTCAGAGAGGTACATGAAGTAACCGCCAGAGTTTAAAAACACAGTGGAAGGCAGAACAACGTTCACTCAAAGCTTGCAAAAGAGGGAGTCAGTCGTTCATCTCACATCCATGCTCAATCCCGACTGGGTACTGTGCATGGCTGACTTGGTGTAGCTGCAAAAAGCAAGCAAGCAAATTCTAGCACACACCCCGCCTGCAACCAATATAACACCCTCCTTGCCATGCCTGGATGTGAAGCAGCACTTTGGTAGCACGGATGGGCTGGTGAGGTCCATCTGAGCCCTTTCTTTTTGAAGCTGGAATGCACCCCCCTTGTGTGCACCACAGTTGCTGATTCTGTTCTCATTTGACTGCAGGGCTAGTAATGGTGCACAATTCCTACTGCCTTCACATCCAGCAGACACTTCACAATGTGGTCTCCATGGGTATCATGAAACCAGCTGTCTCTGTCTTTAATGATCAACTACCAGGGTACCCTGGGTTTGGCACCAATGAGGTCATAATGGTGTGAGAAGTAGAAGGGGTGTGTAAAGCTTAAATTTAGGGTTCTAAGTAGGAAAGCAACATCTGGAAGCCCCTTGCTGTGGGTAATGGCTAGCATACTAAATAGCATTCCTATCTAAGGCAGTGGGAATGAGGGAGGATAAACATGACTTACCCTGAGTCGCTTCCACATATGTAGAGGTGTACCAATTCACCCCACACCCCACCCATATTCCTCTATACAGGCATCCACTTACACAGTATCTCTTCCACCCTCTTTTCCATCTCCTTTTGTATCTTTTACTCAAAGATGGGAAGAGTTAGGCAGGCTGGTTTTCTCAGGTTCCCAACTATGGCTTTTAGGAGGTAGGCAACTCATGGCATGTGGTGGTCTATCCGGTCTTCGGCCAGTTGGTGTCCATTCTGGGCCCCTGTTGTCATTGGATCTGATGCAGCCTGTGCATCACCCCAACATCAAGGGTCTTGGGAATGCAGCCTAGTTTTAGAGATTACCAGCACCTATAAGGAAAACATCCACACACCTTTGTATGGGCCCTTTTTGAGCATATAAACATGACTTAAGAAACCATTTTCTAGTTTCCTCCTGGCCGGGGTGGGGAGGAGTATGTATTTTGGTACAGTGGTCCCCCACTCTTTCGCGGTTCATATACTGCGGTCGCACTATATCGTGGGACTGCAGTATATGAAAAAAGCAACCGGGGGTAAGGGGGAAAAGGCCTGTTTCACGCCTCCCATATTTACCCCAGGACTGGCGCTGCCTCAAACCAGAAGTGGCTTCCAGATCATTGAAACTCATTTCTGAGGCTTCTGAGGGCCTTTCTAGGCCTGTCGGAGGCATCAGAAATGATTTTCGGCGATCTGGAAGTCACTTCCGGTTCACATGGAGGCCCTTTTGGGACCTCCAGAAGGCCCAGAATGGCCCTCACAGGCCCGTTCAAGGCAGCAGCAGGCTGGGGTTAGGTACAAGAGCCCCCAGCTAGGTCCCCCAGGCCTGGCCTGGCCTGCATCTGCATATTGTGGATTTTCAATTATCACAGGTCAGGTTGTGTCCCTAACCCCAGCAATAAGCGGGGGCCCACTGTATTCCGAATGCCAGTGCCTTGCTACAGCCACAATTTCCCTGGGAAATCCAACCTTACATGTTGCAATTGCTTACAATAACCACAGAGCCCTGTAATAGCACACAGAGCCTTTCTCTCCCCTCCCCCACCCCGACAACTATTTCTCTCGGGGTCTATTTTTTCATGCCTTCCTCTTTCTCAAGGAAGAATGCATTCCTGCTGCCAAGAGAGCACAATTAAGTGGAGTGGAGTTTGTTTCTCCTTTGCTTGTTATTTTTAAAATTCCTATATGTGATTCCACAAGATTTGAGTTATTTTCATTTACTCCAAGGTTAAGGGGTTGTTGTTGTTTTTACACTAATTTGGAAAACAAAGAAGTCTCCCTCTCTTTTATATATCTTGGAGGGTGGGAGAGAAAGGATTCGGGGTGCATCTCTGTCTCAAGATCCCAACCTCAGAACTTCACTTACTGCAGAGCAATCAAATCAAGGCTGCAGTCATTTCGGTGCAGTAATTAGACGTACAGCTATCAGCGTCTTTTCCTCTTCGATATATGTTTATTATGTAACTTCCACTGTGTTTTCTTGCCGGATCTTGGGTTTATTTCTGTCATAGAGACAATTAAGCACCATAAGCACAGAAAGGGAAGAGGGGGAGTCAAAGAGAATGAAGGGGAGGGGAAGATCCTGAAATGTGACTTTTTTTTCGTAATATGTTGTTGGTGCAGCAAACAGATGCAGCTGCTTTTAAGATGACTTCCTTGATACGGCCTGCTCTTTCTCCTGATAGCGTACCCCTTTGGGGCATTGTCAGCTTCCTGGGTTCATCTGGATGTATGCAAGCAGTGCACCTCATCGTCAGAGAGGGGAGACCGTTAAAAAGATTCCGTTGCAGCTCAGTAAAGGAGGGGAAATGTTGTACTTGCATTTGTCCTCCGGGTTGAAGTGATTGGGCACAGGCACGAGCGTAGCATTTGAGATAATTCTTCTAGCCAATTATTTTTTCCCACATAGTTCGGGGGGGGAGGCTGTTTGTGAAGCAATTGTTTATTATTGTGCTACTTTTCTTGGGAAGGATTTCAGCTTTTTATACCATTGAGGCCGCAGGTCAACAAGCATGCCACAATATGCAATTACTCTAGTTTGTATGTAGCACACTTTGTTTTGCTTTGGATGAAATGTAAACAACCCCAACACCATATTTCTTCCTGGGTGTAATAAAACGCAGGGAAAGGCATCCGTATTTCTGTATAAGAATTCCCTACCTCCCCCCCCCCTCTCTTTTCAAGGGAGTCCGGTGTTTCATTTAAAAATATGCACTGTCTTTACCATTTCCCTGCCAAAAAAAGGAGAAAAAAAGAAAAGAAAAACTAGTTCACTCTGTAACATGACCCTATAATGCGGTTGCCTCTGGATTTGTCTGAAGGAGTTCCAAGGTGACATTCAACCAACATACCGTGGCATTGCAAACTCTTTCATTAGTTTAATGAGTGGCCAAGATGATGGAAGGAACAGTTGACTGGGGGAATCAGACCCCCTTTGTGGGTCAGCTCAGGAAAGAAAACATCCTGAACTCTACATGAACTGATTTCTCTCCCCGTCCCCCTCCCCTCAGTTTTAAACGAGTGTTGTTTGAATTACAATGCTAGGAGTCTCTGACCTTTTAAGAAAGCAAAGTATTCATGGCTAAAACCAAACGGCTTTGGATTACACTGTTTAACTCTATTTGCTTAGCCGTTTTAAGGTGTTGAAAAAAAATGTGGCTCTTTGTGAGACTTTTCGTTCTCCCCCCCCACCCCCAAAAAAGGCTGAGGAAGATGCAGTGTTGGGGACACAGCAGGGGGCGCTCTTACCCCTAAGCAGGTCTGGAAGCGACAAGAAACTCCTGGTGTGTTCCATCTGAGAAGGAAAAGCACAATGCATTCTATTATGATAAAACAAAAATGACTGTTGCAGAACAATCCTGATCGGATCCTTGAATTAGCTGCTGTTATCTTTCTTTCTTCCAAACGTCTCTTTCTTTTGTTGCCTCGTAACCAGTTTTGACGGGACAAGAATACAAGAGCGTGTGTGCCCGTTTGAAAGAATGAATCAGAAGAAGCTTTCTCGCTCTGATAATGATATGCTGATGCGTGTAGCTGACTAACTGTATAAAATACCTGTAATGTGAAACGTGCCAGCAGTTTTATATTGCATTCTATCTGCAACACTCTATGCATGTGATACTATTTAAGATCCAAACAAAATTCCTTTGTGTATTCATATTTTTCAGCAGTTATCCTAGGAGGTAAAGGAGGCAGAATTGTTAGAGGCTGCCCTTCCAGCAGGGAGTGGGTGCTTCCTTATGCCAACAGAGTCCCAACAAGACAAAGAGACTTTTCACATGACCCCTAAGATCCGCTGGCCACTTAAATTCGGACCAGGGATCTTGGGGGTTCGTTGCTCTTCCTGCGTCCCCACCCCTCCGCACTTCCTTGATCCTGTCTGCGTGAGGGGAGGGAGAAAAAAGGGGACAAAAGAATGCAGGCTCACCTCCGTTTGCCAGTCCAAGCCCCATCGTCATCCTCATTCCTTCTCTTAAAGGGGTGGGAGGCAAAAACAACAACAATCAGAAGCGAGGAAAGCCGGGCACTCACTCCTTTACAACCGGATCTGGGATTTTTCACCCTCCAAGAGCAGGTACCTGAAAAGTGCCCTGGGACGCGCTTAGGTGGGCGTGGCCGCACTTAATTTTCTGTAAACTCCTGAGCTGGTGGGGAAACAATTTTAAGCTCCGGAGCTGGGAGCCATTTGCGGTGGAGTTTAGGGGTTGTGTACAAATACCCAAAGAGAATTTCATATTTACCTGTGCATGTTCATCAGCTGATGACTGCAACGTTGCCTTTTACAGCTGGTGTGTGTGAAGGGGCCATCAATGATAGAGCAAGTCAGCCGGCTGGCCAGCCGGCCCCCAAAATAATGTTTTTGGGAGATGCAAGAGAGGCATCACGAATGCAATGCCACAGAGCAGATTTCCATCGCTGTTCACAGGACCCCAGCGCCTTTCAATCAGCTGACAAAAGCAACCACAAGTCGAGGACTCAACCACAGGCCTCTGGTGATCTAGTCCCTCACCCTATCCACTACACCACAGGGACATTCATCTGAGCCACCTTCAGGTGAAAATTTTCTTTCAGCTCATTTTTTTGGGGGGGGGGGTTAAGAAACTATGAAAAGTAACTTCTTCATATTCGGGCAGAGCCATAGTTAGCAATTTTGGTTGCTAATTATGGCTCTCATCTTCAACCTACTCCACCCCAAAGCATGAAACCGATTCTTTCAAGAAAAAGGAGACCAAGAAATGCAGAGTTCACCCAAAAGAAAGAGAATGCTTACATTTTTAAAGAAAGAAAGAAAGAAAGAAAGAAAGAAAGAAAGAAAGAAAGAAAAATGGTACTGATGTTCAAGAAAATGATGATTAACAGTCCTTCTTAAATTAAGAATGTTATCCCCGGCCTGAAATTTTTGGATTGCTAATTTTTCCATATTGGTGGCATGTTTTAGAATGGTCAATACCTTGGTACGCACCTCTACATCTTAACACCCTCTAACTAAACACCGATATCCTGGAGCAGAGACCTTGTTACAGCCCTGTATTCATTCAGGACAGAAAGAATCTGAGTCAGGATGAGTCAGAATTTGTGTTAAACCAAAGCTGACAGATTTCCTCATCTGTAACTTTTGAGTTATTCACTCTTGCAAATAGGAGTTTGTATCCTTGTGTTTTTGTCCACTTTGTTTTTTGAATCAGGGTCCTCATGGCAGATCAGAGCCTTTTCTAGGCTGGGAATGACCATAGCTATAGAATTTGACCAAGGCAGATGGGAGGGAAAAGGGTTAAGTGACCTCACATGCCCACGGTCCATTTTTCTAATCAGAAAAATGGTGCTTTTGACTGAAAAAGAAAAGTAGAACAATTTTTTTTTTTAAAAAAAGTTTGTCTTCACATGTAGCTTTAGCCTTTGAGACCAAGGAGGAACCCATGACTCTAAACTTCAGTCTTGCTGCATTCAGTGGGATTTAGATACAACAACCGATTGGCTGGATTAAGGATAAAGTGTTTTGGCAAAGATGGAGATGAGGGAAGGCCGAATATGAATCTAATCAGAACCCTGTGCTGAGTCTGGTCTTGCAAGTTTAATGCAAGAGCAAGAAGGGGAAAAAGGTGTGTGTGTGTGTGTGTGTGTGTGTGTGTGTGTGGGAGGGGGCTGGCAACAAGAATTGAACTTCAGTGTACTGAGTTAAGAATCTGATTTTGCACAGGGGATTAAAAAAAAAAACCAGAGTGAATTTTGAAGATTTGCAAACTCATGATTCAAAATTAGGCGCTTGATACCTCATCTTCTTCTACAAATTGGTTTTACTTCTGCCGTTTTTCAATGTGCATGGGAGTAAGTATCAAGAAAATTGTATTTTACTGTTTTCAATACCAGTGTCATTTCATCACTGGGGTGAAGGGATTCGTTTTGATTTGAATAGGAGACAGTTTAATGGTCACTCTTTGGTTCCTGCCATAAAATGGCACTATAGCTCATCTCTTCTGAGCTCCTCTTTCATAGCTCCTAGTCTGTTTTCAATCAATCATGTAGCACAGCTCGCTGGAAACAGATATCTGTCGCGGAAGCATTGGGAGGCTTCCTGAAATTCCATCCCCATTTCTCCTTGGATTTGGCGGTTCGGAATCAACTGGCTTTGCCTCTGAAATGGAACAAGTTCATGCGTATGAATTTCCAGAGCAGTGGTAGCTGTGTTATTCTGTCTTTTTTTTTAAGTAGGGGTGGGAAGGAGGAACAGATTTATTATATTACACATTTTTTTTTTGGTTGTTGCAGCATCTGATAAGCAATGGCCGACTATAAAGTTGAGGTAAGTTTTGCGGCACGAAGGCTGGATTTGTTCAGGGCAGAGGTTGCTGGCCACATGCTGCTTGTGGTCAGGGATCCCCCCCACCCCTATTATGGAGGCCACTGCCATGCTAGCACGTGACTCCCAAAATGATTTCCTAGGAGCCATTCTCTCTCAGACAGAGCACACTTATATATACACACACTCATCTATAGCAGAGCTTGGAGAGGTTACTGTACTGGAAAATTTATCTGCTGCTCCCAGAATTCCCCCAAGCAGCATGGGCTATGGTACTCCTAAAAAGTAAAATGTCGATGTTCTGTCAAGTATACATCCATGCAGTTACACACTCACATGGTTGCACACACTGCCTCACTGTAGGTCAAGCAGGATGATCTTTTCAGGGAAAATTAAGAGACCATTGAATATCTGCATCGAAGAATGTATCTTAAGCAGGAAAACACACACAGGCACAGAAACACACACACACACACACACACACACACAAGAAAGAGAGAGGGGGGAAGGAGGGAGGGGGAGAGAGAGAGGGGAAGAAAGAATTGATTGATGTATCAATCATACATCTCAATCAAGCATGCAAATACTGTATTTAAGAAAGAAAGAAAGAAAGAATGAAAGAAAGAAAGAAAGAAAGAAAGAAAGAAAGAAAGAAAGAAAGAAAGAAAGAAAAAGAAAAACCATGACATGACTTTTCGATGGTTGCAGACCTTTTCACATTTCGTGCTGAGTCTTAATAATCACTATACTAAAAAATTTAACCATTTAACCATGATTATGACCAAAAGGGATGCTCTCATTTAAAGACACAGAAAGTACCAACATCTTCTGAAAGCTTCTAAAGCAACAGAATGAAGGGCACTGTGGGCCTAAAGATGATGTCCCGAGAGCCCAAGGAGGGTTCTAAAGATATCAAAGACAACATGATTTGTAGAGCAGAGAATGGAAGACTACAAAAAGGACAGGAGAAATGAGAACATATTGAAACGCCCTGCCTTGCAGCCGCCATTCAAACAGATCAAGCCATGAATAAACCACAACCGGGACAGTCTGGTAAAAACTGAAGATGTGCCACTGGCGCAAAGGCATGGGGTCCTATGAATTAAAAGAGGGTGTACCCTAACACCTCCTGAAGCCAGTTTGGGACACTGGCCAGATTAAGCCTTGTGGGCTGAAATTTCCCCTCCCACGTCTTGCAGTAAACATGCCCTCTATTTCCATCTCAGGAAGTGAGTGCTGGAGCAAGAGAATCTGGAACAAAAGCTCTTAGTAACTTTCCCTCCCTCTTTGAGTCTCACACACCATTTACCTGAATGTCTGGGGGGGGGATGCGTGGGACACTTGCCCATCACCTGTTGAATGTTGTGGTTTTCTTGCGAGTCGACTCTGAAACCCATTATGTCTTGAAAAAGGCGGCACCGTGACCTTGGCACCTTTAGGCCGGGAGCATTTTAGATGAGCTGTTAAATATGTGGTCGAGGAATGAGACTCGTGGTGAGACAACTTCCTGTGAATGGAATCGTTTTGCTTCTAGCTTGGCATCCTAAGAATAGGGCACTCATATTTCCAGTAGCTGCTGAAATCCTTTATTCGGAATGTGCAGCTGACAGTATTATTTTAGCACATAGCACCATCTCAATTGCTCTCCAGGTCTTTGGGATGAAAGCTGCTATTTTAAAATGTACAGTATTCTGTCAAACATCCCCAGTTCATCTTTTGCTCTTGCCAAGGAGGACTTTTCATTCTTCTCTATCTCGGAAAACAAGCCAGAGAACAGTTTCCTTTTTCGGGGAAGAGATCAGAATAATTTGTATGAAGTCTATCACTGGATGTCAGGGTCTACAGCAGACCCCCTAACTATGTGTCACTTACTTTCTCAAAAAGCAATCTCTGTCTTTAGTTGTGGTGGTGGCACTTAAAAACTCTTTTTTGTTCCACCAAGACTTAAAAAGGGATAAAAATTTAGTACCTATAATTGCCTGGCAATAACCCTTGACCCAAGCTATCTTGATATCTTGCTACGCTATTCATCCAATAATGGTTCTATTTCTTCTTTACTTTTCTAAGTCTTAGGATATTTTGGTTATCTGTCTCCCAAGCTTGTCTTCACATCTCTGTTCTTCCAAGACATCAGTCCTCTGGCAATGGCTATTGTCCCCAGGGTTTTTATAAATTTAAGTACATTGTCAAGCCAGTGATTGCCCCAGGAGTTCTTGACCACAGTAGAGACATGCTATCTTTCACCTTGTTGTGGATAATCTGTCACTATTTTCCAAGCAAACTTCATAGAATCATAGAACAATAGAGTTGGAAGAGGCCTCATGTGCCATCCAGTCCAACCCCCTGCCATGCAGGTACCCCCGTCACAGTATTTCCGACAGATGGCCATCCAGCCTCTGCTTAAAAACCTCCAAAGATGGAGACTCCACCACCCTCTGTGGCAGCATATTCCACTGCTGAACAGCTCTAACCATCAGGAAGTTCTTCCTAATGTTCAAATGGAATCTCTTTTCCTGTTGTTTGAAACCATTGCTCCGAGTCCTAGTCTCTGCAGCCATGGAAAACTAGCCAGCCCCGCCTTCAATATGACATCCTTTCAAATATTTAAACATAGTTATCATATCCCCTCTCACCCTTCTTTTTGTAAGGCTAAACATTCCCAGATCCCTAAGCAGCTCCTCGTAAGACATTTCTTCCAGACCTTTAACCATCCTGGTAACCCTCCTCTGGACCTGTTCGAGGTTGTCAACATCCTTTTTAAATTCATGTGTGCAGAACTGTATACAATACTCCAGGTGAGGTCCCACCAGAGCAGAATAGAGTGGTACTATCACTTCCATTGATCTAGACACTATGCTTCTGTTGACGCAACCAAGAATTGCATTAGCTTTGTTGGCTGCTACATCACACTGCTGACTCATGTTCAATTTGTGGTCCATCCAGATTCACGGATTCCTTTCACATGTACAGTTCTCCAGCCAGGAGTCTCCCATCCTATATCTATGCAATTCATTTTTTCTGCCTAGATGCAGGACCCTACATTTCTCTCTGTTGAAACTCATTCCATTACCTTTGGCCCAGCACTCTAAACTGTCAAGGCCATTTTGGATTTTTATCCTGTCCTCTAGGGAATTAGCAACTCCTCCCATTTTGGTATCATCTGCAAATACTCTCTATTCCTTCATCCAAGTAATTAATAAAGATATTGAATACCACTGGACCCAGAACAGATGGGACAATATTTGCCCTCCTCCAATCAATGGGGACTTCCCTTGTCCTCCTGGAATTCTCAAAGATTATTGCCAATGGTTCTGATATTGCTTCTGCCAGTTCTTTTAATATCCTTGGGTGTAATTCATTTGGCCCCGGAGACTTAAATTCATAGGGTTTCCAGGTATTCTAGTACTATCTCCCTACCTATTCTATGTTGCAATTTCCACCCTACCTCATCTGAACTCTGTTTTTCCTTTTTGGAAAAAACTGAGGCAAAGAAGGTGTTGAGTAGTTCTGCCTTTTCCCTGTCTCCTGATAGTAACTGGCTATCATTGCCACACAGAGACCCTATCATTTTCTTATTTTCCCTTGTGTTTTTCCCATAAAAAACATTTTTACTATCTTTAATCTCTCTGGCAAGTCTACGTTCATTATGTGCTTTAGCTTTTTTTACCACCCCCATGCATATACTGGCTATTTGCTTATATTCCTCTTTGGTGTATTCCCCATATTTCCATTTTCTGTATAGTTTTTTTTTATATACTTAGCTGAGTTGAAAATTCTTTAGTGTACCAGGATGCTCATCTGGCTATACTTAGCTTCCCCTTCTATAACAAATTCCAAAAGGGCATGGTCAGATGATTTGCAATATATTCAATTCTATTATACATCTCTCTGTATTTAAACAGATTTATTTTTAATTGGATATACGTGTATATCAGCATATGAGTCACACTGTGGTGTAGCGGACAGGGCGATGGACTAGGACACTGGAGAATAGAGTTCAAATCCCCGCATGGCCATAGAAATTCACTGGGGGAGTGGAACTGGTAAAACCACTCCTTAGATATCTCACTTACCTTGAAAACCCTATTAGGGTTGCTATAAATCAATTTTGACTAGGCAGCACAGAAAACACACACACACACACACACACACACACACACACACGTATATATACAGAAATAATTCACAATTAGTAGGTTGAAGTATGTGGTTGCAGTTTCAGGGGTTTGAAGTCTGAATTCCTACTATACCTTCTAGGGGAAAAGGCACCCAGTGCAGCTGTGTACAAGTTGCACCCCCCCCAGAGCAAACCCCCCACCGAAGGAGGGACTGCTATTTTTTTTAAGTGTTATCACTGGAATCCCCTGGGAAGGATTGTCATTAGATACAGGCATGAACCAAGAAATAAACCAGGAAGTTCATTAAAATTTACTAGGTTGTTGGTTCGGGCCAATTTTGTTTTGAGGAGGGTGAAGAAGCAGGCACAATTATGGAGGCTACGGCTGCAGTGGGAAGAGGGGAGTTGTGTGGAAAATGGATGGGGTTAGTCTCCTCCCCCTAGGCACAAATGTTCAGAAACACAAACCAGTTCATGGTTGTTTTTTTTTTTAAAGTTCAGAAAGTTAATAGTTTGTAGTTCATGGGTAGCCACAAACCACAAACCACCATGAACCACCATTGGCCTGATTTGTGCCCATGTGTAGTTAGATTTGACAGGAATATAATTAAGTACAACACACAGTAATAAGCACACACCAATGTATCAGGAGACCTTCATGTTTTGATAACATGCAGGGGTTTATTGCTGATGTTCCATGGGGAAAGATCTTGTGATGATTTTGTCACAAATCCTTTTAGCCATGCCTTGATTGATGCAAGAGGGTAGTCAGCAGCAGCCTGGATTGGAAGCTTCAGTTTGTCCGTCCCCCTTGTCTCTCCCAGTGCTTATACCCATTGCCTCTCAGCCAACCTTCTGTTTTGGCCCATACAAGAAGGTTGTATCTCAGAAACTGGCAGGCATCTACACCAGTGGTGATGGACCTGGGGAAAAATATCCCAAGAATTTTGTATCTCTTGCCTTTGCAAACAGACAGGTGAACAAAGGCTTGACACGAAACCCTGCCAGTGACTCCAGTAGGGTGCAACATCATACTGTGGCTTGAACATCATCCTTTGATGGCTGCCAACTCCATGATAAGAACCCGGTAAGAATTACAAGCTCACCCTTTGGTCTTTTCTCCAGCTATTGTTCTTCACCAGATACTTGTGCACATTTCTGTTCAACTTCAAATATCATAGATTCATTTTGAAAACACTATTCCCTTTCTAAGACATGAAAGAACAATCACTGTCGAGAGCCTGCAGGGGCCGGCACACATAACTTCCCATTTTCCCCATAGTGGATTCTTCCCTCTCTCCAATCTTTTGAACTGTAACTTTTCTCTAATAAGAGGAGAAATAACTTGTTTAATCAATAAAACATGGCAGGGCATGAATAAGTACATATTTATGATCAAAGTTACTTATTCTAAATGATTGTCCTCTGGTATAATTTAAGTATGACAGGCCTGGCTGGAATAATGTCTTTCTATTCTAAAATGCTATTTTTTCGGGGGAAGGGGGATTAATAAGAGAAGGAAAAGACTCATCCTATATCTTGTGTTTTTCTACTGCTTCTGCTGCATTAACCAATCAGATTATTTAGATTTTCGCTGCTTGCTTTATAATGCAGATTAAAATGGATGTGTTCCTGCTACAAACATGATGATTTCCTGTGAACAGCATACAACTAATGCCAAAGGGGTGATAACGGTATTCTCGTTAAGATTTCCGATGGGATCGCAATAATGTTGACTTCAGTCAACATACAGTAGCACATGCCAGGGGCATAGCTGAAATTAAATGCAAGTCACAACAAAACAATGTCACCGGCGAATCCATGAGTCCTGCACACAGCCCTGCATCTGAGTCCTGCACACAAAGGGAACCACAGTGTGACCTTATCCCTTACCAGGTAATAACCTTGATCGGACTTTCAAGTTGGCACAAATGGCACCAAGCAAGGGAAAATCCCGAGGTCCTTTTTTTCATCAGTTAACCCCTTCTCACTCAGACACAAATAATTGTTAGGACTGTTTTGACATGTGAATGGTAGTTAGTACAAGGGGCCTAACCTTTACCTTATTCATGGGGTCACCATAAGTTGGAAATGACTTGACAGCACATAACAACTACAACAGCAGTAGTTTAGGATCCTTTCTGTTCTGAGCCAAGCCCAAAAATTACAAAATACTGTCTAAAGACAAACAGCTTGGCACTCCCTGCCACAGGAGGTGATGGTGGCATCTAGCCTGGATGCCTTCAAAAGGGGATTGAACAGATTCCTGGAGGAAAAGTCCATCACAGGTTACAAACCATGATGGAGATGTGTAATCTCTAGGCTTAAAACCGGGGTACTTCAAGGGCCAGATGCAGGGGAGTGGTATCAGGAGACAGATATCTAGTCTCATGCGCTCCCAAACGCATCTGGTGGGGCCACTGTGAGATAAAGGAAGCTGGACTAGATGGGCCTTTGGCCTGATCCAGCAGGGCTCTTCTTATGTTCTTATGTTCTACCGTGTCTATACAACAAACTCACTCACACATCCAATAATAATCTCAATTCCAAACCACTCAATTGTTGTCTTGTTTTTGGTCTTTCCTTCAGCTCTCCATGTGCAGTGACCTGAACCAAAGTGGGTCCGCTGTGCATTCCACATCATGTCTAAATGCTAATGTGTTAAATACTTAACCTTAATGTCCATAAAAAGGGACGTTTCAACAAATGATGTTTCTCTATGAAATATTTAGCTCGATTGAATGTGTGGGTTATGAATTATGTAGCCTTGTGTCTTGGCAACAAACACACACACACACACACATTCCTCAAGTGGCTTGGCGTCCCTTTCGCTTTCCATCCATTGACTGTTGGCTCTTTCAATGTGACTATTCCTTTGCTAGCTATTCAATCAAAAGGCAGGGCTTCGTTGTGCCTTTCCAGTATTCTTTGGTGTGAAGCAGAGAAATTAGTTCTTTAACTGGGGCCATTTCGTCAACAGGTGCTGCCTAAGTAGGCTCCAGTGTGCTGTAATGCAGTGTAGTGTAATGTAATTCAGCCAGCAGCCTGCAGCCACAGATTCTGGAAATCTGTGCTTTACTAACAAGGTGTTTGATTCTTTCTCACTTACTCTGCTTCCCACCTTTTATTTACATTAATTAAGTGGCTGGGAAATGTGGAAGGGAAGGACACTTGGGGGACTGAAAAAAAGGGGTAGTTACAGTGTAGTCATGCATGCTAAAGAGGTCTTTCCTTAAAATACAAAATCTATACTCCGGTAATGCTTTAGCATCAAGCAAAAAGGTACACATTTCAATGCAAACTTTTGAGATCACAGATTGCCTTGACTGGAAAGGAAAGCAAGTCAATGGAACCTTGGTGTCCTAGAATCTGCATGCTGTTCTAAAATGCAAACCCCGTAACCTGGCAATCCTGATTTGTTGAGACAAATTCAGTAGTCAGTAGATCCTACATTAAAGGAGTGTGCAGACTTTAGCATAAAGCTCATCCAACCACCACCACTCTGGTTTTTACCACATCACACCGGATGAAGATACCTCTGATCACAAAAGCTTGCACATATCATGGTATCTTTTTGATTAGCCCAATAAAACAATTACCATAATATGGAATTTCAATTTTGTCTTGCGGACAACATGGTTTTCTTTGCTTTTTGCATTTCTTAAAATAGCTTTCCTTCAAGTAATCAGGCATAAAGATGGAGTTAAGGCATTTCATCAAGTGGACAAACAAGTTCTATCTTTGCTGAAATAATTTATAGACTCTAGACAATGATGTGTTGTTTGATGAGCTCTTTTAATGATGCTATAGGGAGATGACCATCTCACGATGACTGTATCAATGATTTTCCTGAAATCCTTAACCTGACAAATTGCTTTGATACACTTTCTACAAGTGCTTTTAGTCAAATAGTTGATAACTACTGTCAAGTCAAAAATTGGTCCGGGCAAGTCAATCAATTCTGCTTTCTCCCACATTTGAGTTTTGCAATTTTTGGAAATGTGGATCCAAACATAAGCTGACTTGAAACATGCAGATGCCCTGATTCAAAGACATGGCACAACTATTGCGCGCGCGCGCACACACACACACACACACACACACACAAATTCCACGAATGGTGCAGGGTAATGGCATGGCAACAAACAAACAAACAAACAAACAAGCAAGCAAACAAACAAACAACTTACTTGATAGTCCATGGAGTTTCAGAAGCACCATCTATTCCTCTGGGAAATACAAGGAGAGACTGGCTTTGTAATATCCTCAGAAAGAAGGTGAGACATGCCATTGTTTCAGTAGTCTTCTTCAAGTGTATCTCTTTTCATATTTCACTATCACCCAATACCTATTTAAACTGCTAACTTTGTGTCCAACATCACACTTCCTCTCCATACAGGAAGGCACAGAATTTAGTATTACCAGGTGCTGCAAAGTCTAGAATATGTCATTGCTTGTTTGCAGAGTGCCCATACCGCATCAGATTCAGAAAGACCAGACCTCCTCTTGGACAGTTTGAGCTGGCAACCTCATGCAGCAGAGGTTGGGTTGATCAATTCACTCAGTCATGTGCCAAATTGATGGATGGATGGCTTTGGGTTATCTTCTTTGATTTGGTTGTAGGGGACACTACTGACTGCTCTGCCTCCAGCAGCAAAGTATCTTGGGCAGACCTTGCTGGTCTGTGTCTTTGTACTGCACGTAGAGCTCTTTCAGATAAGCAATCCTATCATGTTTTCTCATGCCACTTTCATCATGGCCATGCTTATCACAGGAAATTATCACCGGTCCAGACATTTTTTTCTGGATTAAGTATCCCTGTATCTCCAGAAAAACTAGTATAGGCAGAATTAAATCAGTGGAGCTTAAGGATGAGTTGACTCACCAAATCCAGCCTGATTCAATGGTCCAATTCTAGTGAATTTCTAGTGAAATGTACTGCACTTAGCAACAATATTTCAAGCTATGTATTTGTGCATAAACAAGCCTTGCTACCATTCTAGAAAGTGTGGATCCAGCAAGAATCAAAGATCCGCTAACTTCATCTAGTATGCAGAACATTGATTAATTACACTAATAAAGCACTTAGCAGCTTGCCACCGATTGAGGACATTTTGCCATTCGTGACAATTACTCATTTAAATGAGGCATCAGTCCTGGACCCCTACTTTTTCTACCTACTTCCACTTTCTTCCCACCTTCAACCTTATTTCCCTCAGCCATTTTATGTCAAGGGAATAAAACCTGTCAAAACAACCTTCTTATTGCCAGTGCTAAGTGTTTTTTTCCCCCCATGAAGGATTTGTTTACCAACTAGTTTTTAAAAGAGGCAGAATGGCAATTAGACAGGGTCAAACAGCAATTCTCCCAGCTATTGTAAAACACGGCTAATAAGTACTATACAGATTTAATGGGAAACACATAACAGCACTCTGGAAATGGTAATTATTGTTGTGACTCAGGTTTCTTGGCCCTGCTCCTTTGCCTGATTGTTTATCTTATAGTCAAACATAAGCCACCTGATTAAAAAAGAGTGCAGGCATGGTTCTCC
>JAHTLZ010000237.1:29528753-29586626 GCA_023846285.1 Phrynocephalus versicolor | reverse complement strand
CCTTTTTGCCCCTCTTTGTTTATATTGTTGGTTTTTAACTTGGTTATCTCCCTCAACTGGATTGGGTATCAATAACATAGAAGAATCAGATCCACAGGCAAGTCTTTGAAACCCTAGAATAAAATATAAATTCAGTTACATATACATTGATTCCCAATTGCCTCAATAGCAGATTTTTTCCAGTTCCAGGCACGAATGCCTGGCTGAGCTACCATCTTGCTCTGGAAAGCCCCTTGATTTACTCCTTTATTTCACCTGCTGTAGCTCAAAAATAAAGTCTGATTTGGTAGTTTAATGTTGTGGTCCCACAAAAGGGAGAAACTACGTAACCATTACTGAAGTCCAGGCCAAAGCCTCTCTGGTCTCATGATCTCTTTGACTAAACAAAGACAGGCAGACAGGCAGGCGCATAGAAACGTACAGTACTGAGCAAACTACAATGGACCCTTGTACAACAAACAGTTTGTATAACATAAAATCTGTACAACATAAAAAAATCCAGAGATAGGGGAAATTTGCTTAACAGAATCGCCTATGGGGTGAATCCATACAACATATAAATGGTCACAATTAGCGATTACTCTGTTTTCAATGTATTCCTATGGGAAATTTGTATAAAGGAAAATTTGCTTAACATAATTTGATTTGGAACGAATTAATTCTTTTATACAAGGTACCACTGTATTAAATAAATTGCCACAGTAAAACAACAAACACAGATGTAATGCAGTTTAAAAACATCTCCAAAATAAGATCTATCACACAAAGGACTGCGCAGCATCCACCTTCCTCAATAGTCAATCAATGTCTAAATCCAAAAATATTTGTCACCAGCAGAAGGATGGCAGGATGCAAGCCAGCTTGGCTCCCCTTGGAAAGAACTCCCATTGTCTTCCCATTTTTCCGACTCATTAGCATGATGCAAATTTTGTTTGGTAGAAAGTTACAGCAATATTAGGGTCGGATCCCAAAAGTGTACAGTATTTCATATAAACGTGCCCGAGACATTTATACAGAGAGACCAAATTACCTTCCATCTGACCAGTTACTAAACAAAAGCAAGCATGTTTGTCCAACGCGGACCAAGACAAATTTAAATGATGAATCGGCTGTGTATTCCTTTTGAAGGTACACTCCTTCTAGATATGGGCTATATCAGCTTGCCTAGTTAGGCTCCAAGTCCTTGAATGGTCCTGGAACTCTTTAAATATTGATGAAAATTACAGAGATACACCATAAACAGCACAGAAGCTCATCATTGACATCTCACTCGCTTCCTCAGCGTTTCAACCAAGGCTGTCCTCATTTTCATATAATCTCACATCACATTCACATCTTCAGTGCTTGTTAATGGAATTCTGCTTGTTAACTTGGTTGTAACTACTCTCCCATGAGGAAGCTTGAAATCAAACACATCTATAACTCAACAAAGTGTTCAGCGCTACATCACTCTTCTTTATCAAAGGTGACTGATGAGAAATAGAATGGAAAGAAGGCAGAGGTTTATGTGGCTATAAAGCAGTGGAATGATACTTTGCAAAATTCATCCACGTGGGACTGGAGTTTTATCTGAAGTGACACAAACGCTTTATCATCCTCACTGTTGTTAGCAGATGCAAGGACCTTTCTCATCATTAGAATCCACTCAATATTATAGATGCTAAACAGTGTTATTTCTGGCTCTTGTTTTATAACTTTTAATAAACGATTTTATAGTTACTTATTTTTCTTTGATTCTTTTTTTATTCCTGGTTTTGAATTATCAAGATGTGTCAACCCTGTAACTGTGTGTGGGGACCTACCCTCCTGTAAGCAACTCACCCCTGTGGTGATGTCAGAGCTGCAACTTGGAACATTCCAATAATTAAATTATTGTCTAGAATCCTGTTGAATAAATCAGGTCTAAAGAAGAAGAATGAGGACATCTCCAGTAAGGGAAGATTTAATTTAAAACGTCCTCCTTTTCCATGCTGTGCCCCACAAAAAAGAAATCTGTCTTATGGTGGGGAAGCCATGGGAGCCATGGGATGGAAGGAGGGAGTCTTTAATTAATAAAAATCTCTCTCTGCTGATTGTGTCATCCCTTTTTCTGCAGAGGTAACCTATGCAACAGGATTTCTCTCATTATTTAGTTCAGTGGTGAAACATTTTCAGGCTCTGAACTGGCCTCCTTTCATCCAGACTAGTCACTCGGTTTTCTTGGACAACCCGAGTTGCAAAGACTTCAGGTTTGAGTTGAGATCTTTTCTGAGAAAGCCTCTTCCAAACTGTGTTGCATTTCTGTGCATTCCTAAGCATCGATTCTTGGCCTGGTTCATCTGACTCACCAACCAGGCTTCTGGCTCTTGCCCACCCTCGGTACCTGTCTATTTGGCATGGATTCAGTAGGTTCCATGATTTGGGATCCATTTGGGAGCTCACTTGAAACGGAAGGTTGCTCGATGTGATGGGACACTCATGGACCAAGTGAAGGAAGGCATGCTGTATTACCCTCACATTTGGCAGTAGGATGTCTCCTGCTTTGCTCACATGCTCTGCTAGATATTCTGTATTCTTTCTAGGGAACACAACTCTCTGATCTCCTGCCAAGTAAGTCACACAAGAGTGAAGGGATCCAACTGTGCCCCCACTGGCATGGCGAGACACAGAAACTTTTACGCTACTTTGAACCCATAATGATATACAGTGGTACCTTGTATAAAAGAATTAATTCGTTCTAAATGAAATTATGTTAAGCAAATTTTCCTTTATACAAATTTCCCATGGGAATACATTGAAAACAGATTAATCCCTAATTGCGACCATTTTTATGTTGTACGGATTTGCCCCATAGACGATTCTGTTAAGCAAATTTCCCCTATCTCTGGAATTTTTTATGCTGTACAGATTTTATGTTATACAAACTGTTTGTTATATGAGGGTCCACTGTCATAGATTAGAACATACAAAGTGGGCTAATTAATTGATAACTGACCTAGAACTTGGAGATTATTTTTCGGTTGTGTGGTAGATGCTGTGGGAGTTCTGACTCATTACTAAATGGACAGACAAACTCCAAGTTTAGGGCCGCTCATCATTCCAGAGGCTTGCTTTCATGTTCCATTCATTTCTACACACTCCCGAGCAAAGCACTGAGATTTGGGTTTTTTTGAAGGATGGCCTTTTATTTTATTTTTTGGTACAGCCTTTGTTTTCCAGTTGCACCCTTGAGACTTTACGAGCTCTTCATAAAATCATCCCACCTGGTAATTATAGCTTGAGAATAAACCACCTATGACAGTTCAAAGCAATTATCATCTGCTCTTTATAGTCTGCAGGATGCCGGTGCATTTGTAAAGAGATTCAACTACTTAACTACATTTCACTTTATGTGCATGCATTTAAGAACATATTTGCTGATGATCTTCTAAGGCTTGGTCTTGTGTTCTTGAGAACAGAAAGCAACTCATGCCACATGACTGCTTCAGACGGTGTGTCCCCTCACAAAGGTCCTCCCAAGGTTTATTTCAAGTATGGGAGCTCTATAGAGTTCTGTTTTCTGGGTGCAAAGCTTAGAAGATGCTTTGAATCCAAAATAAAATTGAAGCATGGCTTCTTACTGACAAGGTCATATATTTTTCTATCGATGTGATTTATTAATAAGGAACAGGATTTAGTCCTTCGAATCATTCTGATGCAGAGTTATAAACTCAAAGGTCATTTCACCAGACAATATAGCACTAATAGTACTTTCCCATTTTCAATATCCCCCACCCCATTCCACTACATCTATAAGAAGAGAAACCAAAGGCCAAGAGTCTATTTGCCCAACACATTATACAAATATGACTGCAATATCTATGGGGCACCATTGGTATAAACAACAACGACAAAATCCTAGCCACGATACCGCTGTGCTCAGCCAGGCTTTCTTTGTGGTATGCCTGGATATTACATCACTGAATGTTCTTGGTTTGCCAAGATTTTATTTTTATTTGCAATATTGCTTCTTGATATTAAAAAAAATGCTCCCCAAATCTTGCTGAAATGACATCCACAATTAAAATCCTGTTCTGACCTCAGCATTTCTTCCATGTTCCCTGTCACTAGATATGTGAAACTGCAGCTGTTTAAATCTGTGAAAAATATCACTTTCCCGCCTCGAATCAAAAACCTAACTCTATAACCAAACAGGGACAAGTACTTGTGGGATTTTTATCTTCCAAAATAATTTGGGTGGGTTTTGGTACTAACAGAATAGAGGTCTAAGGCACTCAGGCTCTTTGTATCCATTTACTGAAGATGCTTTTAACATTCTTGAACAAGCTAGTCCTGCTTTATAATGCGAGGCCTACTCTGGTGGGCCTCACTTTGTATGCCTGTTTCTACTGAAAGCATACAAAAGTATTTCACAACTTCTCCTGTATAGATGCTGAGTAAAGGCCTTTTCACACGACCCCTAAACTCCACGGCAAATGGCTCCCAGCTCCGGAGCTTAAAATTGTTTCCCCACCAGCTCCGGAGTTTACAGAAAATTAAGTGTGACCACACCCACCTAAGCGTGTCCCAGCGCACTTTTCAAGTACCTGCTCTCCAGGGCTGAAGAATTCCTGATGCGGATGTAACTTAAGAGTGCCGGGCAATCCTCCCTTCTGTTTGTTGTTTTTTGGCCCCCCGCCCCTTTAAGAGCTACTTAAGAGAATGGAATGCTGCCGG
Source organism: Phrynocephalus versicolor (assembly GCA_023846285.1). NCBI lineage: Eukaryota > Metazoa > Chordata > Lepidosauria > Squamata > Agamidae > Phrynocephalus > Phrynocephalus versicolor. Next base: position 29,581,931 of record JAHTLZ010000237.1, on the reverse strand, counting down.
GGCAAGAGCAAGACGGCAGAACGGAGGTGAGCCACGTTCTTTTCTTCCTTTTTTCCCCCTCCCTCCCCTCAAGCAGCCAGCAGCCAGGAGTGCAGAGGGGGTGGGAACACAGGAAGAGCGACAAGCCCCCAAGATCTCTGGTCCGAATTTAAGTGGCCAGCGGATCTTAGGGGTCGTGTGAAAAGGCTCTAAGATGATCAGCATCTGCAAGACAAGAATCTTCCTATTTTTCAATATAACCTTTAAAATATGTAACATTGGTGAAGGAGGGGGATGGAGGAGAGGAGAAGCCAGGATATTAATCTAAATTTCGTAATATCCTGGAAAGAGGCCCACATTCCATGACTATGAAATCAGACTGCCAAGGGCCATTAGTGAGATGAATGGATTGGCTCAGACTTCTTCAAACAGTTTTTTAGCCTGACTAGAGATTTCTGCAGAAATGACTGTATTAAGCACCCCCCTTCACATTTTAGGACCATTTCAGAAATAGAAACATACAGAGAAATAAGAAGAAAGATGTAGATGTACAAGAAATGGAAAGCCGCCGCTGTTGTCTTTTAAAATTGTTTCCATCCTTTTTTGCAGCAAACAATAATGTCAAATGGAAGGTAACAAAAACCAATCTGATTCATTTGTTGTCAAAAGCACCACCACCACCACCACCACCCAAAAGAGGGGGGGGGGGATCCTCGCAAAATAGAAATGTGAGTTGTGCTTGTCTTTCCCAATTTGTTCCTTGTGGAGCCATGCTTTTTGTTCAGTCTACAGGCTGTTAGGTTTCAGGGATCATGTGAGCATGTATCAGAAACAAAAACAATTAAATTAAATTAAAGTGGTACCTTGTATAAAGGAATTAATTTGTTCCAAGTGAAATTATGTTAAGCAAAATTTCCTTTATACAAACTTCCCATAGGAATGCATTGAAAACAGAGTAATCCCTAATTGCGACCATTTTTATGTTGTACGGATTTGCCCCATATGTGATTATGTTAAGCAAATTTCCCCTTTCTCCAAAATTTTTTATGTTGCACAGATTTTATATTATACAGTTATACGAGGATCCACTGTAATTGAAAAATTCATGGTGCACTGTAGCTTCCCATGCTTCTAACTTAAGGGGCTGAAGACGTAGTCATAAGTGCAAGAAATACAGCTAGGAGAAAGGTTAAATGTCAAACAGTTGAGTTTTGAACATCTTTTCACCATGTTTCTATATTTGTCTGAGGGCCAGTTTTCATAATCAGTTCAGATGTTAGTAGATAGTTGAGGACGTTTGCTTTCTTTACATCCAGATGGTAGGACCAAAGCAATGGGTTCAAATTAGAAGAAATATTTTCCTTAAACATTATGGAGAACACCTTGACAGCGAGAGGTGTTTGACAGTGGTGAGGTTTTTAAGCAGATATTAGGTGACCAGTTGTTAGGAATGCTCTGGCAGGGGGTTAAGGACCCTTGGAGCCTCTTCGAGCTCTACGTTCTGTAATTTAATATAGAGAATTGAACTTAGATCATATCAAGAAAACATAGATGAAGATTCCATGAAGGTGGATAAATCATAATCAGTGGAAAGCCCTCTGGATGGGCCCAGAGGGGTATGCCAAAGTCTTCACTGGGAAGATGGTTTAAAGAAGGGATTTGATAGAACAGCTGCCATCACATCTCAGAAACAAAACCTTTGTTTGTTCTGATGTGATTAGATCACAGGTAGACATAATTAGAGATGGGCATGACTCAGAAAAAAAGTTTCGTTTTCGTTTTCGTTTTCGGCTAGGGTCTGAGTCGTTTCGTTTCCGTTTTCGTGGGCTAATTTCAAAATTTTTCGTTTTCGTTTCGTTACGTAATGAAAACGAAAAAACGAAAACGAAAACGAAAAATTTTTCGTTTCTCCCCATTTAGCTCAATTGAGTGCTTTTCCAGTAACGAAAAACGAAAATTGGCTCGAAATTAGTCGTTTCGTTTCCGTTTTCGGTCCAGGTTGGTGCCGATTTTCGTTTTCGTTTCGTTTCCGTAACGAAAACAAAAAACGAAAACGAAAACGAAAATACCGCTAAGTCGTGCCCATCTCTAGACATAATGACATCTCTAGGTGCTTTGGATTGCAGTTTTCTCTATTTCCCTACAGTTAACCATACAGATGGTGTTGATTGGAGTTGTAATCCAAAACAGATGGGGAGGAATGTCACTATATTGGCTATCCTACATATTCTAGGATGGTGTATGATTATATTTCTGGTTAGGTACGATAGCCTTTCCTCTCTGCCAATTCTTTGCTGGGCTGTAATGTTTTTGTTTTATTTGTGCTATTACTATTTTAGAATTTCCCACTTTCCAATCCTAATTAAATTTCACTGATCTGCCTTAGAACATAATTGCATCCCTGCCCAAGTCCCTGTGGTTCTCTAGATTTTCAGAAGTTATTTTATCCATATCCATTTTTATGCAGAAGGCAGAAAGTTGGAAGTAAACTAAGAGGAGCACACATTTCTGCTGCAGGATTGCCCAAGGTCATATTCTTGAATATATAAATTATAAAAGATGAAGAAATAAAAAGTCCCATGGTAGAAAACATGATCTCCATGATATTATTTAAAAAATAAACTGGAATTTAATGGGTTTTCATAGTTGGGGAAAAGGAAGCCGTGTCATAAAGAGCATTACCGGTATTAGCTATTAACAGTACGCTATAGGTGCTTATTTTGATTCTCAACATCTGCTGATATTTTTATCGTACCATTTTCCTTTTTATGGAACCGATAAAGCAGGATTCAGCAGCACAAGTAAAGTCTGGGATGTGGGAACTTTATATAGATTACTGTACTTCCTTTTTTTAAAAAAAGGACTGAAGGCTAATGCTTTTTAACCCGCTCATTAAGTCCCAAGTATTATGAGTAGAGATGGGCACGAAACGAACAATTTTTTGTTTCCATTTTCGTTTTTTCGTTTCCTTACGCAACGGAACGACAAATGAATTTTGTCTCTAAAATGAAACGAAACGAACAGAAACACCAGAAATTTTGTCATCCGTTTCGTTTTCGTTACAGCAGTACATTTGAACTGCTTTAAATGCTAAAAAAATCACAAAAAATTGAAATAAATGGTAACAAACGAACGAAAATGAAAACAATTTGTTTTGCAAAAATTTGCGAAAAACAGAAACAAACCAAAATGGACCCCCTAAACGACAAACGACAAACTAAACACCATTTTTTTGATTCGTGCCCATCTCTAATTATGAGACTAAACTGTTTTTATGTTTTTGTTTATGTTTTGTTTACATTTTTCACATTTTTACATTTTTGATCTTGCCAATTGTCCAACTATATATTTGGAGACTGCTACCATATCACTTCCTCTCCAGGCTGAACATGCACAGATTCTTTAGTCATCAGGTTTGGCTCAGCAGGCTAGAGCGCTGAAACTATCGGCTACAAAGTTGGCAGCTCAGCAGTTCGAATCCCGGGTGCTATGCAGCAGAGTGAGCTCCTGCCAACCTAACAGTTCAAAAGCATTTAAGTGCAAGTAGATAAATAGGTACCACCAGAAAAAGCAGGAAGGTAAACAGTACTCTGTGTGCAGAAATGCATTCAGCCATACCGGCCAGACTTGCATAACACTGGTTATTTGGCTTAAAAACAGAGATGAATACTGCCCCTAAAGTCGGACATGACTAGCATGCATGTATGTCGGGAACCCTTTCCTCTCCGGGGGGGGGGGTTTCTATACCTTTTACCATCTTTGATACTCTTTACCGGAAACATTCCAGCTTCTCAATATCTTTCTTAAACTGTGGTGCCCAGAACTAGACACAGAATGCTAGGCGGGGTTTAACCAAAGCATAATAGAATGGTAATACAGTATGACTTTCCTTGATCTGGACACTATAGTGCTGTTGAGACAACTGAGTAAAATTCGACTGCCGTATCCACAGGGGATCGGTTTTGGGACCCCTACTAAGAGTGAAATCTGTGGATAAGAGAAAACACCCTTATCTGAGGATAATGGTGGCGACGGGGGTGTGTGCCAGGCTGAAAGCTTTTGCTCCCGACACCCCCTAAATGCTTGGTAGTGTGGCGTCAGTGATGAGGAGAGAATACAGATTTTTTTTTCTTTTTCCTTGCTGCTGCCACCGGCCTGCTGCCATCCAGCCACCCTCTTCACCACCAGGCTTGGCAGCTGCAGCGAGGAGAAGGGAAGAAAACCAAGAAAAGCAATGCCAAGCCCTCCTCACCGTCACCATTGCCAGCCAGCCACCTTCTTTGCCGCCACACAGCCACCCTCTTGGTTACTTCTGCAAGTTCCTTTAATACACTGGGATGCAGTTTTGTCCAAGAGACTTGTATTGATGGAATGATGCTAGATGTTCTCCTGCCACCTCTTTGTTTACCTTGGGCATGAGCATCTCTCATCTCTTTTATTATGCCTGTACAAGATTGTGCGTAGCTTTCCCCCAGAGAGAAGGCAGAGGCAAAGTAGATGTTCAGCCGCTCTCAGCCCTCCATTATTTGGATGTCGCCGTTGCTTCTCTCTCCTTCGTCTGTACCTAAATGTTGCCCATGCTCAAACTCATGGATCTCCTCACAGTTCTACATATTAATGACATAGAATGCTACTCCTCTTTTCCTGTTTTATATATTCCTTTGGAATAAGTTATACCCTTCAGTCACTACACTCTGGTCATGAGCCTCATCACACCAAGCTTCTGTAGCTATTCACTCTCCTGTGCTAAAAGTTTGAGCTCATTTTGTTTGTTCCTCATGCATATGGCATAGAATGATATTTGAAACCCATACTGCTTCATTGTTATCCACAGTTCAATGGAAATCAACAAAATTCCCAAGTCAACACATTTAGTGTAGATTAAAATTGGTGACTCTCACAAGAGTTTCAAGGTATATGAGATAACTGAGGAGGTATTATTGCCACCACCCCAGTGAGTTTTCTGGCCATACTGGAATTTGAATGGAAGTCTTTTGAGTCAAACATTCTAGCCATTATAACATACAGCACTAACACTCTGCTTCTTACCACATATGCAGCTATACACATGAGTCTAATTTAACTCCCATAATGTTTTTGAAATGATTCCCTCTTTATAGATAATTTTGATGATGCTTGCATCTTACCTAGCCATTGCCTAGGCCTAATGTAGCAAGACATACCAATTTACGTTACTGTCATTTTATCAATTTGCTTTAGTTATCTAAGCTGTCTGTTGGACTAGTAAAGAATATAATACTCAGTTTGGAAATAGGTGTACTTTGGATTCCAGGATGGGGCACATACTAATATCTCACTAAAATTATGACAGAGCTCATAGGAAGCACAATATATCTCTAGGATCAAACTTCTCAGAATCAGACTTGCCTACCACTTTACACTTATGTCTGATGGATTTCCCAGTGCTAGCCTCAGATTTTTGTGGACGTCTTGGAGGAAAATATAAAAGGAAAAAGGAAAGGGGCAGTGCAATCCTGAAGATTGTGTGTGTGTGTATGTTATGTCGTTACAGTCGTGACCAACTCTTCGTGACCCCATGTCCATGGAGTTTTCTTGGCAGGAATACTGGAGTGGCTTGCCAGTTCCTACTCCAGGCACCTACAGCACCTGGTATTCCCTGGTGGTCTCCCATCCAAGTACTAACCAGGGCCGACCCTGCTTAGCTTCCGAAATCAGGCGAGATCGGATGTGCTAGTAGTTGATACCTTTTATGGGGCCATTAAAAAAATTAAACAAAGAGTAAGTTTTTGTGGCTGAAATGTACTTCTACAGGTTATAAGCACCCATCTCCCCCTTCACAGGAAAAATATATATCCAGAAATTGTAGCTACATATGTGGGAGAGATGGCCACTTGGCCAGTTCTTCTTGAGAAGTTGGGTTCCTTACTGTCTCTGTTAGCAAAGTTCGGAATTTTTATACCCTAGCTCAGGACCAAACAGGCTGTCAATTACCTTGTTGATCACCCTCCAACACAATCTCACATTGTCTCTGTGTCCCACTCCTCCCTATCCAAGGCCCTGTTGCCCACTCACCTGCCCCCCCATGTCCAGTTCTCACAATAGACCAGAGACTGACCTGCATAATCAGAGAGGGCAAAACAGCAGAGTCAACAAAGAGGCACAGGAGCAGGAGTGGGACAAAAGCCTTCAAGGAAGACCAGGACCTCCTGTGTCTCCAGAAAGAAATGAAGCTATTTTGGGGGAACCCCTTGTCCAGTCCCGAATAACACCAACAGATCAAAGCCCAGCTAAGGCGAATTGAATATCTACATCAGAAACCTTCCAACTATTATCAGTAATTGATATAGCTGCTGTGAGGGAGATGCCCGTGCTGCAAACAAAAAGAGAGACTGGACACTCATGATCTGCTGAAAAATAATGTCCATTTCTGGCTGATTGATAGGCCTGCAGCCAACTTGACCTGGACTGTTTCTGAACAGGGACTGTTCCCTCACTGTATTGTTGATTTAGGAATGGACCCTAGACCGGGGGTCTGCAACCCGCGGCTCCGGAGCCGCATGCGGCTCTTTGGAACATTTCCCGCGGCTCCGGGAGGGTTCAGAAATTTCAATACAAAGGCGCCGAATCTCGCGAGGACAGCCCGTCCCACAAGGCGGCGCGAAGCCAAGCGCGGCCACACTCTCGTGCTCTACCTTCCCGCGCGCTCCCTCTTCTTCAGAGCAAGAGAGAGAGAGAGAAGGAGGCGTGGTGGAAAGTGCCCCCCGAACGGCAGCCTTTTTTCTTTTTTTTTTTAACTTCAAGAAAACCTCCCAGATCTGGATTGTTGCCTTCCCCCCCCCCCAGAAAAAAAGATGGGAGGAGAAAACTCTCCTTCCTTCCTTCCCCCCTTTGCCTTCCTTTCTTGCTTGGGTGTTTGGTGGGAGGGGGAAGAAGCGACGTGTGTGTGTGTCTGTGTGCAACGTGGAGGAAGAAAAAACCCTCCTTCCTTCCTCCCCCCCTTCCCCTTCCTTTCTTGCTTGGGTGTTTTGCTCCAAAAATGCGGGGGAGCGGGCGCGCGCGCGGCATGTCTCTGCAAAAGAGAGAGAGAGAGAGATTAGAAATTCCCCTCCTCTCCCTCCTAAACTATTTTTGGAAGATTTTTAAAAACTGCCCCCCCCAAAAGTGGAAGCGGTGTGGGCACGACGCACTCAGGCTGCGCTTCCCTCCTCCATGGAGGGTGGGGGCGAGAGGAGGAGAAGGAGGAGGGAGAGATGGAGTGTGTGTGTGTGTGGGGGGGAGAGTCAGACCATGGCTGCAGGATCTGGGCAGAAGGCAGCGAGGGCGGAATGGGAATCTCAAGAAAGGTGGCGTGGGGAGGGGGCCACGGCTAGTCTTCTCTCTCCCCACCCACCCCCCACCGCCGCCACCGCCTGCTTCCTTGCCCAGTGCTGTCAGTTCTGGCCCAACAAGCAAGGGGTTGGTGGCGGTGGGAGCAAGGAGGGGGGAGCGGCGGCAGAGAGGTGAGAAGCAACAGAGGAAGTCGGCTTTTCTTTTTCCTGCGCGAGATCAACTTGGCAGTCGAGGGACGCGGCGTGACAGATAGTTCGAGCCCGCCCCCCGGCCCGAGGAGGGGACTCTCTTATTAGACTTCCAGCGGCTCCCTCCTGGAGTCAGCCGGTTTCGGCGGCGGGGTGGGGGCAGCGGGTCCAAGTTGTTCAGGGGCCCCTGGCCACCTGGGGAGTCCAACGGCACGCGACCTGGCTCGAGAAGCTGAGCCGAGCCGAGCGCCTGTGCGCCTGCCTGCTTGTCTCGCTCGCTCTCGCTCTCGCTCTCGCTCTCGCTCTCTCCGAAAGCCTGCCAGAAGCTGCCTTCCGCTCCATTCCAACACACAGACCGTGCCTCCTGCGCGCCAACCCACCCCCCAGCCCGGCCCTCCCCGAGGCTGGTGGACACACAGCCACCCCAGTTGCGCACGCGGGAGAACTTGAGGCAGGTGCGCGCCTCGATGGAAACCCTCGGGGACAGGGTGGCAGGGTGGGGGGAGGCGGCAGCAGCTCGGGCTCGCCCGCTCTCCCGGCGCCCAAAGTGCTGAAGAAGCAACTTTCATTGGCTTCCTTCTCAGAAGCCCTTTGGGGGTGCCCGGAGGAGCCGCAGCCGCGGGCACTCCTTCCCACCCCACCCGAGCCCGGCGCCGGGGTGCAGCATGTCCGAGGAGTGTGCAAGGGAGTGTGTTGCGTGCGAGCGCCCAAAAAGCCAGGAGCGAGGGGAAGGGAAAATATATTTGCAGTGTTATATTTGTTTTAAATGTCGCAATGGTTTTGCGGCTCCCAGGTTTTTTTTCCCGTCAGAAACGGGTCCAAGTGGCTCTTTATGTCTTAAAGGTTGCAGACCCCTTTGTGCTCCTAGGATCTTGGTTATTAGCTTCCAAGTATCTCAGCTAAGATTTGCTTGAGGGCTTTATCCTGTGCACCCTCCCCAAGTCTGTCTTTGCCTAGGGCAGTGATGGCGAACCTTTTAGAGACCGAGTGCCCAAACTGCGATTCAAAACCCACTAATTTTTCGCAAAGTGCCAATACAGCCATTTAACCTGAATACAAGTGGCTGTGAAGGGGCTATGTCAGGTGTCCACAGAAAGGGCTCTGAGTGTCACCTCTGGCACCCGTGCCATAGTTTTTTTTTCAGCACTGGTCTAAGTGTTGGCTCCATGTACTTGCTACATGAAAGCAGGACAATCCCTTAATTAGGTGGCTCAAAACATGGCATAATTGTTTCCATGCCCTCAAGGCTACAAGAAGATTTGGGGGCCAGTTTAAAATAACCTAAAATACTTTTGAGGTGGAAGGTCCTGGGGGATTTAGGGTCACTGGTGGCACATCTGACCACACAGATCCTACATAAACCATGCGTTACTGACCACTGTCTAAGACAGGGGTCCTCAAAGTTTTCAAACAGCGGGCCGGTCCACCACCACCCCAGACACCACTGGGGGCTGGACCACCCCCCCAAAAGTGACATGGAAAAAAGGGGGGAGGGAGGGGCAAGTGGGCAGAGCCCCCCACGATTGGCCCATGATCATTGTATCTCCACGGCCCCAGCAATGCCTCCTGCTCCAGATCACCATCCTGAGGTGCCACTGCTGGGATCCCTCTGCTGCGCCTCCTCCTCCTCCTCTTACAGTGGCAGCTGCTGGAGCGCCTCTCCTTCCTTCCTTCCTTGCATTGGGAAGGAGGTGGCAGCCCAGGCACCTTCTGGGTGGCCACTTAGGATGAGGAGGAGCAGCCGCAGCAAGCTGATGCCACTGTGCGCGGATCCAGCTGTGTGCCCTGGACATCACATCCTCGCTATGCCCCAAAGGAAAAGCTGCCTCCTCTCTTGGCCTGGCCCGGCCCGGCCCGTCTTGGTGCACTTCAAGTGAGGGAGGGAGAGAGCAAGGGCTGGGAAGGAGGGAGGGGAGGCATGAAGGCATGCCCAAAGCCACCTGCAGCATGCTCACTGGCCAAGCCCAGCCAGGCTGCGGTGCTCTCTTGGCTCGCCAGCCCACCCATCACCAACCAGGGACAAATGCAGCCTCATCAGCCTCCCAGGAACCAGGCCCAGGCCACCGTTGGCCTTCTCTTCCTTTCTCTTCTTTCTCCACCACCTCCTCCTCGCTGGTCTCTAACTCGGTGATGGTGGTGGCAGCTTCAGCCTCCACCATGGCTGTGCTCCCTCCTCCCCTCCCTCACTCCATGGAGAAAGGCAGCAGCTCAGAGGGGGCTGGGTGGACGGGAAGTAGCTTCATTTTCCCCTCAGTTGCCTGCCATCCATCCCTCTGGCGGTCCACTGCCATGGCTGCTCTGGCTCAGAAGGCTTGCTGGCACTGCCTCGGCCTGCCCCCTTCCTTCCTCACAACTACAATAACACAGGTGGCAGCCACACAAGGAAGGCAGGTGGGTGGGGTGGAGGAGGAGCAGGGGTGGGGGCTCAGGGCCATGGAGACCTTGCTGCAGCCCTCCTGTTTTAAATTGCCCCGCTCGGCTGCACCTGGTGCCCCGACCATCTGGGCGGTTGGGGGGGGAGTGGGGGACCTTGCCGTAGCCCTCCCACTTTGAATGCCCCACTAGCTAGCATGCTGATCATCTGGGCAATAGTTGGGGGAGTGGAAGAAGTGCCATAGCCCACCGCTTTAAACTGCCTCAGCAATAGAAGCAGCTGCGGAGGCTGGCTTGCTCGGGAAGCAGGGGGTAGGTGGGGGGTTGCAATTGGTCCTGGGGGCCAGATTCAGGACCTTGGGGGGTGCATTTGGCCCACGGGCCTCACGTTGAAGACCCCTGGTCTAAGAAAACCACCGCAACACTATACTGAAACCCTGACATTTGACTTTCCTCTGTAGATTTCCATGGAAGAAAAGCATTTTCCCCTGGCCAAAACAGTGGAAACACGGTGAAATTTGCTTCTGTTAACCTTGGTGATTGGTAACATTATTTAAAGCAAGCTTTCTTCTCACTAGCTTCAAAGAAATTGTTATTTGTGAAGTGTAGCTGGCTCTCTTCCAGAAATGCCATTCTTTGGAATTGGAAATTAAATCCACAGTGTGTGCAAAGCTATATTTTAGATATTGGCATCAAGCTAATGTTAATTATAGTTATGTCACTGCATTTCTTCTCCTAAAACCCAAAGTAAACATTATTTCAACCCCAAAAGGTCAACCTTGAAGCCACCTAACAAATTACAGACCCAGAGTACTTAAAATGGAGCTTGAAGCTAGGATTCAGAATATTTTTCAGATGTCAAACTATTAATAATAAAGAGTGTAAGTGGAACAACAAGGTAGAGATTTTGTTGCTTTGGGGCAAAAAATGTTGAGGTCTGTGCTAGAAGCCCACGATTTACATTATGATGTCACCAACATCTGGTATGTCAGAAAATGTAGGAGAAAGAAAGTATCACGGCATGGGTCTCCTTTACTGACACTCCTCTTCCTCCTCCAGTGGTGAACGTTTTATTGAGGCTGACTATAGTGAGGAGCCAAAACTATCTCACATTTTAGCAGAGACTTATATAAGTTGATTTTAAACATCTGACATGGAGAAGTTGGGGCAACGAAGGACAGAACAACCTGAGGAGAACAAGGCAGAGTGCTAGTTCTGTAACCAAATAACATCTGGGAATCATGAGGTAAATCTGCGTCTCCTGATACCTTTGTTCATTGTCATTGCTGTTTCACACCAGTATGAGAGTACAGGACAAAATGTCACCCTCGGCTTTGAAATATAGAGTAGAAATTGAAAAACAAGAGTGATTGTGACATTTTAGCTGGGAGACTTTTTTCTGACTATGGAAAAATAGAACCAACTGCGACCAAGCCTACCCCCCTCCCCGCCCCATCGTCATCCAGCTAGCAAGCAAACCACTGAGCCCAAATGTCACCTCCAGCTTGTTTTCTGTTATATTTGTAGTGAATATTTTATTATTCTTTGTTATTTTTACAAAGGTAATACAAGGTTATCCTTTTTTGATCTCTCTCTCTCTCTCTCTCTCTCTCTCTCACTGGAAAAATACAGCTCCCCCCTCTGTTGTTTTAATTTCTAAAGTGTGAAGTAAATATGATTGATGACTTTTTTTCCCTTAAATAAAAGAGGTGAAACTCCTGCCCCAGAAGAGACCCAAATGAATCCGCAATTAGTGCTGGTTGATGCATTTAGTTAAATAGTTTGAGAGGAAAGTATGGGGATTGGCAGATTATATTGAGTCTGTGAATCCAAAAGGCTCTCTTGCCAGTGAACCCTAACTTGCCAATACCGCTGGGATAGCTAGTGATGCTGGCGGTTGACTTAAGTTGTGTAAGGGTTTTGCAGTTGCTCCAGGTTTTAGTCTGTGGTTTCCACAGGAGCTTTTGAAAATGATTAACCCTATCCTCAAACTAGCTTCACTGTCTGGGATAACTCCAGTAAAATACATATATATATATATATAATTTCACTGAGCGAATTCATATAATACCTTCAAACTAGAGTCAACAGCCTCTACTGAGGCAAACTCAGTTTTCTGTCCCAACATTCTGTTCCACTAATGTGCTGGAATAGATAATCAGAAGTTAGCTCAAAAACTGATCCACATCCAATTTTGGACTATAGATGTGTTCTGAAATCCAGTTAATTAATTATACACCATCAGATCAATTCCAGGTCATGGGAATTCTTGCCATGCTATTCTGTGTATAGAACATATAGAAGTGGTTTATCATCCCCTCCTTCTGGGGTCACTCTGGGGCTGTGCAGTTCCCCCAAAGCTATACAGACTGGCATATCTTCTAGGATACACACACACTGATGAACTGAATCCCCGGCAGATCCCCCTCTAGCAAGATACTCCAAACTCACTAAGATAACCTGGTCAGTAATTAGGAAGGATACAAACTGTTCTGATCCAGGAGTGTCTGCAGAGTTTAACTTTTTAAAAAACAGATAGATGAATGCAGAAGATGGAATTAACATGTTGATCAAACACTGCAATGTGATACAGCTTCATACTGCATTTAATCACCTGTTACTACTAATTTGGAACAAAACCAAAACATGTAGCTCTGCTCAATAAGCTATGCAAGTCCTCCTCAACTCAATTCCCTCCATTTTTGGACTACAACCTCCATGATCCCCAGATAGCATGGCACATCTAAAGGGCATCAGGTTGATGAAAGATGGCTTATACTTTCAGTTTCCAAAAGTGGTCCAGTTTTAGAGAACTACACACTATTTCTTTCCTCGATACATCAAACTAGCAATGCAGGTTGCTGTTGTGTTGATTTACCCATACCTTTGAGCAGGTTTGAGGCATGATGGTCAAAGGCTCAGAAGCTTTCCCAAGAAGATTTGACCTATTCGTAGTGAAATCGATCAATATCTGTTTGTTGTGAAAACAAAATATGAAGTCATATCAGAGAGCAGGGTAATGAGTTAGAAGTACCTTTGGCCTAGTCCAGCTGTAGCTTTCTTTTCCTGGGCATCCTCACATAATGACATACCTCTCTGCTGTGCACTTCAATGAGTTATTCCATAAATTGAGCACACTTCAGAAGAATAGCCATCTCATCCTATAAAGCCAGAAAGCGGCCTTAGAAATAGCCTGTAGTTGGAGCTAAAAATACATGAAAATTGCAGAAAGGTGACTACCGGTGTCTATCTATATTTGTGAAACTGGGCTTCACTTGATAGCTCAGTAGGCTTCAAAGGAATTCCACGCTGAAATTCTGGAGACCAATCATGATACACCAAGCTTATCTGAATAATCCCAGAGGTGGTAAAATGTTGGTCTGCGGCATACAGATGCTACATTTGTTATGAATTTCCCTCACCAATGATAGGCTATCTCTTACATTTGTTCCTGCTACAGTTCAGAAGCTGATCAGCATCTTGTTTTGTAGTCATTCTACTGCTTGACTTTCCATACTATGGATTTAAAATTATAACATTAATTTCATTCTAGAACATCCCTTAAATTGCTGATATTCATTTAGGAAACCTTATCCAGATTTGCGCATGTATCTGTTAAGGTATTAGCTAAAAAACTAAAAGGCAATGGAAACATCTGCTGTATGACCCTCCGCTTCCCCAATTGGCAGGGAAAATATTTATGATTTATTTGATGCCAATGTTGGTTGAACATTAAATATAATCAACTAGTATTTGCTGGTTTTTATTTGACCATCTGTGGAGCAGCTTGACATGAAAACATTTGTGGAGGAATAACACTGATTCGGCCAACTTGCGTATCAGATTGAGTAGTGGTGGTGGGAATCAGTCTGAGGCATGATTTGGCCAAGTCTGTTTCATAACATGCTATTTCCTGGACATCCATGATTTATGGATTGCAATCCCCTGAGACATTTTGATGTTGTTTTTCTTGGCCTCTTTTAGGATATTGGTTAATGTGTGTGTGTGTGTCTAGTTATAGTTGTGACCGACTCTTTGTGACCCCATGTCCATGGAGTTTTCTGGGCAGGAAGACTGGAGTAGCTTGCCCATTCTTACACCAGGAACCTACAGCACCTGGTATTCCCTGGTGGTCGCCCATCCAAGTACTAACTAGGGCCAACCCTGCTTAGCTTCCGAAATCAGGCAAGATCGGATGTGCTTAGGGCATCTAGGCAGCTATATTGGTGAATACTTTTTAGAAATGTTTTACTTCACTGCTCCTCAAAATGCATTCCCTGCCTCAGATACACACACACACATACCCAAACATACCCGTAAAAAACCCAAAGTGTTACTTATTCAAGAGAGGAAGTAGCAACTTTAGTTCCAAACTCTATAACCTTCACCATATTGCTCCAAATCAAGGATTTGGGCAGAGGCAATATTTATTTATTTAAAACAGTTCTGGTAGTAATCTTCAGGGGGAGGTGACAAAAAGCCTTGGAGTAAAAAAGACCTATTTCTACACACACACACACACACACACACACACACACACACAGAGAGAGAGAGAGAGAGAGAGAGAGAGAGAGATGTAGCAAGAAAGATATACAAACAAATTCCATGGCTTTCCTAGTTCTGTGTAGAAATCTTTTATACCCTTCTCTCCTACCTTTGCATCACGGGATGCCAACTTATTAGAGCAGCTTCCATATTGATCAGAAAGGCTCTGTCTTTCAGAGCGTTTTGTTCCCATTCGTTTCTCTCAGCCAGTCTTGAGCCCATTTTGAGCCATTTCCCAGGGAGCCATTAGAGTGAAGATAAGGTGCGACTTCCTCCAAAGGTTTCCAGGCCGTGAATGCTGCCTGAACTTTAACTCCTGACACAGGAGACCCAAGTGTAAATCTTCTCAGAGGCTGGCTGAAATCGTTTCCTTAGAACAGTGCTCCGGAGGCAGCCTCATTCATATTCCCTTGGAAAGAGATTTCATTTCATTAAACTCTAGACTTGACTCTTTCTCAAGGAGGTCAGGGAAAAATGCTACGTGCAGCCCTTTCTCCCTTCAGTAATGCCACCACTTGTTTGATTTATAGCAGCTGTGCCTTTATGAGCCACAAAAGGGCCCTGCCGATAGACTCCTGCTTCCTGTGAAAAGCAAATGAAGGGTTGATCGGTGTTTCTGAGGGGAAAGTATTCGAAGGGCACGGCACTGCTGAACAGCAACAGCCAGGCATGGGAAAACACACACATAAGAGAGGCAAGCCCTGCCATCAACTTTTACATACTCAAATGTTTTATCAAAGGGCAGAAAGGCTGTGCAGAAAGCTTCTTGCTGTCTCTCAAACGAAAAACAACAGAACATCCATTTTTATTGATATGTTCGTATTGGAGGAATCACTCAGTGGTCTCGGTATCTGGCTTGTGGAACCAGAGCTTGAGAGATCAGTCTTCTGGGAGAAGAACCTTGACGGCATATGGTGATTGGAGGGTAGAATGGCGTTGCTTTTTACACACATCAAGAAAAACTGCTGCACTGCAGACAAAGGGGTTCAATCCCAGGTCGCTGGCTCAAGGTTTACTCAGCCTTCCATCCTTCCAAGGTTGGGAAAATGAATACCCAGCTTGCTGAGGGGAGCAATGTGTAGCCTCCATAATTAACATCATTCAATATATACAGCAAAAGCTTCTAGTTGGTTGATAGCAAGTGGTGAAAAGAGAACTTTCCATGCAATAAGGTTTCCTAAGAGAAAACAATAAACAAGGAAGTATAGATCCATTCTGATCCTGTTAATGACTTGGTGCTGAAGAGGCAGCTCCAGATGGTTGTGTGAAAATGTCATGTCTGCACCAACAACACATCTGCTTTCTTAGGGTCTCATGATCCTGCTGCAGTTTCCCCTCAAAACGGATAAATTACTTTTCTTAGACCTTCTTTGATAAAGATACACCATCTGGCGAGTTAAAAATTCTAAATTTCACCGAGCCTTCTACCTGGCTCCCTGTAAGCTCTGAAGAGGTCAAGGAGCTAATTGGCCCGTTAACATCCCAGAAGGCTGCAGGTCCGGATGCTATCCCGCCAGATTTACTTAAACAGGAACCAGAATGGTGGGCAGAGTTACTCGCCCCTCTTTTTACGGCCATAAATTGAACTGGGATTATTCCTAAAGACTGGCTCCATGCAAGATTGTATTTGGATAAAGTTTGATGTATGCTCTCTTCCACATTGGATGATACAATTGAAAGAATAGCAACCTTTTTATGTGTGATTATCAAGAAGTGAGTTTCTGATTTGCATTAACCTTATTTAAAAGGCACACCTTGTGGATCTTCTTAACGT
Source organism: Phrynocephalus versicolor (assembly GCA_023846285.1). NCBI lineage: Eukaryota > Metazoa > Chordata > Lepidosauria > Squamata > Agamidae > Phrynocephalus > Phrynocephalus versicolor. Next base: position 29,565,761 of record JAHTLZ010000237.1, on the reverse strand, counting down.
ATGCTGTGAAACTTCTGCTTTTTTGCCTATTATGCTAATAAAGGTTATATTATATTATCTTAGGAAGCATTGATCCATTCTGACCTTGTTAACGACTTGGTGTTGAAGAGGTAGCTCCAGATGGTTGTGGGAAAATGGTATGTCTGCACCAACAACCCATCCGCTTTCTCTTCCTCCCCTTCTGTTACAAAGGCTTAGCTGATGTTGTTGCAATCCTTTGGAAAGCCATTTCATGTATCATATGAAGTTGCCACCTCCTCCAGGCTGGATTCTATGCATGAATCCTGTTGTGATTTGAATATATGTGTCTAACAAAACTCCCTTAGACTATGCTGAGATATGAAGGCCCATTCATAGAAAAGCTTAGTGGTGGGTAATGGAAGAAGGGTGACAACACCATCTGACAGTACACTGCTCTTAGGGAACACTGTACTCTTTCTCCACTGCCAGTTTAACATTTTGCAGACACCGTGGGTTCCATAAAATAGTCACTGTGTGCTGTGTGCATAACTGGCTCAATTTTGCAAGTCTGCACATCAAATTGTCACATAAGCCCTCTTCCGATCTGACAGTGCATTTTCAAATTTGATGTTATCAGCAAAACTGAAAATATGGTTCAGATTTAGAAGAGGACTACAGTAGTCAACTCTGCAGGGTTTTCAAAGAGCAATAAATTTGTTTGCAGTTATTACTAACATAAATATGCTGATAGCAAAATCCAAGCACAGGTGGAATATAGGAAAGAGAGGAAGGAGTTCTTGACAGGAGAAACCTGAAGAAAATAGTACAGTCAAGGCTGTGGAGAGTAGGTCATTACATTCTTAGACAAAGCACTTGCTCAGTGCACCTTGAAGATTAGTAAAATTATTTTGCAAATCTACAAGTGCAAAACTGTAATTGGAGATCTATGGTATTCCTGGATTTAATCTTATAAGAAACCGAATCACTGGTGGGGTTGCTGAGCCAACAGAATGGGCTTTTCTTGAGAGTTCAGGCTACAGACCATCAAGGCTCATGATTTATGTCAATGGTGCGCCATTCGTTGCTGATTCCAAGTGGGATGAGAGTCCCAATCTCTGGGTGCCAAAATGGAAAAGTAGACAGGGAGAGAGACAGTGGGTGCCTGTACTTGGCTTCCTCATGCAAAGTTGATCATCGATACTTTTTTAAAAAAACTGCAGTGCTGCAATCTAGCCTGTGCTCACAACCTGATTTTTCAGGAAGCCAGCTCAGGGTTAACTCAGCCTTCCATCTTTCTGAAATTGGTAAAACGAGTACCCAGCTTGCTGGGGGTGGTGGGAGATATGTTGTTTGCATATGCTGTAAACCGAGTGGTTTAGCACTTTTGGGGTGGAGGGAAGAAGTCCAAAACAAGAACAACCATTGTGAATTTACAGCTGAAGTTTATATTTTGAAAAATATCAGACCTTCTTGCCTCCTTTCTCCCAGCACTGCAAGTGGTTATTCCTGGCAGGATCTAAAATAATGTCACTTGCCACAGCCTCATCTAACCATCTATAGAAACGTCTGTGAAGATTCTCAGTCATCCAGATGAGTTTATCTGGAAGTTAAGTCATGGCTACTGGACTTCTTTTTGAGAGATAGAAACGTTTCACTGTTCATCCAAAAAGCTTCATCGGTCTGAATCTATAGAAACATCTCCTCCCTTGCATCTAAAGACATTTTGCAGGTACTATGATTTTCACTTGAAGCCATGTTGTCCTGCATGTCACTATTCTTCTTTAGCTTTTCATAGATGTAAGTGTAAGGCTGTCAAGCTGAACCCCTGGCTGTATGCAAGAGTACAAATCAAAGGATATCTGCCAGGTGGTTGTCCACATTTTTCTTGAATGCCTGCCTGTAGTGTTAGCACATTCACCACCTCTTAAGGTAATTGGTTCCATTGCCCTACTGAGAGGGCAATTAGGATTTTGTTAATTAGGATTTCCCTCCTAATATTCAGCTGAAAGCTGGGTTCTCATAACTTGAACCGATTGTTGTGCATCCTGGTAAAATGGTGCTCCTCTGTACGACAGCCCTTCAAATATTTGAAAAGTGCAATCATCTAAACCCTCCGTCTTCTTTTCTCCAGGCTAAACATGCCAAATTCATTCAGTCTCTCTCCATTGGGCTTGGTTTCCATCCCCCTGATAGTTCTTGTCACCCTCCTCTGGACTTGTTCCAATTTGTAATCATCTTTCGTGAAGTGTGGTGCCCAGAACTGGACACAAGGCTCAAGTTGAGGCCTAACCAGTGCTGAATAGAGGGGGACGAGCACCTCACAGGATTTGGAAATTGCACTTCTGTTAATGCAGGCTAAAAGAGCAGTTGTCTTTTTTTTTGTGGCCACACCATACTTGTCCCATATTCTACCAGAATCCCAAGATCCTTCTTACATGTAGCCTTGCTGAGCCAGGCTTCCTCATCTTGTAACTGGGCCATAGGTATCTTCTTTCTGTGTGCAGTACTTTGCACTTATCCCAGTTGAATTTCATTCTGTTGGGTTAGCCCAAGTGCCCCAGCATCTCAAGATCATTCTGAATTTTGTTTCTGTCTTCCAGGTTACTATTAGCTATTCCACCCAACTGTGTGTCATCGGCAATTTTGGCAACCATTCCCTGTGCTTCCTTATCCAAATCATTCAGAAAAATGTTCAAGAGCACCGGACCCAGGACTGTGCCTTGGGGTACCCCACTGGTTACCTCCTTCCACTTAGAGAAGGAGCCATTAATCATCACTCTCTGAGTACGATTCTGTAGCCAAATGTGTATCCACCTTATGCTTGATTTATCCAGCCCACACCCAGTGAGCTTGCTAATTAACATATCATGGGGAACGGATACATTTTCTCTACATTCACCCCTCCCCCTGACACCCCGAATTTTAATGCTTTGAAAAGGTGTATTTCTTTTCATAACATCTTGCCTGCCCAAAAAGATCTGGAAGTCTCAAAAGGCTGTGTATCTCTTTATGCTCTATGGCTGACCTTTTAAAGGTTTCATGCTAATATAGACTTAGTTGGACACTTTCCTCTAAGGAGGCATAACTTCATTTAAAAAAAAAAACATCACTGTGTTTTAGCTTCAGCTCATCTCTTTCGAGAGCTTATGGTTGCCCAAACTGTGATAAAGAAAACCTTGCTTCAGCATGGGACAATAGCATATTTTATGCTCCTCTGTTGTTGTCACCTGATAGGCACCTCTACCAAAAACAGTCCTTATAGTTTAGGCATAAATACTGGCCATAGACAATGTGTGAATTTATTATTTTTTTTTTTTATAAAAGAAGGCTGTCACATCAAGATCAGCTATGCTGCTGCTAACCTCCAGCACTACCAGCTACGGCACTACAAAGTAGAAGTAGCTTATTTAAAGGTAGAAGGCATTTCATCTGTGCTTCCTACCTGCTTGTTTTTCCTTTTGCAGACAAAAATCAAAGAAAAACAAAACAAGACAAGACACAAAACATGTGGCACCTTAAAGACTAACTTTCATATTTTAATGCAACGTTTCGTGGACCCGTCCACTTCTTCAGACATATAGCGGCAGAATTTCCTCTTGCCTTTGGCAACAAACTAGGTGTGCTTTGGAAACAGAACATGTCATTAGACGCTTTATTCCTCTTCCAGCAACTGTGTCATTTCAGCTGAAGTGACTTTGCTTGTGATCTTTTCCAGAAACAGTGAAGGACAGAGAACTCTCTTACAGAACAACTAGTGGCATCACTGTGGAAACCCAAAACAACCATGACTTGGCCAAAATAGGCTTTGGGGTAAATTCTCCAGACCAACAAAGGATAGTTTGCTGCCATTGACTCAGGGGCCTGTGCATGTCAAGATGCTAAGAATTCCCTTTTAGATCAGCTCCCTAGATGGTTTGTGTTGGTGTGTGTGTGTGTAAACTGGAAGTGGCAACTTGGAGCTATCCTAGCATCGTTGGTTTGCAGATCCCACACTAGCTTCTATCTCTGCTCCTTCACCCTGAGGGGCCAATCAGCAGTGTCACACTTTATACCCACAGGGTCTGGACCGTAAGTGGTGCATGGGAAGCTCCGAGGGTGCCAGATTTGCTCTTTAGCACAGGCATATGCACTCAGGATCCAGATAATGGCTGGCCGAGGCCCTTGCAGGAACACATTGGCCCCTGCCTCAGGACCAATAAGTAATACATAATTAGACTTGAGCTCCCTGCTGAATTAAGTGTTTCAAAAAGCTCTCCCCACGATCAGGGGATGAGATGTTGGCACCTAGCGGTGCTTGGTGTATTGTCAGGCGGCTCTTGCTCCAAGATAGAGTTGACAAGTCTCGGGGCACCTGCTGAAGCCTACAAAACTGGCCTGCTTCCCCAAGTTCCCAAGGATGAAAACAAATTGCTGGGTGAACAAGGCAGGGTTGGGAGAAAATTTATACCTGGCGTGGCTTTAAAGCCTGAGGATTTGTCTTCATCCATTTCCAGATGATGATTAGCTCAACTGCTCACTGTAAAGTTGTTCCTATGTGTGTCATGCTTGTACAATATCTGCAAATCAAAATGGCAGGAGTGGGGGCTGGATTGGTAAGCAAGTGTTGCAGAGTGTTTCGTGGGGTTCATTTTGGTACGCCATAGAGGTGCAGACCTTCACAGAGGAGAATAGCTCCCTACCCCTTTCTCATCAGCTGACCTTTAGGATCTCAGTAACACATGCTGAGACATGGAGAATTTCTTGACTTAACAGTTGCTTGACGTTACAGACTTATGTATGATGCTTTCTTTACTGTGCATAAGCATTCTTAGCAACCAACGAAACAGATCAACAGCAACAAACAACTGACTTCAACAGATGAAAGAGAGATAAAGAGACACTCAACAGAGAGGCAAGGCTTTCTTTGAATGAAAGGCTACAAGGACCTTGTAGGGGATGGCCATGTTTAAATATTTCAAAGGATGTCATATTGAAGAGGAGACTGGCTTGTTTTCCATGGCTTCAGAGACTAGGACGCGGGGCAGTGGTTTCAAATTACAGGAAAAGATATTCCATTTGAACATTAGGAAGAACTTCCTGGTGGTTTAGAGCTGTTCTGCAGTTGAATATGCTGCCACCCAGGGTGGTTGAGTCTCCATCTTTGGAGGTTTTTAAGCAGAGGCTGGATGGCCATCTGTCAGGAGTACTCTGAGCGGTGTTCTTGCATGGCAGGTGTTCGGACTGGATGGCCCTTGAGGTCTCTTCCAAGTCTATGATTCTATGAATCTATGACCAATTGGTTAGTGCTGGATAACTATGCAATCACCTCAGCCCAGAAAAGGCCATCCCATCCACAAATATTACAGATAGCATGCGAAGCTGCAAAACTCCCACAAAAAACTGGAGGGTATATGTATGTACTTCAACCGAGTATGGCATCTGGTGCAGAACCCCAGCCTGTGGCTCTTATTGTCTCATCCTGGGGCTTCTCTTATTGCAGGCCTTCTTATTGCAAGACAAGGAACAGCAAAGCAGATACAGTATAGGGAAAAAGCTCCCCGACCATTCCTTGATTTCAGGGAATGTGATGCTGTTGATTTGGAAATCCCAGTCCAAACAGAAGACACTTAGCATCTGGACTGGATTCCCCTTTTGGCCCAATGGGGTGGCAACTCTGCAGCTATGTCTTGTCTATGTCTTCTGTAGACCTTGCCTGACCTCTGTGGTATTTCCTATTATATTCTGGACTGCAGGCTTTCCCTTCCGGCAATAGTTAAACACACCATTTCCCACTTACTCCTTGGTTTACATATGCTTTCCCCCCTTGCCTGTCTCCTTTATCGCCAGATGTTTTAAAGAGCCATTATCCTGACTTCTGGCCAACCGCAGCTCCAGTGTTTCCTCCTTGTGGGGAAACTGGTGTGGTACTTGATTAAGATGACTAATTTTTTTTGGGGGGGGGGGGCATTCTTTGGTACAGTGGTGCAGCGCATTTCCTCATGCCCTCAAACACTGACCAACAAATTGAAGTCTAATCAGAACTGTATCTCACTGAATGGGTCTTACTGTAAGGTAGGTAGGGATAAGTTTGATGGCTGAGCAATCCTGTATGAATACTACCTTATCCAGCTCAAGATATTCTGTTGACTGAGGCAAAGGTGATCTAACACACATACAGAAGCTGATTGGGCCAGTCAATTAGTTTTATTGCAGCATTGGCAATGGGACAGCATCCCCTGTCATACTGGAGGCAACGGGCATGATTGGGAGGGAGTCCCTGTGACATCCATGCTCCTGTCCTGTAATAGAAAAGGGCAGCCGGGGAGTTTGTGAAAAATATCTGAGAGGATGCCATTGCTGTCCTCTGGCATCTACCATTTGAGATAGTCACTTCACTCTGCCTAATGGTAAAGTTAGACCGTGTGTGTATGTTGAACAATCATACTCACACACCATATTTGGACAACTGAAACATATAGCAAGATGCTCTTTCTGGCTGTCCCACAGTGATACTCGTCTCTCAGAAACTCATCGGGACATGACTTCATTTCAGTCATTTTTGTATAGACACTTTTGCTTACAGTACCTTTTTCAGGTCATGGTTGTATCAGTAGATTGGATAATTTATGTTTACAGTAGTCTGTTGAATTTAAATGTAATGTTTGTGCAGATGCCTTGTTTTCTGAGTTGGGGAACGCACCCTAAAGTTTGGGGGTGAGCTCTTTGCCTATGAGTTGTCCCTGACCGTTTTGCTTCCTCATTTATTTTTAGTAGCCATGAAGCTTTGGAACAGGATGTGCCATGGTGAAATAACATTGAAATAAAAGCCTCATGGACCAAGATAAACTACCATAATTTCTGTTGTAAAGGTGTTGAACAGCACAGAGAAGAAACTCCAAAGTCAAAAATCTCATTGAATGACCTTCTCGCTATGATTCCAGCTGATGTTCTCTTTCAAATTATTATAATTAAGAGAACAACCATTAAAAGGTTTTCATTTGTCAGATGGATGATGCTGTTCTCTAACATAGCCAAATAATGTGCCCATTATCACTCTCAAGTCCAGTGCCAACAAAATGTCCGCAACTTTTCTTGTACAGCAGCTGAGGCAGCAGAGCGAAGGTCACTAAATGACAATTTAGGATAAAAGCCCTGCAGCACTTAACCAATGGTGCCTCACAAGCATATTCAATAGATTGAAGAGGTTACGTAATTCACTTTCTCTTATTTTGGGGCTCATCTATGGAACATTTTGAGGGGATCCCAGCTAAAAGATTGGCTGTCCCTACATGTGGACTATCTCCATGTGAATGTGAGCCTGATTTTTCAGGTTTTTTTTTAAATCACCTGGGGAGCAGCCATGGATTGCCTCTGCAGACTTTCTCCACATAAGAGTTGCAGCTCTCCTGACCTGCTCCCTCTGGTCACAGGTTAAGGTCACTCTTCAGAAACATTGGGTTTTCAGACAATCCAAGATGTGTGTAACCATTTTACTCTCAAAAACTAAGGCTTCCAAGCTCCGGTAAAGATGAGCTATTTCACTGAATTCCAGAATGATGTGCTTGGGGAGAGTCAGTAGACACGTGTTATTTAGCCTCATGCTGGATTTGGGGCATCAGCTAAACAGAGGAACCCTAGTAAGTCAAGATTGCTGATCTCAGAAGCTCTGTATGCACATTATAGAGTTTTCTTTAAAGCGTTCACACTCGACAGCACTGGTTCCCACCCTTGGGTCCCCAAGTGTTCTTGGACTGCAAGTCTCAAAAACCCGGGCTAGTAGAGCTGGGGGTGAAGGCCTTTGGGAGCTGCAGTCAAAGGCCTCCTGGGTTACTCAGAGTTAGGAACCACTGCTCAACAGCAAAGGTCCACCCAATTTCTGGCAGGTGGGGTTACATTTGAGGGTGGGGCTCATGCATACCCCCTTGTGCTCACTAGGTTTAGCCTTCTCCACATTTGGTTGAACTCCTGGATAGAGCTTGGATGGCTAATATAAAATAGAATGTACATTGCAGTTATCTTTTTAGGCTATGAACGAGCACTTGGTAGCCCTGCACTATCATGATCCTTCAGAACCATAACCTATATTACTGAGGAACCATAAGTTGTTCAGCCCTGCAGAATAGTTTCACAAGCACTTCTCGTGCAAAAATCAAGTGTGATGTGGCACAGTGGATCTTGCCAGCACTGTAGCACTTTTCTTTTCTCACACGGATGATGCCATCCATGAGACAGAGGGATGAGGGTTTTAGTTTAGTTCACCTTTGACCAGAAATTAGCACACAGGAGTTAGGGAGTTCTTATGTCACTATAGTTCCACCAGTTATATCCATGATAAATGATGGTGAGAGACAACAGAATGCAATCTAATAACAGCTGGAGAAAATGTTTCTCATCCCTGGTCTAAAAAGGCGATCGGAAGTGACAGACATTGTATACCAGATACCTTCTTTCAAGCCACTTTTATTTTTCTGAAAGGAAATACCAACAAACAAGCTGTATGTCAGAACACTGAGATGGAAGAGCTCTAATTTATTAGTCTGAAGTGGGCTCAGCATAAGTAAATTTAAATAATAGAGATGGGCACAAAACATTTATCCCTGGCATCTCTTGATAGGGCAGAAAAACTCTGTGCTGAAACCTTGGAGAGCTGGTGTCAGTTACTGTTTGTCAGACAGTGTTCATATACCCACAGTGAGACCCAATACAGTAATCCCCCCACCTACTGCAGGGGGTTAGGGACCTGACCCAAACTGCGATAATGGAAAATCCACAACATGCAGGTGCTAGGTAGGGTCGGGACTGGGGGGGGTATCTGGGGCTTCCTGCACTTACCTGAGGCCTGGCGCTGCCCTGAACGGGCCTCTGACAGGCCTCCCGGACCTGTCAGAGGCCCCAGAAGTGGTTTCAGGTGATCCCAAAGTCACTTCCAGTTCACCAGAAACTACTTCTGGGGCCTCCGGCAAGCTTGGGAAGTCTGTTGGGGGCTCCAGAAGTGATTTTGGGTAATCCGGAAGTGACTTCTGGAAAACCGTTGTAGGAACATCTTGCAGAAACAGTGAGGACATTGGGTTATCTAGGTCACATTCCATTCATGGGAGCTAACACAGTTTACAGACTGCAGTTTAAATTTTATACTGACACAGACATTTTAGAAAGCATCCTAAGTTAGCATAACAGACGCCATTTTAAGACCCTAGTCTACACCATAAGTGACTTCACTGGAAACCACTTCTGGGGCCTCCGACAGGCCCGGGGAGCCTGTCAGAAGCCCATTCAGGGCAGCACCAGCCCTGTGGTACATGTAGAAGGCTTCAAACTGGCCAATGCAGCTTGCCCCAGGAGCCCTTTGTTTCATATACTGCAGTCCCGCGATGTATTGGGACCGCAGTATATGAAATGTGAAATGGTGGGGGAGGACTGTATAAGGCAGCTTCTTTCCCCCCTATAATTATGTTATAAAATCAAGTCCTACCACATAATGTGATGGCCGCTACCAGAAGTTTCTTTTTAAAGTAGACAACTTCGTGAGGGTAAAAGATGAGGCCTGTCTCCTGGTTGTGAGCTGAGCTGAGCTCAGAATGGAATCTCAGCACTCAGGAACAACACACAACACATGTCAGATGGGGAAGAGATGTGAGGCATCATATACTCAACATCTGGTTACATTGAAAAGAACGATCCTTTTGGACTTCCTTTTTACTTTGCTTTTGTACTGCATTAGAATCTTCCTCTCGTTGACTTTTATTTTACAACTCTTTTGTTCCTGTTGGCACGCTCTGACTGTGCTGAGATTCATGCCATGTCACCTTTCAAAGACTGTAGTTCTCCAGAGCTGGGAGCAAGGCAGCTTCTTTTGCTGCCACACTGGGTTTCCCCCCACTCATTTGTTGCTGTAGCCAAAAGTCTTCTACCACTGATTGGAAGGCAACATCAGAGGAAGGGAGCTTGCTTATAACATTTTCCTCTGACTAGATTGTTCTGGCTCAGCAGTAGTAGGAAGGGGAGAGAAGAAGCAGCTAGTATTGTTGCTGTGATGAGACACGGATCATACACACATAGTGGGAAGGAAAATATAACTTCACTGGATCTGAAAAAATGAACAAACATTTGATCTGTATTTTTCAGCCATGAAACATTCTACAAGTCTATAGCCTCTGGCCCCATTCTGGCAGCTTTTTACAAGCCTTGAGTGCAAAGGGAGCAATGTTTCTTGTGCCAATGAAATATTTTTCTTGGTTTGTCACTTTATGGTTCCAGTGTCATTTCTATTGATCACATTTTTTAGAAAAACAATAGTCTTTTTAACATAGCCCGTGGTCCTACCAGCGTTTTCTGCATAGTTTCCCGTTGGTGAACTGCACCGAAAAAGATTGCTTGCTAACTGCAAAGAGAAGTAAATTCCGTTCCTGGCCGACCACGCCCCTGGAACAGCAGTTTTGGTGAAGTTTCCTAAACCACTGCTAGGGGCTGGGTTTAGAAACTTTGTCCAAAAATGCTTACTTATTTGCTTCTGTAACGACGACAGGACCCCGAAAATATGCAGTAAAATCTGTTGTTCCCCTTTCTCGGCAGCTTCCCGAGGTTAAACACCACAGAGGCTTTGAAAGTAGAGCCGAAAAGAAGGGGAAAATGTGAAGTAGGCAGGTAGAGACAGAACCAGAATAGGAAAATACGACACAGAAGAGAGGACACTAATTGCGCATTAAAAACCACGTGACTACACAAAAAAAATACGCATGAAATTTATATACGCAGGAAACTATGGTAAGACCGCGTCCACAGAATTTTAAAAACAATTGGTAGTTGGTGGGAATTCTAGTTATTAAAAAGGGAACATGTAAGTGAACCATCTTTGATTTAATAAAATAATGAACAAACTGCATGTACCAGACTATGTTCAAAAATCCCCAGCGAACACAAACTAATACAGAGGTGGGTTTTTTGGGGTGTGTGTGTGTTTATTTGATCTTGTAATGATTGAGTAACTTTTAATATAATTCAAGGCACTCTCTTTAATGGAGTTATAATATGATGAAGGGTGAAAGGTTTACATAGTTTACATTACTCAAGATACGCGTCTTCCTTTTCAATAAAATGTCTGTAGAAATTTGTTTGTGTACAGTCGGGTGGCCAAGTCTAGGGAATGGGATGCCTGCTAAAGTCTCATGGTATTTCTTGGCTTGTCCATGTTTCTAGGCATCAAGAGAAATCTCAGGATAAGAGCTATGTTTGGGGAGGGAGGTGGACCTGGAAGTTTGAGTTTCCAAGGGGGATGCTGTGCTATGGTAATTTGTTGAAGCAGAAATAGCAAAGAGTCTTGTGGCACCTCCAAGACTAAGACATTTAAAGTCTTTGGCATAAGCTTTAATGGACTATAGCCTACTTCATCAAATATAAACTGGCTTATCATGGTATCAAAAAGCAACCTTAGGAGCCACTTCTTTTAAGAAGTTCCTGCTGCTGACTTTTATTTGAAAACAGCTCCTCCGCCATCTGTGGTTAACATCTCAAAAGGGAAATGTGGAAATCTCTGAAGATATCCATCTTCTGCATGCTTGAACCCCCTAAGAACACAGACAGAGCTTTAAAAATCACTTTTGAAAAGGATGAATGTCGTACTTCATTGTCAACTGCCATCCTTTCAATGTGTGAATCCTGCTAATAGGGTCTCATTAAAGCTGCTAAAGATGTCAGCATGCAAGTCCAAAAAAGAGTTAAGCTTGGAAATATGAGAGGGGAGACTCTCCTAGAAGTTCCCCTTCCTCTTATTGTCTCCATATAAATGAGAAAGTTCTAAAAAAGGAGGAGGTCTGCTTCATATGGAGCCTCTCCAAATATTTGGTAAACCCAAAAGCATATGGAAGGACCCCCACACAGAGCAGGTGTTTTTCCTCTTTAGACAATCCTTTTCCTCATGGAAACTGTGATAGGTAGGGTATGGGGCTAGGCCCTATTACAATGCTCATAACTTCAAATCAATTCCCCCCCACACCGAACACCTGAATGTTCTTTTGTGTTTCTGTATATCCTGAAAGAAACAGAAGAAGACTGAGTATGCAAAAGGAAGGCCCATGTAGCGCGGAATGAGATGAAGCCTCATCTTTCTACAATATGTTATAACACTGCTTGTGGAGGTCAAACATCGCCATGTTATTTGATCTCTCCATATGGCTAAATTCATGGAGGGGCCCGCTTAGTAAAGTTGTTTGTCCCGTGAGGTCCCTGTCATCAGATCTGAGAGATATTTGTGGAAGGCCAAGGGACATGCTATGAAAAACACATTTCTAGTCATTCTGGTCATGTTATATGTTGGAGGAAAGGCAGCTAGCTGTGAGACCCTGGTTTGAAAGTCTCTTACTAACTCCAACCCTGTCTCCCAGAGTGGGTGCTTACTTTGGGGAGTAAACAGCAGGTCAGGTGTGGATTTTCTGGGGTGCAGGAGGCCTTGACAGCTAGGTGCGCCTGCTGTATTCTGAATCACAGCCAGTGGAGGCTTTCTCTTCAAAAGAAAGGTGGCCAGTTTAAGAAGACTTTTCAAAGAGTTTCTCAAGGAGGGAGCCTTGTTAGAGCATAGTTACATGGGATAGATGCGGTTTTAATTCAGGTACAAGTCAAATAGGTGTTGCATGATCTTTGGGTTGGTATGTCTGTGTCCTCCTGGGAAAATGTTTAATCCATTTTTAAGCTGTGTCATTGGTTGATGGGCTATATGAGCTGTTAAAAATCATTGTAACCAAGGCTTTATTTTTTACCCATCCATCTGTCCTCGTGCTGGCCACTCACCTTCGTTTACATTATGTACTTCAAATTGGCATATCACTATTGCTCCTTGTAGGATTGACGCACAGATCAGACGGCAAATTATTCGTGCATCCCCAAACCAGTGATCTTGGAATCCATTGCTTGACAAATCCCATAGGCACCATTTACATCGACAGAGGCATTCACACATGCCAAAACGATTCACACAAAAAATAGATCTCATGAGTGAGGTAAAATAAGTGACCCTGTGGCCACCTGGTAAAATACTGTGCTTTCTGACCAAAAAAAAAAAAAAAAAACACAACACAACCCACCCTCCCGGGGGGGGGGGAACCTGCACTTTTATTTATGTTGTGTAGTCACCTTTTGCTAAATCCATTTAAAATGTGTTAATTCCAATTCAATTATGGGACTCCCCCCCCCCCACCTAATTACTATGCTCTCTTGTATCAGTCTGTTACAGAAAAACCAACAAGAGTGTTTTGTGGAACATTTGAGGCTATCAAATTTTCTTTGCCATAAGCTTTTGTGGATTGCAGCCCAGTTCTTCAGAGATATACAACATGAAAATAACCAAAATAAAAATAAAACCACAGTATAGCTTGGCATTTCCATTACCCATGCCACTGCTTTTGAAGCTGTCTCACAAAAGTTGTCAAACTTGAGCTTCATGAATTTACATCCAGGTGAGGGGATTTGATTTCTTACATTTGAAAGATAGAAAACAACCTTGAAAAACAATAACATTGGGGGAATATAATCAAGGTTTGTCTTGTTCTCCACCTCATCTGATTTCGTTCTCCTACTTCTTTTGTGTCAAGAAACCACAAATTAGTGCATTTTCAATGTTGCAAATTTCCACAAAACTGCAGGATGGGGACAAAATTCTCGGTTCCACTTACTATGATTTCCCCCTCCCATCAACCTGGGAAAAATGTTTGCTGCTTTTGTAACCCAACCCATAAAACAACCCCAAATGAGCCCTAAGGATTAAAAAAATAACCCACAAGATTTATTGAAAAAATGTGGCATGAATTTGCACATGGTTTCAATTTCCTGAGGTATGTTGATGTTTTCAGTCTTGTAGATCCTCGTAAGCTGTCCGTTGCTCAACACCCGCTCCACTACTGGGAGTCTTTATCCATCGAAAACAGGCTGGGGTGATGTGGGGGAGGTGTTAAAATAATACTGCAGTGGAACACAGCTGGATTGACTTTCTCTGTGTAATAAAATCTATTCCGCTGTGCTCCTAATTTCATCAACTTATACAAGTCAACACCAGACGTTAATGAGGAAAGGTTTCCAATTAAACACAGTCTGAGACTGACCTGGCTTCTCGACAACCTTCAACTGTCAGCAATAAAAAGGACAGTTCAATATGATATGGATCATTCATTCCAAATCTCCACAAGTCATTTATGACAAACACAACTAGCAGACCATACGGAACTGCTGAATTGTTTTTCATTACACTGGCACATCGGCCACATACTTCTCTGTTAATGATCTTCAGTGCCTTGTTCGGACGGAGAATGGTTTAATGAGGAAGCGGGGAGGGGGGACCGGGGAGGGGGGGAGGCGATCCAGATTTTCAAGTGATGGCCCAGGACACTTGAGGAGATACACAATCTCCTGTTATTTCTAGCAAAGGGTTTATATGAGATCTGGGGTGGTGGTGGTGGGGTGGAGAGATATTAAGAGTTTCTACTGTTATGCTGCAACCAAAGCTTGTTGTGCTGAGTGTTTCTGTGCTGTGTTTTACCTAGCCATGCCCTTTCCTTGGAAACTCCATTCCATTCACCCAGTCCCACTTGACTGTCCTTGTGCCGAGATCTCAACACATGCTTGTTATTTACTCCATATCCCTGAAGGAGTGGACTTGGCCATGAAAGTTCACATTCAAATATAACAGTCTTTAAGCTACCACTGGGTTTTTTTTTTTGGTCTCTTTGTCTTTTTTATTTTTATTTTATTTTTATTTTACCATGGGTATTGCATTACATGCTTTTGCTTGTTATGGCTAACATGGCTAACTCTTCTAAAACTGTCATATTATGGGGTGTTTTAGTCCTAATATGTTTTCTCCAAATGCCAATCTTGGGGAGCCTCTCAACATCCCAATACCTCTCTTTTATTTCTCACAGGACATCTGAGTTCATTATAATTATTTTAGATAAATGTTCTGTAGGGGGGAAAAGTATTGTGCTGCTATGTATATGCCTATTTTGACAGCTCTGTCCCTCCCCTGGACATTTAATTTGATGATGTGGTTGGCTACAGCTATTGTTCAGCATTGCTGTTGCAGACTGAAGGATCAATCCCCCCAAATGAGGGCTTAAAAATTAGTGGTTAAGGTGACATATTTGAGAAAACACTATTTTGAATGTAAGGAAGCTACTGTCAATTTTGTAGGGGTGTGGTGGCTCAGCGGGCTAGAGGGCTGAAACTGTCGGCTGCAAAGTCGGCAGCTCGGCGGTTCGAATCCCGGGTGCCACGCAGCAGAGTGAGCTCCTGCTGTGAACCCCAGCAACCTAGTAGTTCAAAAGCATGTAAATGCAAGTAGAAGTAGGTACCACCATAAAAAGTGGGAAAGTAAAAAGTGTTCTGTGTACAGAAATGCATTTAGCCATGCCGGCCACATGGCCACGGACTTGCACAACACTGGCTCTTTGGCTTAAAAATGGAGAGCACCTAGAGTTGGGCATGACTAGCATGCAAGTGTGGGGGGAACATTTACCTTCATCTTTTTACTGTCAGTCTTAATTTTGTAACCGGTGAGTTTGGAATGATTTCAGCTACTGAAATTAGCATGGGGAGCGGATAATCTGGTCTTGCTTCCCTATTCTTTTCATGCCTTGCCTTCATGGCCATCACTTTGCCGTTTTTGTATGTTCTCTACTTGAGAGCTTGGATGAAACTCCAGCTTCTACTGGTGTTGCTGCTCCTACTCCTGTCAGCCTTGATCCACAGATGTCATGTTAAAAAAAATTCCCTGACCACTGAGTTCAATGCTGGGGAGCGGGGAGGCAAATTTTATATACCTACCCATGCAATGACCCACCCCATGAGGTCTGAATCGAGCACAGGTGCACTTGGGCACAAACCAGAGCATAGCAAAGCTACTACATAACTTCATGGGGAGATATGATTTCTCAGTGCACAGCTTAGATTTCTATGTTTTAATGCACTCTTTGGTCAAAGGGGAGGGAGATGGCATTGAAGGGGAGAAAAGGAAAAGGTGTGTTGTCAGAGGGCATGGCAAACAAGGAGGGCTTCCCTTCTCTCTTAACATTTCCCATAGCCTCCTTTCCCCAATCCCAGCACCTGGATAATAGGAAGTACATACATACATCAGATGTATATTGAACACACATCCAAATATGGATGCTGTCTACCAGTATGGTGTGGGTTTTTGGTTTTTGTTTATTTGTTTGTTTATAGAGATGTCCCATTGGGGCAGAGGACAGTACCCCAGCTTCCTGCATGAGTTGAGGCCTTTGGGAATCATTAAACCTCTCCATCTGAGCTGGGAGGCCCCGGATGGAAGGAAATGAATTTCATAAGCCCAAATGCTCAGGAAGTCAGTTTGGTCTGTTCTCTCTCCCCCCAGATCAGCCAGGAAACCTTTGAGAGATGGTTTTGTAGGAAAAAAACAAGCTGGCCTGTGATCATTCAGATAAGGTTGCACATCTCAGCTACGTGACCAGCCCAAGACCCTGATACTATAGATAAGGCTTCCCAGGAATTCACCAGCCTACATGACTCCTGGCACGCAGGCCCTGTCTCCACCCCTCGTGATGCTCAGCCATTGTAACCAATAAAGCCTTGTGCTCTCAGACTAGCAGAGGAGAAGCTGCTGCACGGGGCTGCCTGCTTGAACCCAACAATGTGTCTATGTGTGTGATCATTCCTACAGTTTCTCTCTCTCTCTACCCCATGTGTCTCCGTCCCCTTTAACTTTTCCTGTCAAGAAACCATCCATTGGTAAAATTGGGCACATCCAATTTCACACCGCCAGTGCCAGCACTTCTCTGGTGTAGGGAACATATGTTTTTGTGTATACTGAAATAGGGACAGTGTGCCTGGGTCTGGCATGCTAATGTGGTGAGTGCTCCTTATGCGCTCAGGAGGCTTGGCACAGGAGGTGGCAATGGCAGAAAAGACGGCCCTGCTGGCAAGCTACCCATGGAATGGGAAATTAGAGCACTGAGAGAAACCCGTCCATTCTTTAACCCATATTTGTGAGGCATCGTTACATTCTGAATTATTCCAGCATCAAGTAAATCCTCCTAACAGACAAGCTGATGCCACGGAGGAATTGAGATCTTGATTTTGCTTCTGCTCACATAAAATGCCTAGTGTAAAATAAATATCAGGGATGAGAGTGCTTAGAGAAGAGAGATATCCAAAGAAAACTCTATTGGACTTACACAAATTGCAACTTAAACACATCCAATTACAGAGATCCCAAATGCCTTTAATAAGAAAAAAGACAGAAGTATGAAAATGGACTCTTTTTTCCTCTTCTAAATGAGCTGAATGTGAATGAGAAAGTGAGGACTACAGTATTTCCATCTAACACTCATGCAGGTTGCTGAGCCGTCACCTCCACGAGTACCTGCAAAATGTATACTGGCTTCCAGTATTTCTGTAATGAGAGCACAAATACCCTCTCTGAGCCTGAAATCTTCCCAATGTATCAGACTACAAACATCCTTGTCCCTTGTCTGAATGACCAAATGGGAATGATGAGAGCTGTAGTACAGTATTTGAGAGAGGGAGCAAAGTGTGTATCGCTAAATGCCATATGAGATTGCAGCTCCCCTCAACTCTAGGTGTGAGGGATGATATAGGTTTGTCTTTACTCCTGGCTTCAAGCACTAGTCCTGCTGGCTGGGGGATGCTGGGGATTGTGTTTAATAATAATAATAATAATAATAATAATAATAATAATAATAATAATAATAATAATAATAATAATAATAATAATAATAATAATAACCTTGCCAGTCTCTGATGTAAAGGATCCTAATTACTGATGAACCATTGTCTTAGAGACCACGTTTATGTTAAATGGCAAGCAAGAGCCAAGCGATAGTAGCCTAGTGGAAGGCATTCTGAAGCACTTCCAGGTGTTGCTTGCAGAAGGCTTCTCCAGGTACGCTGGGGAGATATTCCTCCTGTCACAGATGTTGGAGACCTGTTGGCAGTCCACCTGGACAACCTAGGTGAGGTAGATGGACCTTGATCTGACTCAGTGTAAGGTGCTCCCTATGTCTCTTCATTTCGGAGTGCAGATTGTTTATAAAATGCCACTGGAAGTACACCTATGGTCCCACTTTCCTTCCTCTGAGAAGTGCAGCTCCAACCTTAACGCTGTCCTTTCAAGTGAAGGAGTCTCCTTCTCCTTGGGGATGGGTGGGGTCAATCTCAAGGAGCCTGAACCCAGGACATTTAGAAAGCTGCTGATTTATGAGCTTCTCCACTCATAGAGAACCATGGTGGTGGGCTTCCTTCAATTGGCATTCTACAAGTTCCAAAGAAAAGACTTCTTTGTAAGTTAGGCATTCTTGCCTCTGAAACAGCATTTTTTCCCAGAAGCTACTATCTTTTTTGGTGTCTGATGGCCAAATAAAGATGTGCCTATTTCTGCTGGTTTTCATTATTTTTAGTTGCTTTGGTTTCAGCTGTGTTCTATTTTTTCCCAAATATTCTTCCCCCCCCTTTCAATATATTGCCTGGTACTGTTAATCCTTTTGCAATGTGCATGTATATATATAAATAAGTCAGATGCTTTGGGTACATCTGTCAAAAAAGGGGGGCATAAATACTGAAAGAGAAAAGAGGTGGGGGAGGGATCCATCATTCACCACAAGAACTGAGTCCATGTCTTAAATTACACCAGCCATTTTCCCTTTTCATCTTTGTTTTTGCTTTGTTTCCACATAAAGCTTGATGAAATGTATTTGCACAATTTTCTGTGACCTTTCCGTTGACCCAATGCAAGTTGTCCACCTAAACGTGGATTTTGGCTTTGCTTCCCCCTTTTGGCCAACAAGTTTACCTTTGCTTTTTCTTGTGGTGGTGTGGTTGGTTCGATTGACACTTTTCAGGACCGATTTAAATACAGCTTCAAAAATGCTTTGCCTTGAGCATGGAGGAACTGCACTGTGATTCAATGTTTTTTTAAATCTCTGAGCTAATTGCCTGTCTGCTCCCATACTCAAATTACCGAGGCTCTGATAAAGTGATAAAAATACGACTTTGACCTTTTCAGTGCTAGTTTCAGCGAAGTAAACAACATCCTGGGCTCGATCCACTTCTGAGAATGAGAGAAACCTCTCCAAACCTCGTTGGTCTGGATTGCAAAGTGGAAATTCTGATGGCGGAACATAAGACTGCCTGTGATGTGATATGTAAAACGTAAATGGTTTTCAGAGGGGTAGACAGTGGCGGAAGGTTTCTGCAACCACAGAGATGGTGTTTCTTGGAACAGCATGGCATGTTCTTAGTATGGTTAGTTGAAAGATCGTGCAAAACACTCTAATGCCTTTGCCCTAGTGGAAGACTCTGCTGTATCACCATTACCTAGGAGTGTATCTGTGTGGAGAATTACAGCCATCAGCCACCACCATGCTTTTATACTGGCCACCCAACAAATATAAAGGACAGGGTGCCTGCATTTTTTGGGGGGGGGGTCTGGAGGAATTTAGGTATCCAAAAGGATGGACAGTAAGTAGTACAGGAAAATACAGTTTCATGTGGATCAGAGATATATGAAGCCATGCAGTATGATTCACCACTGGCCTTTGAAGTCAATTAAACTATCACTGATGCTCAAAATGTTGTGTTTACTCAGACACATGTTGGAGCTGAAGGTATCCTTAAATGATTTTTCACGCCAAACTGCTTTGCCTCAGTCAACAGATTCCATCTCAAAGCTCCCTTCTGAGATGACTGGCAGCAATCCTTTCTTGTCTCTGCTTCCAAAGGGTGATGCAGAGAATGTGTGTCTGATAAATCACAAGCACCCAGATGAATGGGGCTGATTCAGACAGACTTCAGCGGCATCCAAACTGAGCAGAACTTTGGAGTGAGGTGGGAGAGAAACCGAAAAGTGCCCAAATTATCACTGTTAGTTTGAAGAGGGAGACTACAGACTTGACGAATCAACTTAAAAGTGTTGTGTTTTCAGAATTCACCTCGGAGCATACAGAATCAATTCTCTCTCTCTCTCCACCAAAAGAGACAAAGGGCTGTTGCTCATTCAGCGAGCTGTCCGTTGCCTGTACAATCAAACAGAGGCAAAAGCTGACCGACAGGGATCCTACCATTGCTCAGTTATAGAGCTGATCAGCTTTTGGAAAGTAACTTTTCCACTTCTGCTGGCTGTAAGTGCTAGTGGGGATTGTAGCCCAGCAACAGCTGGAGAGCTGCCCCTGCATTGGTTAGCCCTGTATCAGGAGAAACCGAAGCCTCTCTGATCCGGCAGAAAAGCAAAGTTGCAAAAAGCTGGCTGCTAGGATTGGCGTTTTTGATTGAGTGGATTGAGATGCCCCCTTATTTCTCTTAGCAACCGCTGCTTTTCAAGCGGAGAATGACAAGGAGCAGATGAGGCCAGAGAAAAGGTGGCGCGACCTTTGCTTTGCTATCTCGAGCTAGGCGAAAGCAGTTGAGAAAGAGCGGCTGAGATGTTTTCTTTGTGTCTTTCCTACAATTTGATTAGATAATGAGGCATCTAGTAGACAACATTCAAATGCAAATGTAAAAATTGGTACACTGTACAAATTTTATGATGTCAGTTTAAGAGATGATCACTTGCCTGATTATTGTTTCAGAGAACAAATCTGTATTGTATGGAAAATAGAGGAAAAATGATAGTCTCTTGTGAAATCTGAGGTACAAATATAGCTCTGACTATATGTGAGGCAATTGTACATTGCCTTTTAAAAAACGGAGCATAATCATCAAAATGTTTAATTTTTCTGTGAATATTTTGAAAGAACTAAATAAGGTGAAAAATAATGCAACCACCTAAAGTGTTACAATTCTGGCTGAATCTCTTCCAAAAACACAAGATGAGCAACTCTGCGTTTAAAAGGAATCAGGAGATGTAAAAAGTTTTATCACTGAAGAAGAGAAGCGTTTTTTGCAGCTGTTGAATTTGTACAATCCACATGCCAATGCCATTTCCTTGCAAAGCCCAGTCACCAAATAAAATCAATTAGTGTGTAACCCCTGAACCTGTGAAAGGTGTTAAAGGATAACCATGCTTCTTTTATTACAGTCAGGCTTGCTTCTAACTGTGAAGCTCCTCTGCTTCCTCTCACCTTGTGGGAAGTGCGCTTCCCACAAGTAACCATTGTATATTTTCCACATTTTGTTGGTATTTCCTATTGGTATTTCTCCGAACACCCCCACCAATATCTTGAAAAATGCTGTATGCAAACAACCCAAATGTTCAAAGGAAAATGAAAAACACAACGAAGGGCATGGATATTAAGTTCTATAAGGAAAAAAGTATATTTAGCCTGGAGAAAAAAGAAGAGACAAGATGATTACTATGGGATAATTATCCACAGATTCACTTATCCACAGCTTAAAATATTAAATAACGCCCCCTCCCCAAAATACATGTATCAGACCTGGCCACTAGAGACCATGCTATGCATAGCAATTGCTAGTTTGGAAATTTGCAGCATCCATGGGCTGTGTGTGTGTGTGTGTGTGTGTGTGTGTGTGTGTGCATTCATGGGCTGTGTGTGTGTGTGTATGTGTGTGTGTTTTGAAACCAATCCCCCACAGATATCTTGATCTACTGTATCCAACTATTTTATGGTTTCGCACACAAAGGATAAGGCCAATTTTTCTTCTGTTCCAAGACAGAGTAACGTTAACCAATGTATTCAAAATGTAAGCAAATATATTTGAGCTAAACAGAAGGGGAAACTTCTCTCAACAGTGTGGGATTGTGAGCTAGCTCAGAACAGACTGTCTCAAAACGTGGTCCTGTCTGTCTGTCTTGGCGAGGTTGTAGATCGGTTCTTTGGTTCAGAGGCAACGAAAACACTACTGAAAGGAAGGCAAAATCTTAAGAGACCACAGAATTGAAAACACAAACACTAAAACAGTCAAGGAGCAACCTTATGCCCTTCTGCTTGATGTAAACCATTGAAGAGGAGATAGGAGGCTGCCTCGGAAAGTCTTGTGTGTGTGTGTGTGTGTGTGTGTGTGTGTGTGTGTGTGTGTTGTGTCGTTACAGTCGTGACCAACTCTTCGTGACTCCATGTCCATGGAGTTTTCTTGGCAGGAGTACTGGAGTGGCTTGCCAGTTCCTACTCCAGTCGCCTACAGCACCTGGTATTCCCTGGTGGTCCTCCATCCAAGTACTAACCAGGCCCGACCCTGCTTAGCTTCCAAAATCAAGCGAGATTGGATGTGCTTAGGGCATCTAGGCAGCTATAGCACTTTCCTAATCTGTTTTATACTGAGGCTCTCCAAAACAGTGGTATCTGGTGTTTACATAGAGCAATTGATTGCACCTGCTTCATAAACAAATCTACGTTCAGCCAACTCTCCTTGCATTTACATCCAGCTAATTGATTTGGCACAAAATCACACAGGGCAGCTTTACAGAATAATCAAAAGTCTGCTACATGCTGACCCACAGGCAGATAACACTGACCACTCTTTGTATCTAGCTATGAATAATTTGCACAACACTTTGCAAGCAAAATTGAAAAGGTCAGGGCTACATTGGATGCTGCTATTGATGCAGAGCCTGTAAATAAAACACTCCACACTCCTTGTCCTGTATTAATGGACGTCTTTCAACTCCTGCAGCTGGATAATGTGGTCAGGACCTTGGGGAGATGAGGGCCACCACATGTCTGCTGGAGCCTTGCCCCGCATGGATCATGAAAGCTGCCAGAGAAGGCAGGGCAGACTGGTTAGGAAGAGTAGTGAATGCCTCCTTACAACAGGGCAGGATTCCAGAAGCTGGTTTCTACAGAGTCCTAGGCACAGGCAGAAACCTGTGCATAGTGGGAACACTGATCTCTCTACCTGCGCTCCGATGATACCTATAATTGAACCACCATGATGAAGGTCTTCTTCATTGACACTACATTATCTGAAGGACTTTTTTCCCCATATAAGGCTACCTGGACTTTTGATCCTAGTGGGGTTGGGGAACTGATGCCAGTTCCCAGTTCTTGGGTTGCCAGTTCCAGGGAAGGAAGGAAAGTGTTTGTATCTGTGTGTGTGTGTGGGGGGGAACTGATGGGGCTCCTTGGTTGCCAGTTCCAGGGAAGGAAGGAAAGTGTGTGTGTGTGTGTGTGTGTGTGTGTGTGTGTGTTTCCCTATTTCAATGGTTCTTTTTTGTGAGGGCAAAGCCCGCCATTGCCCATAGTGCCTTGGGGGGTGAGCACGATGGGCCCTCCCCAGCCCCCTTGGAGTTGTGGGAGAAATGGGGTTGCCCAGCAGGCCAGCAGGTGAGGAGAGTGACATTGGGCTGGGGGGGGGGAAGCAAAGCAGGTCAGGCCTCCCCCCCCCCCGGAGCCACACCTGGGAGCTACAGGGCACTGGCCACTGGAGCCGCCACGTGGGACCATTGGGATGGGCAAGCTGCACTTGACATGGTGTGGAGGGTATCCAGTAGGCCCTCCCTTTTCCCCAACAGGCAGGCAGGACCGGATAAAGGGAAGCGGTGGGATGGGCACGGGCCACCAGGTGAGTGGCACAGTCCAAGCTGGGCCTCCGGCTAGGCCGCTTGGACCTGGTTAGGCCTGCTAGGCCTTGGGGCCAAGTGTTTTGGGGGAATACCTCCCCACGGGCAGCCGGTAGAGCACTGTGCCAGTGGTGATTGGGTGCCCCCTCCATGAGCAACGACCACCCTACCTGACCTGGCACAGGTAAAAAAATGTGAGGGGCGGGCGTGGGGTGGGGATCCTCAAAAAGCAGCAGCAGGTACCTGCTGGGGTTTTTGGAATGGTCCAGCCCCCAACAGTGACTGAGGGACAGTGAACCAGCCCCCTGTTTAAAAAGTTTGAGGATCCCTGTCCTAATCCATCACTCTGTCCACTACACCACATTGGCTGTCAGCCAAAATGTTATGACATTAGGGCAGCAAATGATTAACTAATTAGTTGATTGCAATTTCCTTTTTACTGTTGATGGGGGATAATGTGATTCTGGTGATTTCTGCTTCATATATGGTGGAAAGAAAATCGCCCAGCTGGCGTTCAGAAGCATGGGTATCAAGGTGGGAGTTTATGGCACCATTTGCTGGCCTGCTTCAGAGAGCAGGTTTAATGTGTTATAGAGAATACCAGAGCATAAAAAATTCTCCAAGCCCCAAGGTGTACTTCATGAATGAGAACCATTATAGAAAAATTAGAATAATTTGTCTAAATTGGCAAGTGCTGCCAAATGGGAAATGTATATTTTTTTATCAGATCAGATCCATCTATTCTGGTGAAAGAGTATAACATTTGAAATATCATAGGCAGAATCAAAAGGCTAGAATGATAGTGGGAATTGAGAGGAAAGAGTGGTTATGTTGTATACTAGTATTGAACATGAATG
The DNA here is from genome assembly GCA_023846285.1 of Phrynocephalus versicolor. Lineage (NCBI taxonomy): Eukaryota > Metazoa > Chordata > Lepidosauria > Squamata > Agamidae > Phrynocephalus > Phrynocephalus versicolor. The sequence goes on along the minus strand of JAHTLZ010000237.1, from coordinate 29,541,473 downwards.
ATCAAGCAGAAGCCGGGCTTTATTCATCTTCATTGATCTTAGTAAAAGTGAAGTTAATCCACTGGGCAAGTAAATGCCTCAGTGAAATCATGAATCATTTAAGGTACATCTTTGTTTCTTCTTCAGATGGACAGTAGGTCTTCCACAGAATCCTCTGTTATGACAAAGACCAAGGTCTTATTTTTGCCAGTTGAAAGAAAGCAATCTCCCATGGGCTGTTACTGTGGTTGATCATAGCCAGGACGTAAAAGTAGGCACAGCATTTTTGTAAGCATTTATTCTTGATTTGTCACCGAATCCTTTTCCCGTTCAGTGGTACCCAACCTCAAGTATCGAAATGTTCTTGGACTACAACTCCCATAAATCCTGGTAAGCACAGCCAGTGATGAAGGCTTCTGGAAGTTTTAGTTCAAGAACACCCGGGGATCCAAGTTTGGGAACCACTGCTGCACTTGATAAACAAATCTAGATTGGCTTTATGACATAAGAGCAGAATTGCAAAGACAGGACAGCTGGATGGTTATTTCAGTGGTTTAGCCATCTCTCTGTGGAGTCAGAGGTTGACAGAATGATTATCCATTGTGCTTCCCTGACAGGAGCTGGACATCATGATCCATAGAGTTCCCCCCCAAGATATATTTTTTAAAATTGTTCTGTGTAATTCTAGTAAGATGATGTCCCCAGTATAAATATAGATTCTGAAGTTACTACCACATTCTTGTGTAGTGTTAGGTGTCTGTTGCCTGCAGTCCTGTTCATATAAGCCACATGGTGTAAAGCTGATGACATCATCATATGGGACATTTTGGGGGGGGGGATTAAACATTTCATTTTTCCTCCTCCCCTCTCAGAGGACGGAAAGAGGAAATGTGTCATTTCCAAATAAATGCCCTGGCAGATGATGTTATTATCAGACTTACACTGCAGAACATACATGGCCAGACTCACACCCATTGGTTTATTGATGTGAAAGGAAGTCCTCATGAACTTCAGTCACATATAACAATGAATAGTGCCCTCTGCTGCCTTTGACCTGGAGGGAGAAGACTTTATATCCCAATAACAATTCTTATTAGCCTGACAGTTCCTGTTTTTATACTTTGCTCCCTGCCAGTAATGAGCCTTTTCACACAACTCCTAAGATCCGCTGGCCACTTAAATTCGGACCAGAGATCTTAGGGGCTTGTCACTCTTCCTGTGTCCCCACCCCTCCGCACTTCCTTGCTCCTGTCTGCGTGAGGGGAGGGAGGGAAAAAAGGAAGAAAAGAATGTGGCTCACCGCCGTTCTGCCTCTCGCTCTTGCCGCGGCAACATTCCAGTCTCTTAAGTAGCTCTTAAAGGGGCAGGAGCCAAAACAACAACAAACAGAAGCGAGGAGAGCCCCGCACTCACTATCATTACACCGCATCAAGGAATTTTCACCTCCAGAGAGCAGGTACTTGAAAGGTGCGCTGGGACACGCTAAAGTGGGCGTGGTCGCACTTAATTTCCTATAAACTCCAGAGCTGGTGGGGAAACATTTTTAAGCTCCAGAGCTGGGAGCCATTTGCCCCAGAGTTTAGGGGTCGTGTATAAACGCCCAATGTGATCTGAATTCTTGAATGTATATCCCAGTTGTTTTCCATAGACTGAGTAGGGGAACAAAGTGAGTCCTTGACTGACACACATATACACCGATATCATTCTTTGAGTGATGTAACACCCAAGCTAATGAAGTTATTGCCAGTTGGGCGAGTTTTAAACAGGGAGCTTGCTGAAACAAGTGAAGTATTTCTTCCTATTGTCTCCAGCATTACAGCTTCTGCTTGGTCTGACTTAGTTGTTTCCAGCAGCACAGCTGATGCACATCACAAGTGAAAGATATCTTTAGCTATCCTTGACTCACAGGAGTTGTAGTCCAAAGTTTTAAGAGACTCAGAGAATAACCTTTGCTGGCCCTCTCTGTTATCAGTGCACTTTAGTTGCTGTGTTATAGTTCTCTTGTCCAAGTTTTATTGTATAAAAGAATTGTGACCCAGTCTGCCTATACTACTAGTTTTTCCCCATGGGTCACAGTGGCACTAAGGCAGTAATTAGAATTATAGGTTATCGCTATAGCAAAGCTAGTAATTGGAGTTATCTAAAGCGACATAAAAATTTGTTCATCTTACTAGAAATGTGTACCACTGATTAGTAAGGGAAAGTAAATTATGCAAATTGACGGTGATTAAATAGCATTTTATCTCCTGTACAGCACATTTTATATATATACGAGCGTCATCTTTCACTTTAAATATTGCTACTTCGTTGACTTGGCTATAAAAATTACTGGAAATGCAGCAATTATTCAGTGAATCTTAAATAATTTTATAGTGCTGTAATCTTATGTTTTTTGCAGTTGGAGACTTTTATTTCATAATATTTTACTGAATCTAACTCATATTGCTATATACTATAAACCACCTTGATTTTTTATTTTTTATTTTTTTATTTTTTATTTTTTATTTTGCTCATAAGGTAAGCTACAAGAACTTTAAGCAAATAAAATAAACAGGCTCTTTTAAGTTTTGGAACTTTTCTCTCTACTGGTGAGTGATGTAATGGCTGAAATCCAGTAATGAGCAGCAACAGTATTATGTACACCACCCAGAGTTCCATATTGGAAATGGGGTGGTATAGAAATGAGACAAATAAATAATAATAAATAAATAAATAACTAGAATAAGCCCCCGTATTAGTGGGAGTTTCAGAGAGGGTAGCCATGTTAGTCTTTTCAAGAATTTCAGGCACAAATCAAAGAAAAAGCAAAACATAAGACAAATTATGTGGCACCTTAAAGACTAACTTTCGTGTTTTAATGTGGCACACACCCACTTCTTCAGACATATAGCAGCAGAATGAGTTGTGTAATGTAATATGTGATGGGATACACATTTCATACCAAATATTTATTGGCTGTAGTATTTGCATGTGAGCCCGGTTTGCAGGTTCTTACATAGACAGTTGGGTGAGGCTAGACAGGGTAGGGTGGGGGGTAGGGATGCTGGCCCAGTTGTAAACATGATGGGAAGGAGGCCAGGGTCTTCTGGTGTTTGCTGATGTTGCTTTATGGCTCTGTGGTGAATGCCTTGAGGAAAACCAGACAAGATCAGAGCAGGGTGGTGGGGGGTGGAAGATAAAAGGGAGAAAGGGTGGGAAAGTTTTTTTTTAACCTTATGAGTCCTAGTGGGAGATAACTTTTATGAAAAAGGTGGTAGTATGGTATATTACATTTGATAATGACTTAAGAAACCCTGACTTATGTTTAGCCCATTCTTGTGTGTGTCCATCATGCATATGAATCTTACCTCAGCTGTTTCCCTTTGTATTCTGGATCTGTAATGATTCTGTTCCAAAACGGTGACCTTCAAGTCCTTCAAGGAGTGTCCAGGTAAACTGAAATGTTTTGAGACAGGTTTTTGTGTTTTGTGGTTTCTTATGTCAAACTTGTGTCCATCTATGCATTTTCTTAGCGATTATCCTGTTTGTCCAATGTAGAGTGCGGATGGGCATTGTTGCCAAAGATGGCATAGATCACATTGGTTGAGGAGCAGGTGAATTTGCCCTTGATACTATATGTGACATTGTTGGGTCCTGTGATTGTGTTGCCAGAGTAGATGTGTGGGCAGAGTTGGCATTGGGGTTTGTAGCAAGGTTTAGTTCCATTGTCCAAGTCGCTGTTTGTAATCTTGTGTGTATTAGTATTTGTTTGAGTTTGGGAGGTTGTCTGTAAGCAAGTATGGGACTCTCACCAAGAGCTTTGGAGAGTGATGTGTTCTTGTCAAGGATGGGCTGGAGATCATTTAAGATGTGTGTGAGTGGTCTCACTTGTGGACGGTAAGTGACAACCAGTGGTGTTCTGTCATTTGGTCCTTTGGATCTGTCTTGTAGCAGGTTATTTCTGGGTACGCGTCTTGCTTTGTTGATTTGTTCCTTAATCATGCAAGGTGGGTACTGTAGTCTGAGGAAAGCCTTTTGTAGATCCGTGACTCTGAGTTTGAAGTCTGTGTCTTGTGGGTCAGAGCAGATGCGGTTGTATCTAAGAGTTTGGCTATATATGATGGATTTTGTATGTTCAGGATGGAAGCTTGAAGAATTCAGATAGGCATACTGGTTGGTTGGTTTTCGGTACAGTGTGGTACTAAGATGCCCATGTCGTAGTTTTACGGTGATGTCCAGAAAGTTCGCTTGTTGTGTGGATTGTTCAAGGGTGAGGTTGATGTTTGGGTGAAAACTATTGAAGTCCTGGTGGAATTTTGTTTAGGGATTCCGCTCCATGGGTCCAGATCAGAAAAATGTCATCGGTGTATCTCAAATAGAGAAGGGGTTTCTGGGTGCAGTGGTTAAGAAAGTATTGTTCCAGGTCAGCCATGAATGTGTTCGCGTATTGTGGGGCCATGCGAGTGCCCATTGCATTGATCTGGAGGTAGTTTTTATTGTCAAAAGAGAAATAGTTGTGTGTGAGCACAAAGTCACAGAGGGTGGTGATTATGTTGGATTCTTCCTTGTTTCGGATGGTGTTTGCAATACCTTGTAGTCCACCTTTGTGTGGTATGTTGGCATAAAGAGCCTCTACATCCATTGTAGCTAAGATGGTGTTATCGGGAAGGTTCTGAGTAGACTGAAGGTTCTTTAGGAAGTCCGTGGTGTCCCTTAAGTAACTGTTTCCATTTGTAGCATAGGGTTTGAGAATGTTGTCCAAGTATCCAGATTCTCCAACTGGGATGGTGTTGATGCTTGATACAATTGGTTGACCAGGGTTACCTTGTTTATGTATTTTTGGTAGGAAAATACATATTAGTACATATGTACTAAAATGATGCCCTAAGCACAACCAATCTCGCCTGATTTTGGAAACTAAGCAGGGTCGGCCCTGGTCAGTACTTGGAAGGGAGACCACCAGGGAATACCAGATGCTGTAGGCGCCTGGAGTAGGAACTGGCAAACCACTCCAGTATTCCTGCCAAGAAAACTCCACGGACATGGGGTCACGAAGGCTCGGTCACAACTATAATGACACAACACACACACACAACACACATATCAGTAGGAAAATATGTATTAGTGGGGATTCAGTGAGTACGTTCCATTGGTTCAATGGGTGTACTCTAATTGCAACTTATTACTGGATTTCAGGCATTGTGTATTTACAGATCCATTAGTTTTGTAAGGATTTGAAATTAGAAATAGGCTCTTTCTGACTTCAAGAAGCATTGGATGACGATGACAACAACAACAACAACAAGTTGAAGAACAACTAAAAATAAAAATGTTTCACACTTAAAAATGAGTAGTCTGAGTTCAGAAATGGTAATTAAGAAATCAATGGTAGTACATTGCCTTTGATACCAGCTAAGCAAATACAAACAAATATAACAAGCCTTGAGTTGTATAGGATATTCTAAAGCGGATGTAGGGAAAGTGCAAGTTGGCTTTTTTTTGCAGTTCTACTACAAAAATAAACCAATAAAATGATTTGTTTGTTTTTAAATGTCAAAAGAAGTCTGTTTCCAGCCCCAGAAACCTCTAGACTCATTAGTTGTCCAATAAAATTAGAGAAACTGAGTGTCCCTTTGTATTCCCAACTCCCAAAAGTTAAGCAGGAAGTGGTCCCCCAGCACCATTTGTTTCTGAGCTATAATAACTTTTTATGGTTCAGGCAGCTCCTGTTGCTTCCCAGGGACAGACTACTAGGGCTTCCGGGACAGAAGCTATTCATGGCTGTCTACTATTGTGTCCTCCATTAATAAACATCTGATAATCTCCCAAGGGTCTAACAGTGGGTGAGCTCTGCGGGTCCTGTGGTTCTCCACACATTTGTGCCTGCATGCTTGTGAGGGTGTTGTTTTCTTCCTCTGTATCGGAATACCCTGAATTCTTTCTTAGCAGTGGTGCTTGTCCAGATCATTAGCTCTGGAGAGGACATAGCAAATGGCCACAGACATTCCCATTTGAAATGTTCTCAGCAGTCGTCAAGGTCATCAGGAATTCATGGCACGCCACAAGGTCATTCTGCAGCCAGGACGTCCCACCTGCTCCTACAGTGTATAAAAAGCCAATACTCAGACTTTTTCCTTCTTGCCTAAAAAGTGTCCCTTGAGCATACCCACAGCATGGTTTGACCTTTGCCAAATTTTAAAGAGCTCTTTATTTCGGTACAGGAAGAGTACAGTTGCCAGCTCAGACAAGAAGAAAAAACAACAACCCAAATCTCAGGCTTAGAGATGGGCACGAATAAAAAAATAATGGCATTTTGCTTGTCGTTTGTCATTTGGAAGGTCCGTTTTGGTTCGTTTCCTTTTTTGCGAATTTTTGCAAAAAAAAATCATTTTCGTTTTCGTTCATTTCGTTACCATTTCGTTACCATTTATTTCAATTTTTTGTGATTTTTTTTTAGGATTGTAAGCAATTCACTCATATTGCAGTAACGGAAACGAAACGCACGACAAAATTTCCGGTGTTTCTGTTCATTTCATTTCATTTTAGAAACAAAATTCGTTTGTCGTTTCATTACGTAACGAAACGGAAAACGGAAACGGAAACGGAAAATTGTTCGTTTCGTGCCCATCTCTACTCAGGAGTATGAGTGAACCATTAGGTGAGTGTATATATTTCCACAGGTAACATGCTCAGCTCCTCTGATTTGGTTGTTTGCCAAAAAAATAGCAGAAGCAACATTCACGTGAGACACAGTGGCAGACATTAAACGCTACAGATCATGCCCCTTGCCTTCTTGTAACCTTTTGGGTCCTGTCTCTTCCATTTGCTTTGAAATTTTTACATTGAAATCCAAAGGCCATAGTTCAGGCATAGGGCACTGGTGTCTATTCACCTGTCAATGGCCTGCAACTCCTATTGTTGCTACCTATGCCAGCCAGAGCTGGTTGAGAGCAGCAAATCCATACTGTCTGGAGGGGGAACAAGTTGACCCACCCTGCCTCAGTTTGTTCAGACAGCAGCGGGAAGGCACAAGTTAAAGTTTTTAGCCTGTCTTCCTGCCAAGTGATTCCCTCTTTGGCTTAGGCCCAACCCAATCAGCATACAAATAACTTCTCCTCATTTGCTGCCAGCCCACTTTACTTAAAAATTGAAAGATCTTGTCTTTAAAGAGAGCAAATGAGAGACGGGGGGTGGGGTGGGGTGGGGAAGAATTTAATAAGGCAAAATGATTTCATTAGTCAAGCAATTCTTCAGTCTGAGGGAAGAAATTTGACTTGGGAGCGATTGCTGCCCCGCCGTTACAGTTTAAAGCCAGCCTCCCTAAAATCAAGTCATAATGCCAACTTATTGTTTGGAATTTTACTGACAAAGCTCGGAAGAATTGAAGAGGGGGACAAGAGCAGTTAGAGCAGCTGCTTCTGGCTTATGAGATGGATCTCGAGGGGCAGCCTGTGCGGTAGCAAATTGCACACTGGAACAGATGCCTACTGTAGCTGGGGCATTGCTAGTTATTATAATAGGGACGAGGTTTGAAATTTTGCTGGGGCTCAGTGTACTATATAACGATTGTTTCTTTGTCCCCAAAGCCCAAAGGAACTAAGAAGCTTCTAATCTAAGAGGGGATTAACACACTCACTTCATTAACTTTCTGCAAATGTTGCCTTTCCCCCCTCCTCTCTTTATTTGGTGATGATGTGCTTATTGTAAATATGTCAGAGAGCGGCAATTTCCTTCCTGGAATTCTGTCTGCTAACCATACACTGTGGCAAAAACACACAGAAGAGTGAATGGCTTTGTTTGGTTTTTCACCCCATGAAGCCTAAACAAATCTTAGAGATCACATTACACCCCTACTAAAGCAGCTCCACTGGCTACCAATCAGCTATTGGGCACAATTCAAGGTGCTGACCTTAACCTACAAAGCACAAAATGGCCTGAGTCCTAGCTATCTCAAAGATTGAATCTTGCAGTATGAACCGACTCAGGTGTTAAGGTCATCAGGAGAGGCCTTTCTCTCCATCCCACCACCTTCACAGGTGTGTTGCATAAGAACACATGAAAGGGCCTTCTCGGCTGCTGCTCCCAGACTCTGGAACTCCCTCCCGCTGGAGGCCACGACTGCCCTGTCACTGCTGTCTTTCTGGAAGCAAGCAAAGACCTTCCTCTTCAGGCAGGTTACATACTATCTGACTTTTATATGGATGACCATGCATGATTACATTGACTGATTTCATAAGAACACTAATGTTCTCCATGTTGCTTTTCACTCTTCATAATGGATTTTTCTTTTCTTCTTGCATGCTCTTTGTAACTCTAAAGTTACCTTTTTAATGTTCTTCTAAGATGCCTCTTCAAATTCCCTGTTCTTGACTTGAATTATATCTTATATGTTCTGGGCTGCATATTGTCCCTTTTCCAAGGAGAAAGGTGAGGGTAGAAATATTCTAAATAAATAAATAAATAAATAAATGAGATCTGCCTTTAGGATAAGCAGTGCCAGGAACAACTGTGGGATCAGTAGTAAAGTCAGGTAGCTATCCAACATTTGTGAGAATGAAGGAATTCAGCAAATAAGGAAGAAACCTGGAGTTGTTTTGCTTGCTCTGTGCTGAGAACAAGGGTTGACCTAGAGACCACATATTTGTCTCATCCCAAAAAGGCAAAAGGAAGCTGGGCATTTGGGACTAGGTGGCGAAACTTAGGCACCCAGATGTTTTGGCTCCCACAGTCCTTTGTCATTGGCAATTTAGGCTCAGAATTCTGGGAGTTGTGGTCCAAAACATCTGGAGTGCCAAATGTTTGCCATCACTGGTTAGGGCAATAATCCAGTTGTCAGCTGTGCCAGGTTAGAACAGAGTCGACTTCTGTAAGAGCTTTTGAACGTTGATCTTGGCTGGAATTAAAATGGTGCCACAACATGAGGTGACTGAAAGTATGCCTAGATGGCCAAATTGTCCTGGGCCAGATTGGACTGAGTCACCTTAAACAGGGTTGCTTCGAGATGTGGCACCTCACTGGGCATGAAGCTTTCAATTCTCAAATAACTGCTTAGAACCTTCAGTGGCTAAGCTGAAAGTGACAGCCAGCCACCTACCTGTGATAAGTCCCAGGAATCACACATATCAAACCTCAATTCCCACCCAGCCCGGGGGGGGGGGGCAGATACAACACGGTAGGGCCCAACAAGGACTCAGAAAGGTGGGGTTAGGCAAAGATATTGGATGGGATGGTTGTTGTTGTTGTTGTTGTTGTTGTTGTTGTTCAGTCGTTCAGTCGTGTCCGACTCTTTGTGACCCCATGGACCATTGCTCACCAGGCCTTCCTATCTTCCACTCTCGTGGAGTTTGGTCAAATCCATATTGGTTGCATCGATGACACCGTCCAACCATCTCATTCTCTGCCGTCCTCTTTTCCTTTTGCCTTCAATCTTTCCCAACATCAGGGACTTTTCCAAGGAGTCCTCTCTCCTCACGAGGTGGCCAAATTACTGGAGCCTCAGCTTCAAAATCTTGACAAAATAATGTCAAGAGTCCCTCATTCCTTCCAGAAACCACACTGAGTTTCTGGTTAGAGGCCTGTCTCCAAGTGTCCCGTGTGGCTATTCAGAAGGATTTTTGGCAGGCTGGGTGGCTGTCAAACAGCTGACAATTGCCTTACTTGTCATAAAGGTGGACCACTGTTGCATCTCTGAAGTCCTTTGGAACATTTTTCAAAAGACCTCCCCCTTTCATGTTCAAAAATGTCTTTATAAATAATACGACGAAAGGACTATCCATGTTCCTGACAAGGCATAGGGGAACTTGGTGAGTTTTACTGTTTACATTGCACTGGATATTCGATACAATCTGCTCAGATTCATCTATGACTTGGAACAGGTATCGATCTTGAACTGACCGTGTGTGACATACCGCCGTTGGTCCAGAGAAAGGAATATGAGCTTTATCATTTTCTGACGCTGACAGATTTTTTTCCAGCAGCTGATAAAATTTACCACCACTTCGTATTGTTTTATTATTTCCAAAGCTAAAAGAGCAAAGGACAGGATTATGCTCATAAAAATTGGCTACCCCCTTTCCTGCAGTTTTATGGGAATGGAAATCTGCAGCACTGTCGCTATAGGTAGTGAAATGTGAGAAAGAGGGAGGGCGGGTTTTAAAAAAGTAAAAATAAAAAAACAACTCTACAAGGCTAAGTTGAAGTCTTCATGTAATTGCCATATCGGCAAAGCAATTCCGGTAAGGTAATGAAACAGGGGTTAATTTAAACCAGGACCATCTCCTGATACAAACTGTTTCTGCATTATGAATTGAATTAATTACAAATGTATCCTTTTTTTAAAGGGAAACAAATTGTTCAGGAACCCAGTTTGATTTACTAGGAATAATTAATGGGCTTTCAGAGGTCTACTTTGCAATCGTTAGCAGCTTATGTCAAATTGACCTGGCTTGCAACCTAAATGGCAAGCCCTCCTCTGTAGCCCCAGATGGCACCACAACATGCAAAATGCTTGCAATAATGGCCGAGTAGTCTTTTTGAAAGAGGAAGTGTCTTGATCTGGGGGAATTAGGGACACTGTCTCTTGTAGATGACTGCCTCTCCACAGAAGGCTGAACCTGCTCAGAAGCCTAAGAGTCTATTCATGTTGATAACATTTAATTACCTAAGTTATACTGAGGTCACTGAAATTTGTAAGGAATTTCAGATATGAAATCTGGTGTCTTTCTTTCCCTTCAGTTGCCTGTTACTACTTCTTTTCACTCAAATAAACATCCTTGTTATACTTAAATACAGTCATACCTCAGATAACGAATGCTTCTGATAATGAATGTTTCGGATAGCAAATGGAAATTTCCGGGTGTAGGACTGCCTTGGATAGTGAATGTTCCCTATGGGCTGCCTCCAATAACAAATGTTTCATCATGCCTTACCAAAAAAGTATACCCAGGTTGCATTTCACCTCTATAGTTTGTGGAGGGGTGTGAGGAGTTAGAGCATTTTTTCATGATGTTTTGGAGTCATTCTGGACATTTTTTGCTGAGGGACTTAACCTTTTGAACTTGGAAAGGTAGGGAGCTGAGGTTTCCTTGCTTTTTCCTGTCCGTTTCCACTGCTTTCCATTGCAAAATGGAGGGGTGAGCTGAGGAGGGGTTTGTAGAGAATTGTCTTGGCTTTTTTCTGCCTTTCCATTGCAAAACAGAGGGGTGAGCTGAGGAGGGGTTTGAAGAGAATTGTCCTGGCTTTTTCTGTCTTTCCATCGCTTTCCATTGCAAAACAGAGGGGTGAGCTGAGGAGGGGTTTGCAGAGAATCATCATGGCTTCTATGGAACTCCTTGCCGCAGGATGTGGTGATGACGACTGGCCCAGATGCCTTTTAAAGGAGATTGGACAATTTTTTGGAGGAAAAGTCCATCGCAGGTTACAAATCATGATGGGAATATCGTTACCTCCAGGCTTAAAAGGAGACTACCTCAAAATGCCAGACACAGGGGAGTGACATCAATCTAGCTGTATCATGTGCTCCCAGAGGCCTCTGGTGAGGCCACTGTGAGACACAGGAAGCTGGACTAGATGGGCCCTTGGCCTGACCCAAAAGGATTCATCTTATGTTCTTAAACCACATCACTTAAAGAGTTAGATCTAACCCACCTGAAGTGAAAGACAAGATGGCATCTCTCTTCACTTCTCTCCAATGATACAGGTAGGGCTGTCATTTACCGTATATAAAAGAAAAAACACAGCAAAAATGGCATTTAGAATAGGGCACCCAAGCGGCAACATAGAGATGTCACTGCCATTTTAGAAAGGGATATCAATATCATGGGTAAGAAGGCTGGAATTTGATAAAGGGAATCAGGATTTCATGACAGAGATCTGGATTTGACCCTTTCCTCAGCCATGGCAGTCACCAGGGCAAGCTTAAGCTTCTTGGGGAAAGAATGCAAATGCAGTCAACAAAACAACATAAAACAGATAGGGGGTAAGCCAGCTTTTATTCATGCCTACAAGCAAGGGTGATGAAGTAGGTATTGACACCCATTTCATTTTAGCCGCTGACCATGTATAGGGCCACCAGTAGGGTTAAGAAAGACAGACACACTATTTGACAACCACCACCCGCATTACCTGAACTCTAGTAAGAGCAAGCTAGTATAATTTTATATACTGTCTTTGCTTGCAGGGAAGGATTAGGTGATACAGGTTTCTCTGGCAGGAGTCACAGACACCACCTCCTCCTCCTTGAGCTGCAGATGCTGTGACCTGGAGAATGTGCTGCCAATAGCAGTGCAACCTAATAGTGGTGCAGTATTAAAAGTAAAGGACAAAACAACGGACAGAGAGTGATATAAGCCCACTAGATTAAAGCTGGCATTGTTGTTGCTGCTGTTAAACGCTGCGGGTTATCTTGTTTATGATGTCGCTGAGTAGACAATAAATGGGGAATAAATGTTTGCTTGGCGAAGGTAAATTTTAAAGCAACCCTCCACAAACCCCCCGAAAACTTCATTACTAAATTAGACATTACATTTTATGATGATCATAAAACCCCAGAAGATGTGAAGATGTGGCCAAGCTGTTTCTGGATATAAAAGAACAATTGGATCCTCTGTGACAGTACCAGAATCTCTGACATTGCCCTTCCTTAACACTTGCCTGCTAAGAGTAAGGGGAAAGACAGTTGGCTTGGTTTTTCCTGCTCCGTAGGGCTTTACTATAAAGTAGTAGTAGTAGTAGTAGTAGTAGTAGTAGTAGTAGTAGTAGTAG
>JAHTLZ010000237.1:29518181-29528743 GCA_023846285.1 Phrynocephalus versicolor | reverse complement strand
AGTAGTAGTAGTAGTAGTAGTAGTAGTAGTAGTAGTAGTAGTAGTAGTAGTAGTAGCTGTAGTAGTAGTAGTAGTAGTAGTAGAAGAAGAAGAAGAAATTTATTATTATTATTATTATTATTATTATTATTATTATTATTATTATTATTATTATTATTATTATTATTATTATTAATTCTTCTTTTGGTTGAGTTTTAGAGATGGGTACAAACCAGAAACATAACATTTTATTTTGTTTCATTTCATTTCCTTTGCTATTCTGTTTCAATAATTTTTTTCCAAAAAATTGTTGTAACAGAAAAAAAAATAAACAATTCATTATGCTATAGCGACCTGCTCCCCTGGGTCCTTCAGGCACCCAATTTTGTGGATAGCTCAAGCCAGTGAAACAAGCTGGAAATTGCAATCTGTTTGCAGAGAGATGGGACCTAGGAATGGATGATGTATCAGTAAGATATTGTGCTCCATCTGGGAAGTTATAGGCCACCAGGTAGATCAGTGAGGAATATTATAGTAGCCTAAAACTTCTGGATTATAATAACCTAAAACAAGGCTCCCCATATGGTGATGCGAGTAGAAGTCATCATATTCTTGAATATCATATATGAGTGAACCTGTTGAGGATTCTACCGTTGCCATTTGACGTCACCCAGTGCTATATCACCTTTCCTTTGACAAATGTTCAGTGTAAACAGATCATAATTGGGTTATCCTCAATGCTGGGGTTTTAGTTAAACCTTTCTTACTTGTCTACAAGCAGCTTGCTCACATATTTTCTCTCTTATATGGCCACCATGGAAATCCCTGTTGGGACAGTAAATGGCACTTTGTGTAGTGCCCGGGTTCCAAGTAATGCATGCCATATCAATAGGCAGGTCAAATATTCTATTAAGCATTTTCAAGGTGCTTTTTATTTTGCACTTCCAAATTATGGTTTACTAACTCATCAGGCTCAGAAGCCAAGACAATGAGGGCTATTATAATGAATAGAATGTGTAGAGGACCGAGTGCAGAGAAAAAGCTATTAGCAACATGTTGGGTCCAATGTGATGCACATTGGTATGAGAATAAAGGGATATATAAACAGGCTCTTTTATTATTATTGGAGGGCATGGTCTCGGTGAAGGGATGATGTGCCTACACCTCCCAGTCCAAGGCCTTGGTTTCCTGCCAGGTCAGAACATGCCACCTTTTCCATTAGAAATTAAAAACCTATAGAATCACTGCACAGGTAAATGAGGTCTCTGTAGCCTCCTTCTGACTAAGCAATCTGTTCAGGGCTCTCTGCACAGACTGTTCAGCGCAAGGAGACTTGTATACAAATTTCGCAGCGAGCAAGCAGTTAACACCCTGTCATCCTTTGCAATAGGTCACTGGCGTGCCAGTGCATTTCTTGGTTGGTTAAGCACCCTAATTTTCATTTCAATATGCTACGTAAAGCATTTGCTGCTGCTGGGCAGAAATTTGCTCATAATAAGGTCTCTCGGCTAGCAGTAAAAGGGAGAATTATTATTGTTTTGTTCTGGATTTCGTGGCCTCCCTCCTGGCAAAGAGATCAGCAAACACTCTCTCGCTTAGCAGGCTGGGATTGGGCACAGCCAGTGATGTTGGAAATTTATTTATTTATTTATTTATTTATTTTGAATATATTTACCCCACCTTTCTCCTTGGAAGAGGATCCAAGGTGGCTTACAATAATGAGGGACAATACAAAGCCCAGAACATTTAAGACATATTCAAGTTAACAATAGGGGATCAGAAGAGGCATCTTAGAACTAGAGATGGGCACGAATAAAAAAAATGGCATTTCGTTTGTCGTTTGTCGTTTGGAGGGTCCATTTTGGTTCGTTTCCGTTTTTCATGAATTTTTGCAAAAAATTCATTTTCATTTTCGTTTGTTTTGTTACCATTTTGTTACCATTAATTTCAATTTTTTGTGATTTTTTTTAGGATTTTAAGCAATTCACTCATATTGCAGTAACTGAAATGAAACGCACGACAAAATTTCCGGTGTTTCTGTTCGTTTCGTTTCATTTTAGAGACAAAATTCGTTTGTCGTTTCGTTATGTAACGAAACAAAAAAATGAAAACGGAAACAAAAATTGTTCGTTTCGTGCCCATTTCTCCTTAGAACATTAAAAGGTGACATTAAAGCTACAGGAGCATGCAAAAAGAAGAAGAAAAATCCATTATGAGGGGGTGGAAACTGACATGGAAAACACTGGTGTTATGAAATCAGTCAATGTAATGGAGATGGTTGGATGCAGGTGTCTACTCCCCTTTGCTACTCTTTAGACCTCAGATACATCTGTTTTTGTTTCCTATGAGTGAGAGATCAACAGGGCCCTGAGCTATAGTTGCCCTACTTACAAATATAGAAGAACCAACATCAGTGTAAGTAATAATGCTCCAGAGCAGAGAGAGAGAAGGGGGGGGGAGAGAGAGATTTTTTGCATTCACAGGCTCTTCATTTTCAGCTAACTCGCTGTTCTTTCCATCTGTTTTCCCTGTTCCTTCACCCTTTCTCAAGAAACCAGAATAGCTACTTTCCTGGACTACAGCTCCCAGAATCAAGCAGGACCTGAGGATTTGGCAGTTATAATCCAAAAAATACCTACCTTTCCCAGACACTGTCTTGCCCGCAGCTGGAGTGCTATCACTCTTTCCAGAGTGTCATCGTACGGAAACATCTGCCCTGATTGCCACTTGGCCAACTGTAGCACACAGAGAGAATTCCGTCTCCCGGTGCTCCCGCTCTCTGCAGATGCCAGCCACAGAGACTGGCAAAACATGACGAAGAAGAAAAACCTCCAGAACATAGCCAAACAACCCTGAAAAACCCACAACCACCATTTTCTAAGCCACTTTGAGTGCTATCTTTTAGTGGGAAAGCGGGGGATAAATGTAATAAATAAGGTATGTTATTAAAATTAAAAACAGAGATTGCTTTCTGCATGAAGTCTATATTCTATTAGCTACTACCAATGATGAACTGACCGCACTGAACTGATCACCAAGAGTCTGTCAAATACAAGAATAGCTAGCTACACCTCTGGTTTTCATGTTGTGTGCAGTTCCCTTTCCCCATTGTGAGTTCTTCAACCCCCACCCCACCCCCCATGAGTCCTGTCATGATGCGTGTATGGGTGGTGGTGGAAGGCATTTAGGCGGGGTGCACATTTGCCTTAGAGGGAACTTTGACCACAGCTAATGCTGGGAGATAAGTGGTGAAATGTTAGAAGCCTACAAGTTGTCTACTCTTGTATTTTTCCGGCATTAGAGCCAGTAACAATTTTCGTGGACCAAAGAAAACCAAAGACACAGCTGCTTTATTCCACATCCTTGCTGATTTGTGCAGTATTATGGAACACCAACAGTTGGTCTGTGCTCGTAAAGGACACTGGAATAGATGTTTCAAATTTCTACAGGCAGGGCTTGGCTGCCTTCTGACCTTCTGAAAACAGACCTTTGGAGGGGGAACAGGATAAGTGGAATCTTTATATCACCCATTGGTGTTCAAGTTTGGCTGAGGGAAGCGTTTCTCTCGCATTCTGCTGAAGGAAATCGTACATATATTTTAATTACTACATAGTGCTAGCCAACAACCCTGACATATAAAATATGAGATTAAGACTAGTAAAATTTAATTTCAAATCCAGTTTATCATATTAGATTTTTTTTTCTGAATCTCTACCGAGTCGCTGAATCTGTTTTCCCCAGCAAACTGAGCTGAGGTGGAAACTTTCAAGGCTTCCATGAATAAAAAAAGAGCACTGGCATGTGAGTGAGGATCTTGTGAGCCAAGTTTAGGCCATTAGGTTT
Source organism: Phrynocephalus versicolor (assembly GCA_023846285.1). Classification (NCBI taxonomy): domain Eukaryota; kingdom Metazoa; phylum Chordata; class Lepidosauria; order Squamata; family Agamidae; genus Phrynocephalus; species Phrynocephalus versicolor. Next base: position 29,524,921 of record JAHTLZ010000237.1, on the reverse strand, counting down.
CAAAGTTAATTAGTTAATTAGTGAAACTTAAAAAATTAGAAATGGAAAATTATTAATATTAACTTTGAAAGTCTAACTTGTTAAATTAGCATTATTAATGCATCAATTTAAGAACATTAATTTGTCTACTCACTGCACAGAGCATGTGTCAATCATTTATTCCCTTCTCCAAAGAGGACTGTAACTTGTTTTAAAAGTTACTTTTATATTGAGTAACACAGTTCGAGAGATGCTAAAGATTTTACCTCAAAATATTTTACAACTTTTGGAGTGAAAAATGCCTAATGTTGGGGGAAAGAAAGATTAATAGATTTGTTGAAAGATGGGAAGCATTTATATAAAAGGAAGGGGGAAAATCAGGCAATGGCTATATGCATTTCTGGAAGGATTTCAAGGGTAGATAGAAGTGAGAGAGAAACAGCCTGATTATAGAAAAATGTATGTAAGTATAAGATCCCGTGGGGAGGGGAGCACTAATACTTTAAGTTTGAGTACTATGCTTTATGTTTATGATTATAAAGTTAATTCCAAAAATGCCAAATGTTCAAAAATGAAGATGCAGTTCAGATCATACAGCAAATATTCATTGGTTAATGGAGTTTCCAAAAGGGGGAAAAACAACTTGTGCTTTATGATTTACAGCAAAGAATTTGTGGCTCAAAAAAAGCTATAGAATGTCATTCTAAAACAGTGGTTCGCAACCTGTGGGTCCCCAGATGTTCCTAGACTGCAACTCCCAGAAATCCTGGCCAGCTCAACTAGTGATGAAGACTTCTGGGAGTTTCAGTTCAGGAACCGATTGATACCCACAGGTTGAGAACCACTGTTCTAAAAGAAAGAGATGTACCAAAATAGTTTATTGTCTTATTGTCTGGACAAGAGGCTACATTTGGGACAGAATATGGAGAAACATATTCTAACTGGCAAAGGTGTTAGATAATATCATAAAGAAGGTTGGATTAGACTGAGATGAATTTTGGAGTAGGAAGTATTTGTACTTTAGCAGAGCCTGAGGATACAGTATTACTGGCAGTATATGGCAATGACTTGAAACAAGTATTGATGAAAGTGAAACCAAGAACATTAAAATGACCATAAATAAAGCAAAACAAAGCATACCCCCCAAACAAAAGAGAACTGTAAAAAAATATCTGGCTGGATAGCGCAGTGAATTGGGTAACAGGCTGTGCAGCTGAAGACAGGGAGGTGAGATCCAACACTATGACTCCCAGTAGGACAGCCAGCCTATATGTCCCTGGACAAGCTGCACAATTATACTGTGCCCCCCCCAAAAAAAAGAAGGGAATGGGAAACCACTTTTGAATACTCTCAAACCAGAAAAGCCTAAAATGGGTCACTGTAAGTCAGAATTGATTTGACAACAATTATTGTACTTCATATATAGAAACAATATGACTTTAATATTAGTGACCATGAACAAATTGAAATTATTAAAGATTACCTACCCTCCATTCCCAATGGAGACGAGGTTAACAAATCAAAAGACTTGAGACTTGAAAGGGGGCAATTTTTTTAAAAAAGGGCCATGCTCATCATGTCCGACTCTAGGGGCGGTGCTCAGCTCCTTATTCAAGCCGAAGAGCCAGTGTTGTGGGAGTCCATGGCCACGTGACCAGCATGGCTGCAAGGAAACACTGTTTTGCCTTCCTGCTTTTTAGGGTGGTACCAATTTACCTACTTGCATTTGCAGGCTTTCGAACTGCTAGGTTGGCGGGAGCTGGGGTTATCAGCGGGAACTCGCTCCACTGCGTGGCACCCAGGATTTGAACTGCCGAGCTGCCAACTTTGCAGCTGACAGTTTTCGGAGCCTTAGTCTGCTGAGTTTACAAGAGCTAAACAGGGCAGTTTGGAGGTTGCTCATTAATGGAGTCACCATAAATCAGAGGTGACTGGACAGTACATTTCAACAGCAGCTAATCTGCCTGGGCAAGTACGAGCAGTCTGATTATTCTGTATTCAAACTTCCTATACTCAAACCCTGCCAGTGAACAGTTTTCTACATTGAAGAATCAAAGACCACTACTGTATGCTAGGTTGACATTTTGTGCCCACAGTGGTGCAGATCAGAAGCATCTCCAATTAATTGGATTAAATGATGTTCATCTGGTGTAAAACGTGTGTGAGAACCATTGCCACTTAATTCAACTCAATTATTAGTGCTCTATTAGTGAATTCATTTCATAATCCAGTGGTTGGTAAATGGCTTTCAAATTAAAATTAATGTTTCCTTTTAGGTTGAAGGGAAAAGATGTCATATATTCTTAGATATTCTCATTCCCCCTCATATCAGAGGTACGAGTGGTCTTCACAGTTCATTTCAAGCATATGACAAATCTAATAGTAATAAATGCTTGCTAGGAGTGAAATTTGTTGGCATCTAAACCAAATATTAAGATAGGACTGATGTAATAGCATTAGATACTTATCATCGAGTTACCCTCAGCATTAAGCATCAGTAATAGGATTAAGAAAATTTTTATTTTAGAATTTATCCTTGCTGAAAGCTGCATTCTATTTCACACATTGGCCCCAGTCTTGAACCACACTGTATTCCATGTATTCCAGTAACTATCAACAAGGATGTTTTAAAAGCTTTAAAACAAATGTGGAAATCTTTGGGAATGGCAATATGTCACAACAATGCATCACCACCGGATTACAGCATGAAGCAACTTCATTTAGGAGTGCCTGCTGACCATTAAAAGCATGAAACCTTAGATAGCAGAGTTGATCAGAGATGGGAATCATTTTTTATTAATTTAGTAATTTTTCTGGCTAAGGGACATTATAAGGAGCAAATTAGGAAAGAAATATGGTTGGAGTAAGGTTAAAAAGGGAGGGTAGGTGTAAAGGGTAACGGGAAAATAGGGGGATGCAGGATTGGCAAGGCACATTACAATTCTTTACTTTCACATTTCATATATATACATATCAGTTAGGACTTGGTAAAAAAAAAAAAAGAGAGAGAGAGATGGGAATCTTGACAGCTCTGGCTCCACATCAGCTCCAAGTTAAATTTGCATTAGTTGGTTCAAAAGGCGCTTTTGGTTATATCACCAGAAAGTGTAGAAATCATAGATATGATCCATAGTTGCACAAGGGAGTGTCCTTTCTTAAAATAATGGTTGAAGGATGGTCATGGGGGTTTCTTCTGCAGGTGCAAACCCCAAATGCCATATTTACACATCTTTTCCACATTGCTTCTCCATCCTGGACATTCCACTATACTCACCTGCTTTTCCACCTGATAGTTTTTCTATACAGCTCACATCTAGTTAGAGTGCTAATCAGAATATCATGGGAGACTTTGCCAAGTTGATATGTTGTGTCTACAGCATTCCCTCCATCTACCAGTGAGATTACCCATCAGATAAATTGTTTGTGGTCACACCTGGGTTTCAATCCTGATCTTCTGAAGGTCTGGCTTTTCCTCTTCGTCCCATCATGCGATTTAAATATGGGACAAGAGTTCTCACGTCAAAAGCTATTTTTTTTATTTTAAAGTTCAGTTCAGCCCCCTTGGCCAGCAGGTGGTGCTAGTATTTGAAAAAAAAAACAGACCACTTTGCTGGGGGAAATTAATGCTTGTAGGACCTGATAGAGCTTCCTGTTTCTCCGAAGGTGAAAAAATTTAAGAAACACAGCCCATCAGCCCCAGGAATAGCCAAAAACAGAAAGAAAAAGAAACCCGGATCATCAGCATGGTCCCACAGCATCTGCCTCCTTAAAAGCTGGATTTTCAAAGCGAGGCAAAAAATTCTCTACCTCGTAGGTGAGTCACAGAAACCTCGCTTAAGGGATCATTAACAGGTTTTCTGTTTTCTTTTTTTTTTTTCAAAAAGCCCGGTGGCCGTGGGGACAGCATTTTTGGACTCGGTTTATTTAGTAATTTAAACTGCTTTTAAAGGGACGTGGGACTAGAGCTGAATGGATCCCCCCCCTCCTGCTTTCTGGTGATACATTTTGCTTAACAGCAATATCTCATGTTCTTAAGAGGAGATGAAACCAGGTCATTTTGGCCAGCTATAGTCTCAGGAGTACCATCTTTACCTTCAGCAACTGAAAAGGTCAGACCTGCAGGCCTGAGAGGAAAATACATGTTTGAAAGCTTATGTTCTGGGTGCCTTGTTTTGTTTCCCAACAACAAAAATATAGCTGCCTCTGAGACAACTAACCATGTCTATGAGATGATAGTCTAAAAGCAAATGATTCCCATTTCTATAGCTCTCTAAATTACACCCTAGAACCAAAGAAGAGCCATGCTGGATCAGGCCAAAGGGCCATCTAGTCCAGCTTCCTGTATCTCACAGTGGCCCCACCAAATGCATCTGGGAGCACACAAGACTAGATATCTGCCTCCTGAAAAATTTCCCTTTTATGAACCCCTTGCATGGTCTTGGTTTGTAAGAAACATCTGTGTGAAGTCTATTCATATGAGAGATGCAATGAAGGCATAATGAGCACACATAGGACTTCTACCCATCAAATGCTGGAATAGCTCAGTGGCTTAGGTGTCTGGCTTGTAGAGCCAGACGTTGGGAGTTCAATTCCACACCCCCAGCCTTCCCGTCAGGGTCTGGACTCAGTGATCCATAGAGTGCCCTCCAGCTCTGCAGTTCTAAAAGGATTAAATTACAGGTCTACTTGCCACTCCCTGGATGCCACAGAGGGAACTGTGAAGAAGAATCCAGTTTCACTATGACCTCTGGAAGGCTTTCTTCACCGAAAACACTCCTAAAATGTGGGGCTTTCAGAGCTTAATTGGAAATAAGAGTCCATCCCCGAGAGCCCTTGACTGCAAAGCTCTAATACTATCATATGTGACTGAGCATAGTCAATTTCCAAATGTACTTTCAAGGCAAAGTAGAAACCTGCTGGGCCCACTGACCGACCGTACTGGTGGGAGAATTAAGCCTGAACCTCAATAGAATCAACCCTCATCTTATTGTCTCCACCCCTTCTGGGAATTGCCAAAGACCACTTACTTGGATTTATTTTAATTTTCTATTTTAGTGGTGCCTAACTCAGAAATTAGAAGTTAATTCAGAAACTTAACTATTCTCAGCCCCTGCCTACAGATGATAAGGGGAGAGAGAGCGAGAGAGAGAGCGAGAGAGCTAATGCCCAGGTTACGGCCTCCAGCTCATAAATCTCACTACCTCAGGAAATGATTCATGGTTTCACTTTGGAAAACCTCTCAGGAAAGAACAGAAATCAAATGCATATTCTGTTTCTAAAACTAAAGCCATATATCATGTTCCACAGCTAGTCTATCTCCCCCAAGGGCTCCAAAAAGCATATAGGGCGACCACTGAGTTAAGAAGAGTTTTGTTATATTGAAGGAATGTTTCATTTAAGCAAGAAATGAACCACACTATTCTGCTGAATGCTAGAAATAGCTCCCCCCCCACCACATTTAATGGCTGTCTTTGAATTTTATTTTCCTTTTATCTATTACATTCTTCAGTGCCCTACCAAAAAGCCTGACATGTGAATCAATATGGTTTTTTTAAAAATAGAATTATAAAAAGTTAAAGGGAACCATTCTCAAGTCTGCCTCCCTGGATCCTGTCCAGATCAAGGGCCTTGAAGTTGTTGAAAAAGATGCTTCCTCTTGAATTACTCTCCAGAGGAAGGCGAAAAGCAAAAAAGCAAAGTGTTCTGCTTATATACTGTCCCATACCACTTCAAGTAGTCTCTGGGTGCTTTACAGTTTAATTATGCAGGTTACACATTGCCCCCCCCCCCCGCGCGCGGGGGGGTCGCATTTTACCGACCTCGGAAGGATGGAAGGCTGAGTCAACAATGAGCCGGCTACCTGGGATTGAACCCCAGGTCGTGAGCACAGTTTTATCTGCAATACAGACATTTAGCCACTGTGCCACAAGGCAGCGTCAAAAGGCAGTCATCTCCACACCTCCTTGTGTCCTAGCACTCTGACTTGGGTGCACTGAGATCATATTAGAGCACCTCTGTGTCAATCACAGGCAAGAATCCTTTTGTCTTTGTATGACTGCAGAAGGGAATTTGCTTAAATTGTAGTACAAATTGCCAGTCATTAATGATGTGATGATTACTGGGTGTGTGCCCTACTGGATAATTCAATGCACATCTGCAGGAACACCATTAGCACATTGTTAATGAATGGCAATTTGCTGCCCTGACTTACATAACTTCCCTTACAGTTGTGTGAATTGGCAATAGGGTGTTGGGTGTGATGTTTCCCCTCCCATCCCTTATAGTGCTTCTCTAATTAGAGAATGCATTGCAGTAAAGCTACACACTCCAATCTTATTTGCTTCACTGTTACCTGAGAGTTCAGATGGAAAGACTGAAATGCAAAAGGAAAGCCAAGCACCAGATGTACACAGTAGAGATGAAAAATGACCAATCAAAAGCGAGGGGAAGGAGGAGAGCTCAGGGAAAGGATCACTCGCTGTCTAGAGAAGGGCTCTGGCTATGCATACAACAAAAGAGCTTTCAATACTTTCGAGCATTTGTATTCTTAAAGCCTTGACAGCCTCCCCTTTTGTTCTACTTTTATGTTATCCTTTGATTTCAATGTGTTATTGCTTTGCTTACTTAATTATGGGTTTCATTATGTTTATTATTGTTTTGTATACTATATAGTATATTATTTATGTTTAAATCTTGTAAAAATAAAATGTGTATTAGATAGATAGATAGATAGATAGATAGATAGATAGATAGATAGATAG
>JAHTLZ010000237.1:29500232-29514277 GCA_023846285.1 Phrynocephalus versicolor | reverse complement strand
AATCAATCAATCAATCAATCAATCAATCAATCAATCAATCAATCAATTCCTCTGTATTAAACACTATTCATATACCAAGGTTACTTAATACTCAGGTTACCACATAGCAAGTAACAATACAAAAATATTCTGTGTGTTTTGTTTTTCAATTCCAAATTTAATCAATTTGCCAGAATACATTAAAAAGTAATATAAATAGAGAAGAGGCTGGAAGAAAATATATAAACCCTGCTGCAGGATGATGAAAATTATGGGATATAAAAACAGCCTTAAGTTCGTTTGTATTTTAATAAAAATTTTGAGGATACAGAGAGGCTGGATATTTTTAATTTTTAATAAATGCATCTAGCAAACAGTGATTAAAATATTTGGTGAGGAAATAACATTGTGCTGGACTTGATCCTGTTACTGACAATGTAACCCCCTAAATCAGTGGTTCCCAACCTGGGGGTCAGGTCCCCTTTGGGGGGTTGAACGACCATTTCACAGGGGTCGCCATGAACCAATGAAGAAAAAGGTACAAACGGCTTGGGTCTGGAGGAGGAATGGGAGGAAAGAGTGAGTTGCAGCTTGATAGGTTGGAGGGCATGTCAGTCAGTGGCACCGGAGGCTGTGATTGGCTGAGGGTGCCTGTGTAGAGGGAAGTTCTCAATGGCCCCTGCGGAAGTGGCCTGCCAAAGGGGGCTTGTGGCCTCTTTCAAGCAGGGCAAGGGGTCACCACAACATGAGGAACTGTAGTAAAGGGTCGTGGCATTGGGAAGGTTGGCCCTAAATAATCTTAGAATTGCAGAGTGGGAAGGCACCCTATGAATCACTGAGTTCAGCCCTTCTGAAGGAGGCACAGTGAAGAATCAAACTCTCAACCTTTGCCTCCACATCTAGAGACCTAAACCATTGAGCTACCTGGAAGTTCTGTTAAACCGTTTTTAGCTCAGCTTACTCGGGACTATTGTCTTTGTTTTCAGAGCAGCACGAAGTAGCCCTGAAAATTTATGTTCAATCCTAAAAAGGATGTGCAGGTTTTGATTATCTGATTTTAAAAAAAATCTCAAAAGATGTGACTATGCACCTCACTAATCTCATCATTGCTCTTGCCTGAAAGTGTTTGGCAGGTAATAACTGGCCGAGTAATTTCCCCATCCTTTACGCAGCAGCGTCGAGCTGGAAAGCGTCCAGAGCGCTCATGAGAGATGGTGCCCATTAACGGAGGTTTCATTCCTCCCTTTTATGCCCCTTGCATAATAATCATCCCCTTTCCGCCTCTACACTTCCGAGCGGCCTCTCCTTCAACAGGTAAATGTCTCATATCCTTAGCCTAGGTTGCTTCCCCCCCCCTTTTTTTCTTTTTCCTTGGTTTTGCAGAAGGAGGCCACTCTGGGATTCATTGCCATAAAGGATTTGCTGACAGATGGCTCTTGGTAGGCCAGGAAGGGAAGGCCTCTGGGAAGCCTCCTGTCATTTTAGCCAAACTGCCTAATCTGCAATGTAACAGATTAGCCGTCCCTCAAGATGCTGCAACAATACTGAGCTTCCTAGCAGGGTTCTCGGGGTGTGTGCATGTATGTGTGTGTGCTGTGCTACGGTGGCAGTTTTGAATGGATTTTGCCAAAATATTCCACTGCAGGATTTAGTGCTGGGAATCCAAGGACCTGCTTATAAAATTGCCCCGTTCTTGCTATGGACAGGAATAAAGGGAGCTATTAATTAATCTTGGCAATTGGTGTTATGTCTTCTCCAGCCAAATGCTAGCATTTATGTTAGTTCTGCAAAGGCTTTTTTTTTAAAAGGGAAAAAAAAACATTACTGCAAAGGAAACAAAAATTAAATACATACATCACTAAAACTGAAGGCTTAGATGAGCTGCAGTTTGACTGGTCTTCGACTCGCCATCTTGAAACTGTATAGATTTTGATACTGAAGCCTGACAGATCTTTTGATAAATGAACCGTGGGTTTAATGTAATGACTAATATTTGGAATGCTTCTAGTTTCCGTGTATAGATTGGACACAGACTTAATCAGGTTTAGAAAATGCTGAACAAAAGCAGGGAGACATGTAAACTATGACTAGTTTTAATCTGAGTCACACTGCAACTGTCTCCCTTTGGGGTGACTATAATTACCGCTACAGGGAAGACTGATTGTAATAGAGAGCTTCCTCTGAGATCTTACAACCTTGGTTCCCCCCCCCTTGGGTCTTAAAAGCTTTTGTAGAGGCCTTGTAGATGAAGCAGACAATCTTCAGCAGAAAGCCCCCCTCCAGCTGTAGAGAGACCGGAGGCCTGTGGTCCAAGCAGAGAGGACATATTATCCTATATAAAATATAGAGTGAAGCGCAACGGTATTCTCCCTTCTTAAAGGGCAATGATAACACGCAAGGGAGGGAGTCCTCTCAGCTGAAGGCTATCACCACATTCTCCATGCTATCCACTGCCAGCAAAATTAGGTAGAGCATTTCGCTGAATGCTGTCTAGTAGAGATGGGCACGAATAAAAAAAAAATGGCATTTCATTTGTCGTTTGTCGTTTGGAGGGTCCGTTTCGGTTCGTTTCCATTTTTCACGAATTTTTGCAAAAAATTCATTTTCATTTTCGTTCGTTTCATTACCATTTCGTTACTATTTATTTCATTTTTTGTGATTTTTTTTTTTAGGATTTTAAGCAATTCACTCATATTGCGGTAACGGAAACGAAACGCATGACAAAATTTCCGGTGTTTCTGTTTGTTTCGTTTCATTTTAGAGACAAAATTAGTTTGTCATTTCGTTACGTAACGAAACGAAAAAACAAAAACGGAAATGAAAAATTGTTTGTTTCGTGCCCATCTCTACTCTCTAGGCAATGGTGTAGTAGTGGTGGGACTCACCCCGCTTATTGGCATTGATCTTTCTTCCCCCAATCTCCCCCCCCCCTTTGTGCAGGCATTAAAAATGACAAAAGCAACAACAACTGTATCAGCAATTTAGCTAACATTTTGCAGTGCCAAACCAAGCATCATCCCAGGGTATCACTGTTGGGAGGGAGGGGTGAAGGGGAAAGAATTATTAGATATAGTATCGAAAGCCTTCACCATTAGTAACTTGAGGTTAACAACATTTGGTGTGGAGGAGGAGAGCAACCTGCTGTTAGGGCCTAGGTTACAGCATGTCCAAACTTCGGCCCTCCCGATGTTTTGGATCACAACTCCCAGAATTCTAAGCTTAGACTTTTAGTGACAAAGGACTGTGGGAATTGTGGTCCAAAACATCTGGAGGGCTGAAGTTTGGACATGCCTAGACTAGAAACTTGGCCTGCCTTTTCATTATCTTCCTTGCAGTCATCTGACAATTCTAAAATGTTTGCAACCAGACCAGTGAAGTCAGCTGAAATGGGGCACCCCTTTCTGTGCTATTCAAGGCCAACTAGTTGTAACATTTCTGCTCTTTGCAGCCTTCCCTGACAATCATCATTCTGAAAATGCTACCCTAGTTAGTTCAGATGAGTGGCTTCTGAGTTGGCCATCAGCAACCCCCTTCCTTCTCATCTTCTGTCTTTGAGAGCAGAGTGTTAACAGCCTTGGCTGCAATTTGGAACTTGCTAAATCTGAACTTGGCAACTTCTAGATGAAGGGGAGACTGACCATCCTTAAAAAGTCTCCTGCCTTGAGCGAAATTGCTTAGGCTTACCTAGTCCATATGTTTTCTCATTTCTGTTTGCTTGGAGAGTTCTGGTTCTGCTCCCATTTTGTCCAGTGTTTCATAGGTGGGCATTAGATACTTCCAGTATTTTGCAGCGGGCCTGGAATAGAATACAAGTTCAGAAAGTTTTGAAGATAAGGGCAAGGAACCAGTGTTGGCCCAGGGAATGGGTGGGAATCCACTGTAAAGATTTAAGGCAGGGGCCTATACTAGCATCACAAAATGAATCCAGGGAATACACACTAGGTCAGGAGTGGTTGTGCCTACACAACCCACTGGAATTAATCTAACAGATGAAGTCCTTTTGAGATATCACAACCAGAAGGCAAGCAGAGGTGATCAAAGTTCACATGTACATTTCACTCCCCAGAAACACTGTGATCAGCAGTACAGAAGTCTTGCAAGTGTCACTTCACACTTTCATGCTGAACACACAAAGGTGGGAGTGATGTTGTGGTGAAACATAGGCGTGCACCTCCATACTCACCATGGTCAGAATCTCATTTTTAAGCTGCAGTGCCTTATCCTTTATTGATAATGATGATTCTGCCACTGTCACCATCAGCTGTGCTGCTGCTGCTTTTTTTTAAATCCCATCTGCTCCACTTCAAAATACAAGAAATTATGTTTCTGTCTTGGATACCTTGCGGCCTAAAATTCAACCAAATGTAAGGAGATGGGGCCTGGTGGCTGGAGTGAATGCAAAAAGGTATGGAATGTTTCCATTCATAGGTCCAATGGCTTGGTCAGGGTTTTGCATGGGAACTATTGGGCCAAGCTGTTAAAGTCAATACAAATGCACCTAGCAAATGACTGAATGGTGGTTAGGATGGATGGATGGATAAATAAAGAGATGGGTTTGTGTGAAAGTACCCCCTCTGACCTGCTCTCAGTCTACATGTAGATTGTCAATTTTAAACCCATTTCCTTCCTCTGAGGTTACTTTATGTTTTGCTCTTCCCAATGTATTGATGGCAGTTACTTTAATGCCCTTCTTAAAATGAAACATTATTTGGGAAGCTGTATTGTGTTTTAAAATGTATTGATACCAGACTGCGTATTGTAAGCATACTTGTGCATTGCTGTTCTCGCTGTGCTTCTCTTGTGGGATGTAAATTAAAATTGCAAGCAGATAGGGAGGTGGTGAAAGGGGCGGAAAAGAGTCAAGATCCTATTGAGTTTTTACTGAGTGGAACATCCAGTCGATGTTGCAACCAGGAGTAGCTTGTAGTTCATGAAATTGGGTATGCCTCACCCCAAGATCTCACAAATTTGCACAAGCAGTGCAATTCCATAATAGTAAGCTAGGAATATGGCTTATTAAATGCCGAGCAGGATAACAGCCATAATGTTCCACATCCAGTATTGCTGGCAGTTACTTTAAAGCTTAAATGGCTTGGGATCAGGTTGTTCAAAGGGCTGCCTGCATACAGATGAAGCCATTCACCCTTGCATTCACATGAATTATAAATGCATATTAGACTTGTAGGGGCTAGAGATGGGTGGGGGTTTACTGGGTGGCCATGTGACCATTGTGGCACTGTAGTTCAACTGCAGTACTGCAGTCAAAACTCCGCTCTGTACCTGAATTCGATCTCAATGGACTCAGGTAAGCCAGCTGAAGGTTGACTCAGTTTTCCATCCTTGCAACTTTGGTAAACTGACTAGAGTAACCCCCCGCCAATTGCGGGGGTTAGGGACCTACCCCACCCACGATGCATGAAAATCTACGATATGTGGAAGCGGGGGGTGATCTGACCTCCCACTGCCGCCCGCCTGTGCGGCCCAAGGCTTCTTGGGATAGCCTGGTTGAGTGGTGCGGAGCGACCTGATCGCTCTGCGCCGCCCCTCCCCGCCTCCCCGAGGCTTCTCGGGGGGTGCATGGGAGGGTGATGCGAAGTGACTCGATCACCCCCGCCACCCTCCCATGCACCCCCGAGGCTTCTTGGTGGTGCGGGGTGGCGTGGAGCGACCTGGCCGCCTCCCCCACGGTGCAGGTACTGCAATCCCGCGATGTAGCGGGGCTGCGATACCTGAACCGCGAAATGGCGAGGGGTCACTGTACCCAGATCAGTGTGGCGGGGGCCAATGTTTAGCCTGTATAATTAAATTGCAAACTCCCCAGAGGGAGCTTTAAGTGCTATGGGGTGTTATAATCAAAGTGCATTTTGCTTTTTTATGAGAGTCACTTGCTAGAGAGGTATGCTGGGTTTTTTTCTCGCCCCATGGATAACTTTTTTCATGCAGCTTTTAATCAGCATTTTACTGACTCTAATCTAAGGGTTGCTTTTTTAAAAATCCTAACCATGCAAGCTCTCTTGGTTTTGAGTTTATAATTGTTTAAAATGTTTTATATCATGTTAACTGTTGCTGATTTAATATTTCTGATGTTTCATCTTGCAGACTGACATTTTACAGATGTAATTTATATCACAGTGATTTTGTGCTTTAATGTGTTGTGAGCTGCCTCGGAAGGGTTAGCCGTGAAAAATGACATGTAAATGCAAGCAATAGATGAATAAATCTTGGAGTCGAGTTTGATGAGATTAAATTTTGTGTAATTTAATGTAATGGGAATTCAGATAGATTTCCTCTTCGATATGTATTCTGAGACCTATGGACATTTGCTGCCTAGCTTTTGCTTTTACATAGAAACCGAGAGGTTAAAAAGACAGAAAAAGGTGGGAACTGACTGGGGTGTACTTTAGTTGGGCTTGTGATTCGGCAGGAAAGATTTTCTTTTAAATCAGCTGTAAATGTTTGTGGCGAACCTGTATACAGTTTGAAAGTATATAACAAGATGTTACACAGGATGAAGGAGAATATACAGAAATCTTCCCTGATTCCGGTCCTAGTCAAGACAGCCAAACAGTAAGCACTAATCTGGAAACGGTGGAGAACTTTGAGAGGAAATGTTAATTTGATCATTGAAGTAGAGCAACCTAATTTTGCAGAGACGCCTGCTAATGGGTGTGATTTAATGAAGTTACCGTAATTTGGAAAGGAGATATTCACCCATATTTTTATATGTAGGCAAATTCTATTAAATCTTTGAATCAATATGAAGTATGAAATAAACTGGCTTGGGTCGATTCCAGTTTATCTCTGTAATGAATAGGCTTTTAAACATTTCTCAAATCAACAACACGTATGAAACAGTTTATCCCGCAAAGTAGGAAACATTCCAGGTTGACTTAAAACAGGCATGCCCAAACTTTGGCCCTCCAGATGTTTTGGACCACAACTCCCACAGTCCTTTGTCACTGGCAATCTAAACTTAGAATTCTGGGAGTAGTGGTCCAAAACATCAGGGAGGCCCAAAGTTTGGACATACCTGACCCAAAACTTTAGGTGGCAACTTTGGGGCCCGGGAGTCATGAGTGTAGAGGTGTGCAGGCATACATGCCTGTGAAGATACCAAGCCCCAAACCTGTGCTGATATTGATAGAGATAGGAGGCATCTTGAGTAGCTGGGAACCCCTTACTCCTCCATGGGCTGTGGCTTTGTGTGGTGAGCCAAAGCAGCCGTTTTGTGCACCCCTCTGAGAAGTGAACTGTTTCCAGGCTGTGGTCTGGCCCCACTCACTGTTGTTCAAAGCAGTTCATCTCTGGGTCGTTCAAGGCAGGATGAGTAATTATAGGTTCCCTTCTTGCACAGTGTTTTCAGCCTCTCTAGACTTTACCAAGGTGAGTAGAATGGAGGACTGATGAGGGGGGTCAGCTAGCACGCCCCCCCGTACCACTTTGTTGTTGTTTCTGTTACTTTCGTCAACTGAAGGATGTGGTCGTATTACAGTGTAAGAATAAAAAGCTAGAAAATCTGAATACCATAAAGAGAAGAAAATTACGATACAGTAACCCCCCCGCGCCAATTGCGGGGGCTAGGGATCCACCCCATCCGCGATGTACGAAAATCCGCGATATGCGGAAGCTGGTGGGGGGCGAGGGGTGGGGGGACGATTGTGTGACGCACCCGCGCAGCCCCAAGGCTTCTCCGGGGTACATGGGAGGGCCACGCAGAATGACCGGATCACTTCGCGGCCTGCCAGAAGGGGTGGGGGACCGCGGAGAGCGATTGGATCGCTCCTGGCGCCCCCCGCCCAGCGCGGCCTGCCAGAAGGGGTGGGGGGCACGGAGAGTGATCGGATTGCTCCTGGCGGCCCCCGCCTGGCGCGGCCTGCCAGAAGGGGCCGGGGGCGTGGAGAGCGATCGGATGTAGTGGGACCACAATGCTGGAACCGCGAAAATGGCGGGGGGTTACTGTACATTGGTATCCCGACTTAAGAGCAGCTCAACTTAAGAGCAATTTGACTTAAGAGCGGAAAACTGTTGGCATTTTAACTGCCACCTTACAAATTTTAGATATGGTCTGCTTATCTTACAAATATTTTTTTCAGTTTTTAACTTTTTAAACTTATTTTTTCAATTTTTTATATAGGTACCCCGACTTAAGAGTAGTTTGTTTTAAGAGCATGCATTCGGAACGGATTAAATTCATAAGTTGAGGCACCACTGTATTTTGGTCACATAAAGGGCAAAACAAATAACATATGCCGCAGGTTATCTTTTAATGAAACATAGATGGGAAGCGTGGCCCGGGGCGTAGAAGAACATTCTGGTTTAAGATTTTAAGCCAGTGGTTTGCATTGGGCTTCAGATAAAAAAACAGATTATGCTATTGAGTGCCAGCATTCTACAAGGACATGGCACCTAAAGAAGAAGAAGGATAAAGAGAAGTGTTCTCTTTCCATGGTGGTGGTGGTGGTGTGTGTGTGTGTGTGTGGGGGGGGGGAAATCCACTTAATTCAGAGTCATAGAAAATCTTCCCTGAGAGCCTCCACCAAGAGAGAAAAATCCCTTTCCATGCAATCAACCTTCATGTGAACAATGGAAATGTATCAGATGGAAGGGCAGCAAACATGCCTTCTCCTCATATGTATATTCTGCCCACACCAGTAATACTTGAAAGGGGCTTTTATTTGAGCAGGGATTGTCCTCATGACTGTGATGCACCCCTGCGTATTTTCAGCCATGCTCCCGGGCTTTGGGCCCTCAGTGCCAACTATCTGCCACAGTTCCTCTCTGCCTTCTGGAGACTACTTTCCACCCTCCTTTGAGAAGTATTTCTTGAATGTTGACGTAGATAATAACAAATGTGTCAGGGAACATAAGTTCAGTTGTTGACAACATTTCAGATATTCTAGACCAGTGGTGGCGAATCTTTGGCACTCCAGATGTTTTGGAGCACAACTCCCACAATCCTGTGTCATTGGCAATACAGGCTTGGAATTCTGGGAGTTGTGGTCCAGAACATCTGGAGTGCCAAAGGTTCTCCACCACTGTTCTAGACTGCTGTTCATTAAGAACAAACCAACCAACCCCAAACCCAGTGCCTCTGGTTTCCTGTCACCAGGAAGCAACAGATGGAAAGTCACAGGCTGGAGCTGCATTAGAAAATGAGTGGTAACTGAATAGCCAGGCCTAATCAGATTTCAATCAAAGCCTGAAAAAGAAACCCTAGTCTGGTGGAATGGGAAACCCTTCGGAGGAACTGTTGGCACCACAGAGGATTTTCATGATGGCTAGTGGAGGGTGAATCCCAGTTCTTCTGACACTGGCTATGGTAACACATCAGATCGAGAGAAAAACTTTGGATCTTAAGTAACATAAATATCTTTTTTCTTTCCTACTTCATTTCTCTCAACAAATGTGAGGTAAGTCAAGGTGAGAGAGTGTGACTGACCTAAGGCAGCTCATTGAGTTATAGGGATTTCTGGTGTCCTAGGCCAACACTGTGAGCCTACCTTGTGGCACAGTGCTCTGCTGCAGCTATAACTGTGCTCATGGCATGGAGGTTTAATTTCATGTAGCGGGCTCAAGGCTCACTCAAGCTTCTATCTTTCTGAGGTTAGTAAAATGAGTACTCAGCTTGCTGGGGTTGAGGGGGCAATGCGTAGCCTCCATAATTACTTATACAGCACCCAGATCATTCTTTAAGTGCTATGGGTGGTATATAAGCAGCATGCTTTTTGCTTTACTGAACCACCATCTGCTGAAAGGAAAGTTAATTCACTCATTATTGATTGCATATATTTTCAGTTCCTTGGCCACGATGCTGCCACATAAAACAGAGCTCATCCAGGTGAAACAGGTAAAAGAGAATAAGAATCAAAAGTACTACTTTTTTAACGATATGGGCATAAAACAATAAGGTTGCTCTTTGAGCAATAAGGTTAACGTCCTATCAAATAATGATGCTTTGAAATATAAGTATTTTGTCAACATTTCAACGAGAGCGAGAGGCGGAGTTTGAAGGATGCTTTCTGTAACCTTGACAGCATCATAATGGTCCTTAGAACCTAGGCTTTGATCTGTAAAGAGACATGGGTTTAAATGCAAGGGCACTCTCTCCTTGTGAAGTCCTGTGAGATTTTCCATGGGATTTCCAAATATTTCCAAAATGGTCTGAAAAGGCAAATTTTCGGAGAAGAAGAAAAAAAGGGGGGGAGTTCTCTTCTCTGCAAGATTTACATCCTTTTTGGGTGCTATTTATTTTACAAATACAATCCACCCCCCAGGAAGCTTATTTAAAGCAACTGGTCTGCTCAACACTCAGTGGGTATTAATGTGTTAATGTTTAAGCACACTTTCTGGGTAGAAATGACAAAATCCATATAGTTCCTCATCCTTGCTGTGTCATTTCTTCCTGCACTGAATGCTTCCTTTAATATTACCGCTACAATAAGAAATGAGCAAATTCTGTACAGCAAGATATGGCATAAATAGTGATTCCCTTTAAAGCTGTTAAAAGCCCTTGTCCTCAGTAACGATTAGGCATGTGACAATTCAGAAACCCTTTTTAAATAATTACATGACAGTCGGAGCAGAGGAGGTCTGAAAGCATTTTGTATGAGCAAAGCATACACATTTCAGGCTTTTAAGTCAAAATCAGTTAGCCTGATTTCTTTTTAGAAAGTTTCTTTTTCTTCAGGTCAATATCTGATTGAAGTGTACACATCTTTGGATTTCAACATTCACGGCCCAAACTTGCCTCACAGCACAAATCATGGTGGAGGACAAACATTTTTAAGAATTTACAGTCGAGTACTGGATTAATCTCTATGACTGGGAGAATACCTTCAGATAACCAGAGACCTATTCAGTTGTCTTGAAATGTGAATGCATCCCTGTGGTTACAGGTGAGAGTCTAGATCAGTGGTTCTCAACTTGTGGGTCCCCAAATATTCCTGGACTGCAACTCCCAGAAACCCCTTCCAGCACAGCTATTACTTCTCAATAGCCAGATCATCATGTGCCTCATTATGTGATTGCCGGGAGTCCAGAAAAATACCATTGCTTCTCTCTAATGGTCAATTCTGATACTGCACTTTGGAAATGCATATAAATAAAATATAAAGGGCAAAACCAAATAATATTTCTCTTGCTATGCCAGTAAGATATGGCATAAAACCTGAAAAATACCTGGTCAATATGCCTTTCACAATGGCTTAAAATAACTTTAAAAAGTAAAATTTGAAAGTAATGAGGTATTACTTAATACATTTAATTAACTTAGACATTACTCATAAATATCTGCAAATTCTAGTTACATCACAAATTTTAGTTACATTACATGATTCATTATCTAAAAGTAATTACTTATAAATATGTTACTTATATTTAATTCCTCCCAAGATGTGTCCCTGTGACTGTATGATACAAAAGATGGTATAACTGTCATGGTACTAGACTTCAGAACTACCATAAAATGAGTATTATATCTGAAAATGGGATAAATTGCTGTGCGTCCAGTAGCTGGAAACTTCAGAACATGCCTTTAATATCTACTCAACACATGGTTCTTCAGATACACTCATCAAAGCTGAATTCAATTATTGTTCATACCAATATAGATCTTTTGTCTGCACTGAAGTGGTGGATCATTGTTATTTTTGTGTGATCCTTACATTCATTATTTTCATTGTGTTTGGAAATGAAATGAACCATTTTAATAAACATCTGAAGATTTTCATTGGCATAAATGTTAAACATGCTAAATGTTAATATCAGCTTAGTGCAATTGGAAACATTTTAAAATCCACCTGTAGAAATAATTTTTTTTGTTTATGTCTAGATTTGTGATTCTAAATTTGCTTAATGCAATAAAAAGCATATTATCTTTAGATTTCCATAAGCAGCATCTGCTTATTGGTCAATTGTCACTAGCAGCAATATTACTATTACTTTTTTTAGAATTATTGTTTAGAAGGCATATCCAGTAATTTAGTCTGATCTGTAGGCCAAAAACTGAATAAAATTTACCAACCTTTCGTGATCATCAAATGCATTCAAAAGTGCAGCTAATTGTTCAGATAGTACTTCTTGACCAATCCATGCATATGCTCCTAGCCACAGTGTGTAATTGGGTTAAGTGCCACTGACCAGAGGAGACATCAGAGGTAGTAGAGCTGACGGAAGCTTCCTCAACAGTCAAAAGGGAGAAATGTACCAATCACCTGCCCAACTTCCACACCACAGCCTCAAGGTACCATTATTGGAAGAAGGGTGAAAAATTCTGGTGATAAGGCCCTTCTTGAATGCAACAGGCCATAGGGCAATCCCATAGGTGTCTGAATAGAAGAGACCTATAACAACAGAAATGGTGTGTGATACAGAAAGGACAGTGGCAGAGGATGGAGATAGGAAAGACTGTCCTGTAATGGAGTGTGTGGGAGTGCATGGACAATGGCATAGATGGGAGACACGTCTCAGAATAGGCTGAGATCTTGATGCAAGTTGGTGCATTTCCAGAGCAGCTCTAGTGGACACAGGCTGTAGCAAAACATTAATGGAAAAGGGTGAAGGACAACTCTAAGATAAGGTACTGATGGTGCCTACACAGGGATGTTAAGCCCAATGCCATGACGTGAATTCACTTAACACGGCTAGGGGAGACTCACTGTGTGTGGGCTGGGTTGGTGCCTTCCCTTTTGAGAAATGTTTTGCTGGAAAAGATTGGCCTGGGCTTACATGCGTAACTCTTGGATATGATGGGCCCCTAATGGGGTTAGCAGAAATGGATGGGGAGCCTCGGATTACAGCGGTGTCCTGGGTGCAAGAGCTGATGAAGGAACAGGAGTCTTTAAGAGACTGCTCTACTTGAAGGTAGGGTCAGGGACCATTTCAGGTTTTGAACCCCATATAGGGTAGCAGCCCTACGACAGGATTATTAAGAATAAATGAGCTAGTGAATCCCACGTGTCCATCACCGTTCAGCTGCTCCCTTCATTTTTCCCTAAATGGTAAAAGAGAGGGAAATGGTCTTTTTTGAAGACCATTTTTTGAAAAACGGTGAGACAAAGAACACCTCTTGTGGAGATGGCACGACGTGTACTGAGGATTTCCTTTCTACTGAGATCTCCTTTGTCATTAGGTGTTAGGAGCCTCGTGGCGCAGTGGTTAAATGCCTGCCCTGTACTGCAGCTAAAACTGTGCTCATGACCTGGGGTTCAATCCCAGGTAGCAGACTCATGGTTGACTCAGCCTTCCATCCTTCCGAGGTCGGTAAAATGAGTACCCAGCTTGCTGGGGGGGGCAATGTGCAGCCTGCTCACTGAAATTAAACTGTAAACCGCCCAGAGACTACTTGAAGTGGTATGGGGCGGTATATAAGCAGAACACTTTGCTTTGTCACCCTGTTGCAGAAACTCCAAGTGGTGATTAATTTGAGCAGAATGTGATTCAGTCTATGCAAACTTATCAGTAAAGAATTTTCACATCACTATTTTCCCCCATGATGTTCTTTTCCTTTCCTGTAGTAAGTATCGTTAGCTCAACCCTGCTGTGAGGGCTGTTAGGTATGATTGCAGAAAAGAATGGAAAACTTGTCCTCATATGACAATTTATTTTATTTGGCTATTCATACCTTCCAGTCTCCTCTGCCTGGGGAGTTCCACTGCAATATTTGAACTTTCCTTTTATTAGCAATTATTTTGAGAGACTCTCAAATGTACTGCAATATATTTGTTATTAACATACAATCAGATATCATTCATATCAGAAATGTTTCTAGTATGTGACCTCCTCAGTGGAAGCACAGTACTGTACCTGTAAAAATGGTAATTTTGGCTTTCCAAAATGAGCGTCATGTGGGTTTCTCTGTTTGGGAATTACAAACACAGGAATAACTAGGCGCGTGCAATGGAAAAAATGTTTGGTTTGCTTTTGCTCCACAGTAGTAATGTCTTGAATATTTGAAATAATATTATGGTTGATGCATATGAGCACAAATCTAGAGAAGTATGTTGTATACGTTGATAGATAGATAGATAGATAGATAGATAGATAGATAGATAGATAGATAGATAGAT